>OX421499.1:9690741-10045023 GCA_949126835.1 Anisus vortex
GCAATAATAAACATGTCAGCCCTTATAATGGGTGGGAGTTTGTTATTGCAGTTGTTGTTTTGAATTGCACTAATGTGCTCATTGAGATTGCACAGCATTTATGTCTACAAACATCTTGTAATAAATTGATGTCAATAAACAGCTTGTAATGTGTCCACAAAAAGTGTACATTTCATTCACAGTCTTCAATTTCTGTCGCCTACGTACAATACAGGGAAACAAAATCCAAGACATTATATATGTCGATATAACACTAAACCTGAATGTACCAGCAGGGAGGAAAGCGTTAAGGGCGAAAGGGAGAAATCTGTCGACATACGCCAGAGAAAGTAGATCTATGGAGTAGTTAAGACAAAAGTACTTTCATGGGTCTAATAGTCTAATGCAATGAGTTCTTGTCTTGACAGTTTAGCTACCAAGTGAACTGGACGCTACGTTTGAGCTAGACGTTATGGGGGGCGGGGGAGGAGGAGGAGTTTGGGCGTTGCTGTGTGGGTGGAAGGGAGTTTTATGTAACCGCCAGGGTGTACGATTTTTTGCGCCCTGAACCCAAGTCTGGACTGGACGGTTGTCTGCTAATTTTTTTATTTATTAAAAACCAATATTAGATAACGAGTTGAGTCTTTTTATTTGAACTATGGGACTTACCAGGATGATGTAGAATTAATCACATTTAGGTTGGATTGCGGACAGTTACCACTGAGATAGGGCAGCCTAATTTGTTAGGCCACATAGACCACTTAGGACAAACAAAATTAGGGTCCAGTCTTTGATCCTCAGTGTACAGAATATATCCGTTAGTAATTGCAGACTGGGGTTTTTACCGAATTTTACAATTCCGTTAGAGATTTACATTAGTTCTACGAGATGACGTCATTTTCACGAGACACTTTTGGCCAAAGTATATTTATTTATAATGCCGAGACTTATAAATTCTGGATCTCACTAAAAATGATAATAATCAATATAGGCCTACGAAACTGGGGCTTAGAATCAATGAACATTTTGTTGCCTTTTGCAAGAATCTTATTTGATATGAGTTTTGATTCTCAGCACTGTCTGGAATTATTGTGTCTGTGAAGCGTGAAAAAATGCTAAAGGTTGACCAAGAAATGAGAGTTGTTTGCCCCTGATTAAACCACGATAAGACACACATCGTTGCTGTAAATTAAAATGTTTCTCTAGAGTTCTAGAATGTTCTGAAGGTTTTTGATATTTTGGTGGGAGGGGGGGGGAGGGAGCTCCAAGGGGGTGTTTGTTGAGCTAACATTGTTGCTTTAGGGTTCAGTTCAACTGAATGTTTTGACTTGTGGGTCTGTTGAACAAAATTTATAACATCAGAGTGCCGCTAAAAAATTATAATCTTATGGTTCCATTGAACATAACTCATAGCCTCAGTGTTTTCGCTAAACAAAAGCTATAAGCTAATGGTCCCGCTAAACAAAGTTTGTAGTCTCACGGTCTGCTGAACAAAAATTAGTAGCTTCATTGTTCCGCAAAACAAAAACAAAATATATATATATATATACATATGTTACCTCAGGGTTCTGTGGGTCAGGGTTCGGCAACCTACGGCACGTAGCCAAACTTGGCATGCATAGAGATTTTCAACGGCACGCGGAAGACTTCCAAAAAATGCGTTTTAAGTCTCTTCTACAACAAATTGAGTGCTTAAACAGGATAACTCTTAGGCTTTTGGCACGCTAAATGAATTAGAAATCCCACTTTGGCACACTTTTATCAAAAGGCTGCCCACCCCTGCTGTGGAAAATAAAAGGTTAGGAAAAACTGATTTTAACGAATACTCGCTCGCCATTTCATTGAGCAATTCTGTCTATACAAAAATCAATGAATACTGTCTATCATAGTGTTTGTTAATCATAATAGCTCAATTAGTTCGTGTCTCGTGGACATGTTTTGTGAGTCAAAAAACTTTTTCTTGACATTGAACAGTCTCTGGTATAGACTGAATAAGGCTTGAAGAAATGAGCTTTTTTTTGCCAGAGACTTTTTTTCTATGGGACGGATTTTTTCAGACTGGAATCTTTAGATTCTAGACTCGTCTGTGAGAAAGTTTTGAAATCTTTAGAAGCCATTTTTTATTTTATTATAGGGATTTAAAAAAAAATTAATATGTAAAGATATTTTATGATGTAATTGAGGTATTTCTTAGAGGTAATTTAAAGGGTGATAAAAACACACGAAATGTACACATTTTCATTGTTTAGTATGATCATGGCCGAATTTATATAAGAGTTAATACAGTTTCAATTTCAACAGTGTATTTACGAATTGTGCCAGATATTTGTTTCAAGTCCTATTTTGATACTTAACACATAAATTTTAAATAATAAAAGATTAGCGTATCGATCTATTTCATCGTAACCTTTATTTGCATTCTATGGCAAATTCAAAATGATATTACGAATGTTTTAAATTTATGATTATTGTCCAACGTTGTTGAAATATTTTAGTCTGATAACAGAAGCTGGAGCCGGGTCTTGGGGCCTGTTCGTAAACAGGTTTCCGGATATCAAAAATTCGGGTTACCCGGATGTTCAATTCTCGGTTACCTGGCTCCACAAACACCTAATAGAGACAATTATTTAAAAAATGTTTAGAATACAACCGGCAGATGTGACATTGAAAAGTTTCTACAGATCCACCGGGTGTGCACACACAGAACAAAAAAAAAATAGAAATAATAAAACAACAGCCTCATGTGACACCTAGTCCAAACAGTTGGCACAAGTCTAGAAAAAACAAAGTGTCTAAATTTGGCGATTCTGCTAAACTATTTTTTTTTAGCCAGAACGTTTCCCGGGCAATGAGAACTTCTAGTGGTTGGAGGATGGGAAATTAGACATTGGCATTTTATTCTGGTCTGAATATAGTCTACACTGGAACTGGCACTGAATGCTCGATGCAGACACACTGATTGGTCCATGTTTTATTTAAAGTCTTGTTTGATCGTAAGGGTGAAGGCAGGGTTGGCACCACGGAAAACATGGACAAACCAGAAAATTCCATTACATACAGGCTTGACTCTATAGACACCCACTCCCTCTTTATGACGTCACGCAGTGTAGTTGATGATAGGCGAGACTAATTTTAAAACCACAGCTTGTGATTGGCCGTAATTTGAGAAGGCCAAAGTGGCCCAATAATCACGTGCTGCTTGTGGTGAGTTATTTATTGCGCATTCGTCATGCCAGGGTCACACCTGCAGTGATAAGTAATGAAAGGTTTCAGAATTTGACATTAAAGTTAAAGACTGAAAAGTTGGCCTTTGTTTTCTTTTTTTTGTACTTTGCAATGACATAATGAATACGTTCTGATTAAACGTAATGAAAATAGAAATGTATTTTAAAAATTACTAAATAATACAGAAACCTTGTATCGTATTAAGAATGTTATTTTGTCTGTCTAGGGCCTAGCATCTGGTTCTGTAAGAACAAAACAACTATCTATACATTATACAACTATCTATACATTATACAACTATCTAAACATTATACAACTATCTATACATTATACAACCATCTAAACATTATACAACTAACTATACATTATACAACTATCTAAACATTATACAACTATCTATACATTATACAACTATCTATACATTATACACACGTAAACTTGACGCCAAAATAAAAAATAAAAAACTAGAAATAAATTATCGAGACAATTCTAAATACAATTTGAAAACTATTATAACAAAGTATACACATATAACAATAATAACAACAACAACAACGAGAATAATATCAACAACAACACAATAATATGAACAACAACATAATAATATTAACAACAACAAGAAGGAGAGCAGTAATTAAACAACGTCAGCAATACCAGAAAAAAAAAATTACAAGATAAACAATCTTTTTTCCAAACTGCAAAATTGTACGTTTACATCACTGCAAAAAAAATATATATAATAAATCTATGTTGAAAACATAATTATGTAATAAATAAATCATGAAATGTTGTCAGTTTAGTCCCTGCTTTGAAATTAGTTTTAATGCCAGAACAAAAAACAAGTAGGTTAAAAGTCAAGTGTATGCACATAATTATAGGAATTTAAAAAAACAACAATATAACAAAACAAACAAAAAACTACTATGTCAGGAAAATAGAGTCGCCATTTTTTACACTGTTGTCTGCAAGAAATATTTCAGCGTTTATTTATTGTTCTTTGGTGCCAGCTGTCAAGGTAAGAAATTAGCAGGCCTCCACCAACGCCCTACTTTACCGACTTTCAAATCGTCACTGAAGGGCTGGACTAAAAACTTAAAGTGAAACTCTGTCATCTGTTTATAATTGTTGCTTGTGATGTATTTTATTTTATGTGCAGTTAAATTGTGGACTCTTTCCGCGGTTTTAACTGTGTCTCCACAGTAGTATGAAGAAGAAGAACTAACTTTTATTCTCATTCTACAAGACACTTATAACTCTTCCTTGCAGTCAAGGCCATTGACTCAGTATTCTTAGACTCACACAAGATATTCTTGGACACAGAGATCACCATGTCCAGCCAGTCGCATTAACAATAACAAAGAGCTATCAGGTCACTAAGCCAGGTCAACATATTACAAAAATACAGTCCACTGTGTGTCCTTTACACTCACACACAGTTACTATCGGAGATTATCTTATACGTTACAGACGCCCCTTCTATACAGAAGATTATTGCGTCCTACTCTTAACCGTGATTTGAGTCAAGTCTTGCATTTTTGATTAGTGTTTTTAAATGATGTACATATTTTTTTAGTTTTCCTGGTTCTTTCAGGCAACCCATTCCATGCCCCATATGACACTCGGAAAGAAAGCGAAATTATCTGCGTTTTGTTCTTGCAAATGGAAAGATAAGGAAGACCAGACGGTTGATTACAAAGTAAAACAATAAAGTGTTACCTACCACTTGGCGAGGTTATAGCTTTAAACAGGAAATCTTCAGAAACGTGTATGGATGGGGGGAGGCATTGTTATTCTCGATTTTTTGCCAAGTGCCAATAGACCTGCTCTGGTGAAGTCTGGGAGACATCAGAGAGAGGCTGTACAATTATACAGACTAGACCAAAAGCCACAAAACTGTTACTACATGCGCTCAAAACCGCGTTCTGTTTTCAGCAAATATTATTAAAACATAGAATATCATTTAAGATTTCCAAAAAACTAGAACTTACCTAGTCATAAGTCTAGCTCTTAAAGTTACACGAGCTTGGCTCTTAATGCTGAAAATCTAGATTTTAAACTGTCAAAAGCTTAACCACTGAGTATGTCAAAAGTAAATGTATCGAGTCAGACGAAATTGATCCATAGGGTCGGTGAAGCAGTACACCAGTTTCTGTGGCCACGGTATACTTTACCCTAAGGTGGGCACCCTTAAGTTGGACTCAATGGCACCCTCCTGGGAACAAATGCTAGCCTTCACAAGGATCCGAACAAGGGACGTTCGATTCGCCAGTCGAACGCGCTGCGGCTCGACCACCTTGACCCCCTATGTCAAATGCTTGGCCTTTTAAATTGTCAAAACTTTTACATCTAAATTGACAAAACCTAGCACTTATATTGTCAAACGCTTAGCACTTCAATAGTCAAATGTTTGGAACTTAATTTTTTTTCAAAAGCTTAGCAATTAAATTGTCAAAAGCCTAGCATTTAAATTGTTAAAAACTTTACAATTAAAGAGACCAAACGTGTCATATCAAAAGCTTAGCACTGAAATTGTCAAAAACTTAGTACCGAAATTGACGAAAGATTAGTGCTTAAAATGTGTTTAGCTTATCACTTATTTCACCAAAAGCTTAGCACTTAGATAGCACTTTGTTTTAACTTTACTCGCTATGACCTCAGTCCAGAGATTGAGTTTAACGTTCGATCGTCACGAATATTACGTAATGACTATCTAACTACAGAAACACACAGTGTCCAGACAAAATAGACTGGACAGGCCTGGAGCACACTGGCGTGAATTAACATCCCTCAGTCAATAGGTTCCAGGCCCTGAAATCATGTCTGATAAACATTGTTAGCTTGACCATGTAATAGATGACCATGAGCTACAGTGACCAGGGATGGTTTATGGACTGAAAACAAAATTAAGTACATAGAAGTGTAGGTTTGTAGACTATGTAGGTTGTATTTGGCCTTTTCTATCTGTCGGACTGCTTCATCTATCTATATCTATTTTTCTATCTATCTATCTATCTATCTATCTATCTATCTATCTATCTATCTATCTATCTATCTATCTATCTATCTATCTATCTATCTATCTATCTATTGTCTATCTATCTATCTATCAATCTATTTATCTATCTATCTATCTATCTAATTATCTATCAATCTATCAATCTATCAATCTATCAATCTATCTATCTATCTATCTATCTATCTATCTATCTATCTATCTATCTAATTATCTATCAATCTATCAATCTATCAATCTATCTATCTATCTATCTATCTATCTATCTAATTATCTATCAATCTATCAATATATCAATCTATCTATCTATCAATCTGTCAATCTATCAATCTATCTATTTTTCTATCTATCTATCTATCTATCTATATATCTATCTATCTATCTATCTATCTATCTATCTATTTATCTATCTATCTATCTATCTATCTAATTATCTATCAATCTATCAATCTATCTATCTATCAATCTATCTATCTATCTATCTATCTATTTTTGTATCTCTCTATCTCTCTATCTCTAACAATCTATCTTTTTTATCTTTTTTCTATTTCTATATTTATCCATCTATAATTTATATAGTTACATTGACCAACAGATAGGCAGATAATTAGACAGAGAGGTTAAAAGTAAATATCTACCATACGCCAATTTCTCCACATTAACCATGTTGTCCACTATATACCTTAAGTGCAGGAAGTGACACTCTATCACTGATAACGAGGACAAGTCGACATAATATTGACTCGCTTTTAAACACACGTGCTACAGTTAACGGCAGACCAAATGTTCGATTTGAATTTTAGGGATTCGATGATAGTATAGTACAGAGTTTCCTGAATGCCGGGCTGCGAACCGCGTAACGGGCGATGAAGGAAAACATTACCGGGTCACTGTAAAATGTAATGTTTAAAATCTAGGTTACGGTCAGTGAAAATTTAGTGATATTTAAACCCAAGTTTTAGCTACATCCATCGTGTGTACAAATCACCAGTGTACAGTGTATTGCATATCACCAGTGTATTGCATATCACCAGTGCATTGCATATATTAAACAATTGAGTGGGAATTCGTGTACTTTATGTTAACAATATGTGCTTGTATATGCGAGAAATATGTTAGTTAGTCAAGAAGTAAAAGTAATAAACATTATTGTAAACAGAATGACAGATCTAAAGTTTACAAAAAAAAAAAAAAACAACAGGTATAATCTGAACTAAATTAAAAAAATCTAATGTACAAAATTGACAGGGTACATAAAATGTCTGATCTAAAGTTAAACTAGATGACATATCTACAGACAATTAAATATCCGATCTAAAGTAAACTAAATTAGCAGATCTACAGTAAATTCAAGTCCGATCGAAAGTAAACTAAATGACAGATCTACAGTAAATTAAATGTCCGATCTAAAGTAAACTACATGACAGATCTACAGTAAATTAAATGTCCGATCGAAAGTTAACTAAATGACACATCTATAGTAAATTAAATGTCCGATCTAAAATTAAACTAAATGGCAGATCTACAGTAAATTAAAATGTCCGATCTAAAGTAAACTACATAACAGATCTACAGTAAATTAAATGTCTGATCTAAAGTAAACTAAATGACAGATCTGCAGTAAATTGAATGTCCGATCTCAAGTAAATTAATGACAGATCTATAGTAAAATTAAATGTCCGATCGAAAGTAAACTAAATGACAGATCTACAGTAAATTAAATGTCTGATCTAAAGTAAACTAAATGACAGATCTACAGTAAATTAAATGTCCGATCTAAAGTTAACTAAATGGCAGATCTGTAGTAAATAAAATGTCCGATCTAAAGTAAACTAAATAACAGATCTACAGTAAATTAAATGTCCGATCTAAAAGTAAACTAAATGACAGATCTACAGTAAATTAAATGTCTGATCTAAAGTAAACTAAATGACAGATCTACAGTAAATTAAATGTCCGATCTAAAGTTAACTAAATGGCAGATCTGTAGTAAATTAAATGTCCGATCTAAAGTAAACTAAATAACAGATCTACAGTAAAATTAATTGACAGATCTAAAGTAAACAAAAATGAAAGATCGAAAGTAAAACTACATGGACATATCTTAAAGTAACCTAAAATTAGATCTTATTAAAAACAAAAATGGCAGATCTAACGTAAACACAATGACATGTTTAGAATAAATGTCAGTTCTAAAGTGAATTAAATGACATATCTAAAATAAAATAAAAGTTAGATCTAATGTAAAAAAAATGACAGATTTAAAGTAAACTAAATGACAGATCTAGTGTAAACGAAATGTCATATGACAGATGACAGATCCGAACTAAAAACGAAGCCCAAACCAATTATGTGCATTCAGTTGTGCATTAAAATCACATCAGGTAACCTGTCTGGGAGAAAGTGTCCAAATCTGTCGATTCGATCAACTGATTAACGTGTCATGCTGACCCTAAACGTTCGACATGGTCGGACAATCAATGCTGCAAATGTATCCAAGGGAAAACTCTCTCTCTCTCTCTCTCTTTCTCTCTCTCTCTCTCTCTTTCTCTCTCTCTCTCTTTCTCTCTCTCTCTCTTTCTATCTCTCTCTTTCTCTCTCTTTCTCTCTCTCTTTCTCTCTCTCTCTCTTTTTCTCTTTCTCTTTCTCTCTTTCTCTCTCTCTCTTTCTCTTTCTCTCTCTCTTTCTCTCTCTCTCCTCTCTTTTTCTCTTTCTCTCTCTCTTTCTCTTTCTCTCTCTCTTTCTCTCTTTCTCTCTCTCTCTCTTTCTATCTCTCTCTCTTTCTATCTCTCTCTTTCTCTCTCTTCTTTCTCTCTCTCTTTCTCTCTCTCTCTTTTTTCCTCTTTCTCTTTCTCTCTTTCTCTCTCTCTCTTTTCTCTTTCTCTCTTTTCTTTCTCTCTCTCTCTCTTTTTCTCTTTCTCTCTCTCTTTCTCTTTCTCCTCTCTTTCTCTCTCTCTGTTTCTCTGTTTCTCTCTCTTTCTCTTTCTCTCTCTCTCATCCTCTTTCTCTTTCTCTCTCTCTTTCTCTCTCCTCTTTCTCTCTCTCTCTCTTTCTCTCTCTCTCTCTCTCTTTCTCTTTCTCTCTCTTTCTCTCTCTCTCTCTCTGTTTCTCTGTTTCCTCTCTCTTTCTCTTTCTCTCTCTCTCTCTCTTTCTCTTTCTCTCTCTTTCTCTCTCTCTCTCTCTTTCTTTCCTCTCTCTTCTCTCTCTCTCTCTCTCTCTCTCGCTCTCTCTCCTAGGCACACGCACACAATCATATACACATAATAATAAGTGTTTTGGTAAATCATTTCTAAATAAACTGTCCCTCAAAAACAAAGCGTTTCGTATAAAACATTTATATGCTTTTTTGTATAGTCCTTACATGTTACAGACGCCCCCTTCCTACAAAGAAGATTATTGCGTCCTACGCTTATCTGTGGTCTGAATCTATCTCTAGCATTTTTAATTGTCTTTTTAAATGATGTTAAGTTACTGGTTTTACTGGTTTGTTTAGGCAACCCATTCCAAGCCCGTATGCACACTCGGGAAGAAAGAGAGTACTTATTTGTATTTTCTCTTTTCCATGTATATATCTTATTTATACACTGTTGATGGCTAAGTATAAAGATACATTATACAATGTTGATGGCTAAGTATAAAGATACATTATATACTGTTGATGGATAAGTATAAAGATACATTATACACTGTTGATGGCTAAGTATAAAGATACATTATACACTGTTGATGGCTAAGTATAAAGATACATTATACACGTTGATGGCTAAGTATAAAAGATACATTATACACTGTCAATGGCTAAGTATAAAGATACATTATACACTGTCGATGGCTAAGTATAAAGATACATTATACACTGTCGATGGCTAAGTATAAAGATACATTATACACTGTCAATGGCTAAGTATAAAGATACATTATACACTGTCGATGGCTAAGTATAAAGATACATTATACACTGTCGATGGCTAAGTATAAAGATACATTATACACTGTCGATGGCTAAGTATAAAGATACATTATACACTGTCGATGGCTAAGTATAAAGATACATTATACACTGTCGATGGCTAAGTATAAAGATACATTATACACTGTTGATGGCTAAGTATAAAGATACATTATACACGTTGATGGCTAAGTATAAAGATACATTATACACTGTCAATGGCTAAGTATAAAGATACATTATACACTGTCGATGGCTAAGTATAAAGATACATTATACACTGTCGATGGCTAAGTATAAAGATACATTATACACTGTCGATGGCTAAGTATAAAGATACATTATACACTGTCGATGGCTAAGTATAAAGATACATTATACACTGTCAATGGCTAAGTATAAAGATACATTATACACTGTCGATGGCTAAGTATAAAGATACATTATACACTGTCGATGGCTAAGTATAAAGATACATTATACACTGTCGATGGCTAAGTATAAAGATACATTATACACTGTCGATGGCTAAGTATAAAGATACATTATACACTGTCGATGGCTAAGTATAAAGATACATTATACACTGTCGATGGCTAAGTATAAAGATACATTATACATAAAGTGTACTCGCGATATAATACCATCATCTGGATCGACTAATTTGCATAATATTGATTCGTACAGTTTTAAACGGATTTATTGCTTATTTATTGAAAACATATCGATGTCCGAAATTGACTCCCTGCCCCCCCCCCCTACACACACACACACACACACACACACACACACACACACACACACACACACACACATACACACACACACACACACACACACACACACACACACACACACACACACACACAGACACACACACTATTGTTTATCTTCACCAAATAATCAATGATAGTTTAAAATTAGAATTTAGAAATTGACATGAAAACGTTCAGCAAGATTCTGTATCGTGTAGGCAGTAGACGCTGTTGCGGCACATAACTCAAGGCTGTATGGCGTGTTGTTATGACTTGATGTTAATATTGTGCTTGTTGCTCCGCATTGTGTATGAATAAACTTGGGCAGCGAGTCTTTTGAGATAATATATAATATAGAGCATTTGCAGTAAGCGTGGCTTAGGTTTCTAGGTCACGTAACTATGTAAATAGAAGCCATGATGGCGACGTAGTGGAATAAAATTGATCTTTACCATGTCTATTTTACACCCACAATATAAAGAGTTTATTGCCATAATTCTTGATATTTAATTGTGATAGTCTGTAGTAGTCCGTCCACAAAGTAAACAAGTTTTGAGGCTTTAATATTTTTTTCATAGCTCTCGTGAAATATTGCACTGGCTACCTTATGCTTTACTTCTAGATACGGTAGTAAGTTTAGAAGGCTAACTTTCGACAATCGGCATCTTTTATTTGTTTGTCTGTACTCTGTCTGTAACTGTTAACAGCGCATAGAACTGTTCCCAACGAGATATGCGCTATACAAGTATTATTATTATTATCATCAATTAAATATTATGCACTTACGGAACCTATTTCATTGATTTCTAATGGGTTACATTATAGCTTTGAAGGCTATTAAAGTTATTGAAATATATTCATACATGATAAACAATTTACAGTAACAAGATATTCTTTTGGACTGAAATCATACAATATAGGTTAAACGTGTCTAGATTTGTCACATTTGAAAACAACAACAACAACACAACAATTCTTTTAAAAACAACGACACATCAACAACACTAATAATAATCATCGGGGAAATCCGTTTGTATCACCTGGACTACGCCCTCACCTGCAGCAGTCGTCCTAGTAGAGCGCCGGAAACTGGTGAGCAGTTTTCCACTAGCCTTACGGACTAACGTAGATTGAAAAGAAATACTCATATAACATTAAGTCATAAACTGTAGCGGTACTAAGTTAAAACAGAATTTTAGGTTTACTGTCCAGTGAACAATTATTAAGCCTTTATTTCCAGGGCATCAAGTGTGTGTGTGTGTTACGATTGGCTGTCAGAATGGCAATAATAAGTATATATAGAAAGTAGTAAAGTATCCCGTCCGACCAAATTGACCACAGGGCTGGTGACGCAGAATTCACCAGTTTCAGTGGCCGCGGCATACTAGGGGTAAAATGAAAAATTCCTAGCTTTCACCAGGATTCGAACCATGGACCTTCGGTACGCCAGTCGAACGCGCTGCCTGCTCGGCGACCGTGCCCCGCAGTATGTATATATATCTTTCTGTTAAGGGGGACGCCCTCCCCATCCTCAATTTCTATTTTTTTTGTTGTTATTTTTTGGTAGAACTGTATTGCAACCGACATACACTGTTGAGGAAGACAGTATATCCATAATAACTTCTGGAGCAGAAAAGCAACCACGTAATAACATATACAACACTTACCAAAATAAACTTCGACACCTACACCCATAAACCCTGGATGAAAGCGTAGGTCGCAATGACCTTCTGTATCGTAGAAGCGTCTGTAACATTATAGCCCCCCCCCCCTCCCCCGCCATCTCCTTCTCACGATGGCCTGGGCTTACATCTAAACGATTCACCGGTAGTCAACGCGTCTGCCGACGTTGCACGTGAGGGCGTAGCCCAAGTGATGTAAACGGATATTCCCAATGATTACTACAAGCGTTTTTTTTTAAAGTATTTTGTGTTGTTTTATTTACTAATGTTTTATGTTTACTGTCCCTCAAAAATATAGTTTTTACTGCTAAACGTTGATCATATTAACGACTGGATTAAATATAAACATAAATACAAATATTCATAAATTTAATAGCATAATAGAAAATATTTTTTTTTCTAAATCCTTAGCAGATAATAAATAGATATATGGATAGATAGATAGATAGATAGATAGAAACAGCAGCATGAAACAAAACGACATTATCTGATTCACAGAGACGTGCCTACAAAACAGAAACTTACCTACAACACAAAGACGGAAGATAAATTCATTTCAATGTAAGTTTGTTTATCTGGCAAAGAAATCCAAAACCCCCAGGATGCAAATTTGAAACATTGTATAGATAGCACGTCCTATGTTCTAACTCGGTTCAATGCCCTTTTTATATTGTAAATTATGAATTTATATTGAATTTTAGTAGAACATATAAATGTCTTTAGAAATACAAGTTTTTCAGACAGTTTTTAAAGCTATTTTAGTTTCAATACGCTATCGTCTAATAAAACTAATGATCACTTTCAATGATTAACCGAAGTAAACAAATATATATATTATATATTTTTTGTTCTAATTAATCATATTAGTCTTAGTAACAAGCAATGTTTTTACGGTTTAGTGTAATTTTTTAAAAAAAATTACTTAATAGGCATAAAGCTTCGTCTAAACAAAAAAAACAACATGTGAATAAGGTAATACTAAATATATGGGTAAGGAACATAAGAGCAAGCGATATGGAAAAGTAGATGTTACATCTAAAAATAATGACAACTACTAAAAAAACAAATAGATTGAAAGTCTGAAAATATACTAAGATATAAAGATGGAAAAAAAAATGATGTTCCTTATTTAAGACGTGTGCGATCGAATAAATCCATAAAATATTTCTGTGTATGATATTGATGAAATAGAAGTTATTGACCTACAGTATCTATTTATTGGTTTATATACAGACAACGTTTTTAATTTAGGCCTAATTAAAATATTATAAGTAAAGGTTCTAATTAAATTTAAATAAAACCTAGATCGTTGCCTTATTTTTTTTATCTTTTACTCGTTAGGTAGTAATACAATAAACTAGTAATGGGAACATTTATATATATATAAGCTAAATTGCTTGGCGTTGCCTGGGTAAAAAATACATAGACCTATACCTATATCTACATAAAATAATTGTATAAACTACAATGAACAGAAATCTATAATAATAGAGAACATTTCTGAAAGCATTTAGGCAAGTAATTAAAAATAACTAATGTAATCAGGTTCACAATAAGCATTTCTTTTTATTTATAGAAAAGTTAGGGCTACCTCTGGCCGAGAGTCAAACACCCGTCGCGCGCATGTCTAAAATATAATTATTAGATTTTACTTACTGAAAATATTTTAGGAAAGCTTTAAGTCCTGAAATTCTTTATTATCTTTAAAAAAAAAAGGAATGTTAATGGAAATGTAAAGAAAAGTAGCCTATCTATAGACTATTGCTATTACCGAAACAAAATTATGCTGGGAATAGAATCCAGGTCACCCACATAGCATTTCGGGGCGCTAACCACTCAGCTAGGGAGGACACAAGGAGAAAGCGAGATTGCAAAAGTAAAATTAATGATAAGATTGATAAGTCCACTGGTCTTCCAATTAACCAATGGGAATCGGAAAGTCACACACACATATCATACTTTATATATATATATATATATATATATATATATATATAAATATAGATAGATAGATAGATAGATAGATAGATAGATAGATATACGCACCTTATAGAAGACATATATTATAGCTACTACATACAAGATAAATAATACACTCGTGTTAGAAACTTATTATACACACCACACACAAGAAACATATAATCATATGTAGAATGCAAAATAAAAATACAAGAAATGCACAAACCATTTCTGCATAACTCCCTCTCAGGGCACGCGCAAGAACAACACAATCCAACACATCATAACAATGGGCAGAAACATACTCGCAGACGATCAAACTGCTATAGCAGCCTACGCTATTTCTATTCTCCCCCCCCCCCTCCCCCTACTTTCCTCTTTCTCTTTATTACCACTTCTTAAAACTCTTGTTATCAAACTCCCATTCTATATGTTCCACTTAATGGACGTTCTTCCGGAAGCAGCAGCAGCAGACATGCAAAAGCTCACTGGCTCGTTAGCTTCCGCCACGAATGCGCATGACCGTACCACCCCCTTGAACCCCTTCCCATATCCCCTTTTTTCCCCACCCTAAGGCAAGAAATACTCGAATACATCAAATGACGTTAATACTGTGTCAGACGATTACAGACTTTCACCACATACGCATGAACGACCTTGCAAAACTTGACTACTTGGAATACTTGAATACTTGGAATACTTGCAACAGTTGATTAATCAATGGAATTCTGCAGAATGTGGCAGTTGTACTAGGACCCTATCGGTCGCGATAAACCTCTGGCCTTTATATTAACTTCGATAGACGTTGCATGTTTCTGATTTCTGACTGGAAACTCTTCGGAAGATTAATTGACCTACTTCCGGTCATCCTATATAGATGAAAAAAATGGCGCATAAATCTCCCCATCCCTTAGTCCTCGTAGCTAATCACTAAACCAATTTATGAGGGTTAAGAAAATATAATTAAAGCCACATTCTCCTGCAGAATCAAAGAAAAAACAAACAATAAAAGTAAACATTTGATACACACAGAAGTAAAGATTTGATAAACACAGAAGTAAACATTTGATAAACACAGAAGTAAACATTTGATAAACACAGAAGTAAACATTTGATAAACACAGAAGTAAACATTTGATAAACACAGAAGTAAACATTTGATAAACACAGAAGTAAACATTTGATAAACACAGAAGTAAACATTTGATAAACACAGAAGTAAACATTTGATAAACACAGAGGTAAACATTTGATAAACACAGAAGTAAACATTTGATAAACACAGATGTAAACATTTGATAAACACAGAAGTAAACATTTGATAAACACAGAAGTAAACATTTGATAAACACAGAAGTAAACATTTGATAAACACAGAAGTAAACATTTGATAAACACAGAAGTAAACATTTGATAAACACAGAAGTAAACATTTGATAAACACAGAAGTAAGTTATATATCCAAATAGATAAATAATAATCTGTTGACATAAAGACTATAAAAATGTCAGTTAAAATATATAGAACTAACCAACAAACAAAACAGCTTCTTTTAACTTCATCGTTTAAATATTTGCGGATGTGACAAATTGATTCTAACGTATAGAGATGACACATGATCACAGATCTGACACCTTAACACATTTCGACGCACAGATCTGACACATGCTAAGACATTTTGACCTACACAAGACTGCACAGAGAAAAAAAGATACTGGAAACTCCTAAATCTCGTTTGACACATTGAGTGAAGAAAATAAATGGAAGTTCGATTAGCTCAACTTACCGCGGCATCGCCCCTCCTTTTACTGTTGCCATTTATCGTTTCGTCTTCCCCTTAAGGTTGATAGGGCCCTGCATCATCGGCTATACCTTTATTTATGTAAGATCAACAATTTCAGCTGCGAACGTGATATAATAAATGTATTCTTCCCGGGAAAATCAGAATAAGTAAACTCAACTTTATCTTCAACTGGTCAAACGGCCGTATTTTATTATATAATTAATCACAGGGAAATAACATATTATATTGATTTCCCTCAGTCCAATGTTTTTGTATCTTGTCACATTTTTTAATGTGTTTTAGAGCTGTAATATCTGAGTGACTCTTGGAATTGTGATTGAAATATAAATGTGTCCTTATCTACCTGTACATATATTTTCCAAGAGTCTTCTACTTTCAACATCCGCGACTGTAACATTAGAATGTAAGTTGTCTTCGGCTAGTGATCAATTTAACTTCAGGGAAATTATTCAAGAGCCTACGTTGTTGAAACGAGACTTTGGATTCTTAAATCTGGCTGCGACAAGAAATACTTTTAGCTTTCTCCTATGAAGTTGAGAAATGGAGGACCGTCTTCTGTCCGAGGCCTGTGTTGAGCAAGCACGTTGCAGGTTAGGGCATCGAAATTAGTAGTGCTTGAATTATTAACGAAAACATGCCTTAGCTTATGCCGGACACAGCAATGACAGCGGCAACACTAACGACAATGACCACGGCAATGCCCAAAACAATGCCCACAGCACTACACAAATTATGATTACAAATACACCCGTCAGAAGCAACATTTCAAGCCTACATCTTGCACTTGCTAAGGTTTCAAATGAAAACGAATTTAAAAGCTATTCTGACTCCATCATGCAACCCATTCCATGTCTGAAAGCCACTCGGCAAGAAAACAAACTTAATGTAATCAATTATGTATTTAATTGGGATTTCCCTATGATATTTAATTAATATTAATGATTTCTATATTAAATTAATGTATTTGTTCCAATTTAAATTATTTGAAATAATTTCATAAAGTAGATATTTATGCTTATATATGCTAGTGACTCAGATCGGCCATATTTGTAAGCACCACTTATCTTTTTAAGGTCTACATTACCCTTACAATTTTGAAGTGATTGAGCACTCCATATATAATTTAGAACTTAGTGTCTCTGGAACGACGTTCGCAACAGATGTATACAGTAGAAAGGCTAATCAGTACATTTTAACGTTTTTATCTGCGTGAGTGAGTAATGATTGAGATAGAAGACGAAGTGAGCTGTTGTATGTGTGTGTGTGTTTATTGTATGAGAATTTAATGTCCTGAAGATGGAGATTGGAGTTGAACTGCGGACGGAATTCACGTCACAATATTATGGATCATAGTGAACGAAACTCAGTAGAAGAGTTATTTTTGTTTGAGTGTAGAAATAGATCAGTCAGTAAAGAAAGAGAGAGGGAGAAAGAGAGAGAGAAAGAGAGAAAGAGAGAGAGAGAGAGAGAGAGAGAGATATTGACAGAGATTCTGCTTTCACTTTAGTTGTTGTAATGCTAAGCCTACACGAAGGAAATGAGAGAGAGAGAGAGAGTAAGAGATATAAATATATATATATATATATATATATTATTATATATTTATATATATATCGAGAGAGAGCCATGGAGAAAGAAAAATAAGCAAAGAGAGATAAGGATCCTTCTGTTTGTTATACTGCTCTGTCTACAAACAAGGAGAAATTGAGACTGATTGAGTGAGTTCTAATGAGCAAGAAAAAGCGAGAGAGATTTGTTTGAGAAGGAGAGTAAAAAAAAAATTTAAGGAGAACTAAACGAAGAGATTAATTGGGAATAAAGAGCGAGAAAGATAGAGAAAAAGAGATAGAGAGACAAAGAGATAGAGAGACAAAGAGATAGAGAGACAAAGAAATAGAGAGACAAAGAGATAGAGAGACAAAGAGATAGAGAGACAAAGAGATAGAGAGACAAAGAGATAGAGAGACAAAGAGATAGAGAGACAAAGAGATAGAGAGACAAAGAGATAGAGAGACAAAGAGATAGAGAGACAAAGAGATAGAGAGACAAAGAGATAGAGAGACAAAGAGATAGAGAGAAAAAGAGATAGAGAGAAAGATAATATATATTTAGCAAGTGACAAGCTAGATTGAGACAAGTAGACAACACTATATGAACATCTCATTTACTTTGTTTAATTCATGGATTTTTTTACACCTGATGACGTATTGGGCTCGTTGATGTCCCAGGTCTGAAGGTCGTCACGTGACAACTTTCCAGTTTGTTGGTTTCTTGTGATTACATAATTCAAGAGTAGCCTATATTGACAGAATTTGACGTTTATGTCAATATTGACCTTGTCAAATAAAACAACAACAAACAACGTTGGACATGAGCAAGAAATAGTGTACACAATTTTTGGAAAGAGAGAGAGAAAGAAAGAAAGGCGAATATTCGATAGCATGTGCCAAATTTTACCTCCATCGGATGACGGGAAGTGGGCCAATTAGCCTTTTCAATGTCCAATCGGTCGGTCGGTCTGTCGCCAGAAACACACATAAACGGAAGTTAATTATAAAATATTTCACTAGATTTAGCAAGTAAACTTTTCTTCTTGTGAAGATGTTGGGATGGTACCAACTTAGTTCACCTTAGGTTAACCGTAATGAACTACTGAACTTTCTCTGTGACATTTTAAAACTTCTTTTAGGCTTGTTTTTGGCAGCTGAAAATACGAGGGGAAATAACTCATCTTAACGCTGTAATCTCACTGAACTAGAAATTTGTCGTTTTTTAATATTTTGTTTTTCAAGTGAATATAGTTTGTTTATGAAGCTTTGATGTCCCTCAAAACCCATTTGAACATTTATTAAAACGTGTGTATTTACTTCAAGGCGGTGGAAATTCGATGTATATATAATGGCTAGAGAAGAAGGGGGAGTGAGAAGCGTTCAATTTTACAGGTACTCACTAAAATAAGAACAACATTATGCAAGCTTCATAATAAGCTAATATTCACAACTGACAAGAGTAACACCAATAGTTAATAAACACAGAAACTCTAGAGGAAAGACGAGTAAAACAGTCAAGTAGTCATAATACATAATACATAATACATAATACATGAGGTATGGAATTCTAATTTAGAAATGCAACAATCTGTTACAATGCTCTGATAAACATAAGGACAAAAACACTTTTCTTATCCCTTATGCGAGAACAAATGCATAAGGTAAATATTATTTTTCCCGAGTGGCATCCGGGCAAGGAATGGGTTGCCTGAACAAAACCAGGAAAACCAGTAACCTAACATTATTTAGAACACTGATTAAAATGCATGACTAGACTGAGACCAAAGATGGGCGTAGGGCGCAATAATCTGCTTTATAATATATATATATATATATATATATATATATATATATATATATATATATATATATATATATATATATATATATATATATATATATATATATGTATAGTTTGTTTAATGAACTTAATGCAATTTCTTTTTGAAAATGGAGCTGAGTTGTTTAAAGAGGAAGTAACATAACTAGTCTACATAACTAGTGTACGTAACTAGTCTACATAAATAGTCTACATAACTAGTCTACATAACTAGTCTACATAACAAGTGTACGTAACAAGTGTACGTAACTAAAGGCTGTGTGCCTCACTTACCACTTCATCTGCCACTGCAGTTTACAACAACAGCACCGCAATGAGCATGCTAAATGGAATGGGGAGAAGCTCTGTATATAAATAAACATTGTCAAGCAAGCTTATTTAAAATTTCTTTATTTACGCCCTAGGAATTTGTTTATTCTTCAAATTGAAGTTTGGGAAATAGAACACGCTGTTATAAATGTTTTCTTTTTTTCTCTTCGTTGTATATTTTGTAAAAGTGTCTAAAGAAAGAAGAGAAATGTAGTGAAAATTCAACAGGTTTAAGTTTAATACAATGTAAATAGTAATCTATATGTAAAACTGGAAAACTGGAGATGGTTGTGGGCTGAAGGGGGAAGACAAAGTAATATGTAGCCTAAATCAAGGGTTGGCATGCAAAGGCTTATATATTAGGCTATATATAAGCATTATTATTATATATTATTATATAATGCTTTTTTTATTATTATATGTTATATATATAAATTATTATTATTATATAATAATATTATTATATATTAAATATAAACATTATTATTATTCTACTATTATATATTATTTTTATTATTATTTTTATAAATATTATTATATAGTATTTGTATTATTATATGTATTAGATAAATTTATCAAAGAGCTACTCCATAATAAATTTAAATATCATTAAATAAACAAATCACATATTATTAAACGGAATAATTATTAGAAACCAGTCTTAAGTGTTATATAAATTGCAAATATATAAAAAAAATGAATATGAGTCAAAACAACAAATATCAATTAATTATTTGAAAATTGTATTACTAAAAAATTCTTTAAGAAATATGGATTAAAATTTTGAAAACGAGCTGCACCTTACTCAGTTTTTGTGTGTCTCCCAATAACATTTTGTTGAATCATGCTGTTTTAACAAGTAAATAAAAGAAAAGCTTTTGGGTAAAGAGTAAAGATGCAGCGAATCAACCACCAGTCTCGGCTAACCTCATCATCCACAGAGACAACATAATTTCATGCCATTAACTTCATTTAGTAGCCTGAAATTCTACGACACCCTTCAGTTAAAACAGTAAATATTCTTTCTTTATTATTTCTATTACCATTTTTTTCACGGCTTTATGACTTTCACAACTCTAGCGTGTCGTATAGCCGCTGCAGTATTTCACATTTAATTTATGTACAGGTAAAAGTTGATTTTGTTTGTGTTAATGAATGCACGAACAGTCTAGTTGAAAGATATAAATGTACACCGTTATATTAAAAGAGGTTTGCGTTAGAGAAAAGCACTATACAATAAAGAAGAAATACTAAAATATTCGCCGGGTATAGTCTTTACTCCCACTGATACAGCGAATGAACATTTTATACCAACTACATTTGATAGGGAAAGATGTAAAGCAGCAGCGCGATTGGCTGGCGTAGCGAGAGTCCTGGGTTCGAATCCTGGTGAAGGCTTGAATTTGTTCCCGGGTCTTGAGGGTGTCAAGACCCTAACGGGTACCTGACTTTAGTTGGGGTAAAGTAAAGGCGGCTGGGCATTGTACTGGCCACACAATCTCGGTTTAGCCGGCCCCATAGATCAATTTGGTCTGATGGATACTTTACTACATTGGATGAAATTTGTGTGTAAATATTTCAGACTCAGTTAATACCCATCTAACGTGTGTGTAAATATTTCAGACTCAGTTAATACCCATCTAACGTGTGTGTAAATATTTCAGACTCAGTTAATACCCATCTAACGTGTGTGTAAATATTTCAGACTCAGTTAATACCCATCTAACGTGTGTGTAAATATTTCAGACTCAGTTAATACCCATCTAACGTGTGTGTAAATATTTCAGACTCAGTTAATACCCATCTAACGTGTGTGTAAATATTTCAGACTCAGTTAATACCCATCTAACGTGTGTGTAAATATTTCAGATTCAGTTAATACCCATCTAACGTGTGTGTAAATATTTCAGACTCAGTTAATACCCATCTAACGTTTGTTTATCCACATTTCTATTTAATGTTTATGCGAAATTGTCGGATAAATCAATCAATCACTCAAACATTTAATCATATGAATTTAATGTACATGATGAAATCACATAAGTATCTACAAACATTAATTGATTTACCTAATGATTTTACACTTGCCAGATTTAATTTTTCACTTGTAATGAAGCAACATTTTGGATCTTACTGAATTTGTTTAGGTATTTTCGTTAATATATTCTTTAGATGTTGGATGCAATACAGACGATAGGTCTACACATTATATTAAAGGTCCAACTAATGATAAGTTAAATTATAATTTTATGTTCTTGCTACATTTGTAAACATTTGTTTTTATAGTATATTGTTATTAATAGATTATGTTATGATTAAACAGTGGCTTCCAAGTCGTCAACTTGCTGTGTTAACTAAATTTGAATAATGCAAATTTCAAAGTAGTTGCTAAAATGGTATATATAATTTATATTCATTGAAACAAAACTTTAAAATATCCATTCTAAATAAGAGAAAGGGAAGTTCGAAGAAATATTCAACAAAGTAAGACGCAATAACTAACGTTGAACAGATATACACACGTTCATGTATACACATTTACTCACATACACATTCACATACACACATTCACTATCACACCTACACAAACACACACATTTACCCACAAAACTTACTCAAAACCCATTCACTTACACACAAAGTCCATTGCATGCATTAACTCACACACATTCACTCACACATATTCACTCACTCATGCACATTCCTTCTCTCACATTCACTAGCACACATTCACTCACAATAATTCACTCACTCATACATTCCTTCACTCAAATTCATTCACACACATTCACTAACTCACAATCATTCACACATATTCACTTAGGCACATTCAATCACGGGATTTTTTTTTCTTTTCGCTTTTCTTTAACGATTTACTCAAGAGCTCAAACATCTGTGGTAATAGCTGTTGAGTGGTAGTGGTGATGGTAGCTGTTGAGTGGTAGTGGTGATGGTAGCTGTTGAGTGGTATTGGTGATGTCTAGAACCAATTTTAGATGTATTTTACTCATTCAATCTTAATGTAGTTTTAAAGGTCTCTACTTCAGTCGAGCTATTTTTAGACGTGTGTATTTCTTCTGGCTGAGTAAATAACTCGTCAGAATCTTGACAAATTCCTCAAGTTTTCTCATTGAACACTATTGGATTACTCCCCCCTTCCCATTACTCGAGCTTATCCAACTTGTAAAGTACTTCTTTAACACACTAGCTTAGTTTAACAACTGAACTTTATTATCATTCCTAAACTCCTTTTATAGTACATTACATTAAAACATCATAGTCATTCACCCCCTATTCATAGAACTCCACGATACATCCATGAACCACGCTCACTATGTCCAGCCAGCCAGTCACACACACAATAACAAAGACCTCTCAGGTCACTTAGACCGGTCAACACATTACAATAATAAAGTCCAATGTGTGTCACTAAGTCTCGGTCAGTTTATAATTATTTCTTCCCTTACAGAATCACAGATAGACAGTCACTAAAAATGTCACAACTTATGACAGCTTTTTGGAATTAAAGTTTTTCCAAGTTCACCTTTCTTCAAAGTCCTAGCTCCAACATGATCACATATGAAATTTAAAAATAAAAAAATAAAACAGTAGGCCTATTTATGAATAGTCTTTTTAATATACCCCGGCGCACAATTTGAGAATCACTTGAATAAATTCAACAACGTGCAATATCAATCTAAGAAATCTCTGGAGCCAAAAACAAAAAAACAAAACAAAACAGTCTTCTAAAGAGCAACATTATTGTTTGCTGTTCTGCACGTGACGCAATCATGCAATGACGCGAGCTGACTCTACTGTAAAGCAGCTCAAAATTTGGCCAAGATAATTCAATATCCTTTTTTTTATGTGCCACACTTTCTTGTTTCTTTTTTATTGTGTGGTTACATTAGAGGAGGTAATCACACGGACCACGCCAAAGTTTTCTCTCTTAGCATTATCAGTGGCCTCCCCTTGAATTAATAACCATAACCCACAGATAACATCGCAAGATTTATAACTTCCGTATCATCTTGTCTCCTGATACACTGTACAGACCAGAGTTGAAGCCAATATTATTTAGAAGATCTAGGACTTTTTGTTTTATTACTTGTAGTATTCAGACAAACTTTGTTGTTATTTTTTTAATATTATAACTTATTTTTTATCAAAGGTGTTATGTGTTTAGATTATATCTTGTTTCCCTCCTATGTAACTAACTGCTCCACTGCCAGGGCCTTAGTCCTGACCTCTAGTTGAACTCTGCTACTGTCGCGTCAAGAATTGTTGTTTACTAGAGTGTACCTAGATCATTCTTTCACCGTCTGGAACATGTTAGAAAGAGATGTTGACAATTTTTGTGAGTTATTCTTAGCCTACTTTTATTCCAGAAATCTCTAACATGTATAGTATAAATATAGGAGATTCGCGTGATAGAGGGACGTTTTTACATCGATGTAGTATTCTTGAGTCTTGGTTTAAGCATATTGTAAGCGCATCAGTGGCAGAGCTGTATTGTATCTTTTATGTACCTGTACGCATTATTACATTGTTGTTTTATTCTGTTGTAAGGATATCCGTGAGTTGATTTTTCTTTTCTATTTTTCTTTTGATATTAATTTGACTTAGTAAATAAATTGTTTTAAAATTGGTATCGTCTGAAGTGTTGTGTTATTAAATAAATTATTTTAATTTTTATTAATTAAGTTAGCTACAAATAATTAATATTGTTTGTTATTTATTACAACCTCTTTAACGAGACCACTTAATTTAAATTTAATACTACAGGAGGTCTGTAATAAAGGACTGATTGGACTTTCCGTAGGCCTTCTTATTACAGGGGATATTACTGAATGTGTGTATTACAAGTGCATGAACAAAAAAAGATAAAGGAAATAGACATGCATAAATGCATATATAAACATAGGAACACAACACATACATAAGGACATAAACCCACATAAACTCACATAATATACTAAAATGACGGGACGTAAACGTACAAAATCACATATAAATGTGCATAAACATACAGGCACGCTTAAGCACACACTAATGTACATAAACACATAAATTGATCTTTACACGGCAGACATAAACACACACACACACAACATTCTTAAAATAAGTATTGAATTATTATACACCAACATAATACATCTAAACACACACAGACACACACACAAATTTACGTAAAGACACAAAAAACCCCGCTCAACGCACATAAACACACTAAAACATACATATAAAAACTTAAACATGGCAGACATAAATACACGTTCAACATGCTCAAATAATATTTAACACAAAGAGATCCCGATCTGACATTTTAAAGCACACTCAAACACACGCAACAAAAAATGCACCGAAACATGCATAAATAGTCATAATCAGACATTCGCGTTCGCCACACACGAAAAATCAAAATCTGACGCGCAGAGATCGTGCTGAATATTTTTTTCTGAACTACCTCTGTCACATCTCGATACCAGTTAAACGCTCAAACTTTTCAGCGCCGAAAATGACCACCACTAGCCACCACTAGCCACCACTAGCCACTACTAGCCACCAACATTACCATTTATAACAACAATAACGATGAAACAACAACAACCAACATCCCTAATCACTAACAACAATAAAACAACATAACTACTAGAATCAAATTTCCTGCAACGTAAACCTATCAGAAAACGTTTATCATATTATGTTTATATTGACAATATAATAGATATGTCTGATAAAATGGATGCCTATTCCTCGTTCTTATCAAATAAAAGGTGAACAATCTGTTGTTGTAATAACAAAACAGTAAAAACATCAACAATACATTACAGATTACAGTGATCAGTTTATTATATACCGTGACGTCAATAAAAACTACCGACCACTTCCCAATAACCAGAAAACACAATTCACAGCAGGAGTGGGTCACAAACAGTAGCTATATCTCCATTGATGACTTTATTGTAACCTACACTACATTAATATTGATAAAAACAAAAGATATGTCTTCATGTCTGTCTGAAACGCTTAGTGGGGAAACCCCCGTATGATTCTCATGTGGGCACTTTCAAAAGGATGCGTCTCAAGGTAATAACAATTGTAATTTCACGCCTGCTATCATTCCTTATAGAGATATAAAAACGTTTAGCGAAAAAAATAATTTATTGTTTCTTTTTTGTTGTTTCTTCTTTGCGCCCCGTGTGGATACATTTAAAAAAGACCAACATTTCCCGGTAATTCTTAGTTTATATTTTCGTTTGGAGAGAATGTGGATCCATCTAGCTTAAATTAAAAGCAGATATTAATAATTCTATTTAGCGCTGCCAACAAACATAATAAGATAAGATAAAAAAAGATTACTTTATTGATTCAAAATAAATGGAAATTTCACTTGATTACATAAGATACGTCTTTCAGCATACAGGTACTTAAAACAATATTAAAGAACCATTAAAATTTGTACTCAAGCACAATAGACATACGCTCACACTATCATACCATTTATCATACAAGAAAAAGTATCATCTAGCTAGTATCAGCTATTGAGCCATTGTATTTCTTGGCTGACTGATGATTCTTTTGAAAGATTCTCACTGATAGTGCAACAAAAGAGTTCCTAAATCTCTCTGTTCTTGCCCTTATTGAAAAAAGCCGACCACTTCGACTAACATTGACCAAATAACAAGCTAAGAACACGGATATAATTCTCTAGGCTAAAAAATGATACAAAGCTAATTAATGATTTAAAACTTTACAAACATAGGCAAAAAAAAAATGTTAAACGAAGGTAAATATTAAAAGAATGTGTTTTCAAGTACTTTTTAAAAGTGATGATAGAACTTGTCTGCTAAAGTTGGTTGGGAAATAGATTCCATACTTTCGGGCCAGATATTGAGAAGGCTCTCAGGCCAACGGTCGTCAGGGAGAAAAGGGGCACCTCCAGAAGCGAAAAGTCGGTATAACGGAGTGTTCTTTGCGGAATATATGGTTTAATTAGTTCCTTGAAATAGGACGGCATCTTATTAGTACGTAGGCACTGATGGGAAAGTATCGCCAATTTCTATTGAATTCTGGCTCTCACAGGGAGTTGATTGAGCCGAAGCAGGAAAACTGTTGCAGAATCGCGCTTTGTTTTACGCATGACCAGCCCGACAGCATTTTCGATTACGCTGCAATTTGGCGACTTTATCGTCAGGTACCGGTATCCCTGTAAGCAGAGCATTGCAGTAGTCGAGGCGCGAGAGTATAAAGGCAGCAACAAGTTTCTTTGTTGAGTCACACGACACATAAGATCTGACCAAGTCTACGCAGCTGTATATAAAGGCCTCTGCAAAGATTCCTTATGTGGGCGTCGAAAGACAATAGTGAGTCAAGGATGACACCTAGTCTTTTTTTTACCTTTTCTACAAAGGAAATGCGGCAGTTCATAACCATCAGGGATTCAAAACCCTCAATTTGAGACTTTATATTTTGGGCTCCGATTTGAATGACCTTGGTCTTATCCTAAATAATTTTTAAGTCTGTTTTCCAGATAAAGATAATTATTAGGTCTGCGTAGATTTCAATGGGAAAAGAAAATATGACACACTGAAGTAGAAATGTTTGGTATGTTTGATATCAGTGATACATATTATAACATAACTAAATTATTTCACAAAGACTGTTTATAAGGGAAATATTTCACCATACAGATGAGCGGTTTATGCATGGTAGAGGGCAAAATTATGCCAGTGAGACTGTTTATTAGCCATTAATAAGGTTTCTGTGAACAGATACAGACCTAACTGTTACGTGTCTGGGGTTTTATTCATGTTGGCTAGATTATCAATTCAGATGTGTGTGTGGGTAGGTATGTGGCTGTGTGGGTGTGTGGCTGTTCCTGTAATGGCGTTCTGGTGACGCTCTTAAAAATTGATAGACGAGTCGTTGCCCCCCCCTTCCGAGCAACAAAAAGTCGCGGTGCGTTAAGCTTTGTTAGGTTCAGGGCCGGTCCTAGGGTCACTGGCGCTCCGTGCCATCTGAGCTTTATCATTCTTTCATGTATAACTGTACAACTTTCAAAAGAAAAAATCATTTAGATATTAGTTCTTTACCTGCGTCTTTAAAACAAACAATGAACTATATTACAATTGTTGTATACCAGTATTTAGACTTTATTGACTGTTAACTTACTAAAACATTTTTCTCCCAGCCCTAAAAATCCTCAAATTTGTGTATGTCACTTTCTATGTTCCGATTATTTGCAGTATTATTTCCTATACATAAAATTGCCAAATAATTTAATCTGCAGTTAAGACATGGATACCTTAAGTACGGTTTTATGAGCTATCGTTTACTAGTTTATCTAGCGGCTTCTGTTTGGGAGTTTTACATCTTCTTGAAATAATTTTGTGGCCATATCAAATCAAGTTGAAGGATCCAATGATCTAATATCAAAATTTTCTTGGTACCTCAACTTGTTTTTTCTCCGAGCCTTGAATTACTACTTTGAGTTTATTTTATCTGATATACCTTTTAGATTATAGATGTTGTTAAACTCCACATGGGATTTCTTGAAACTCTATTTATCTTTTCTTTGAACGTTCTACCTGGTGATATTGCATTGAAAATCTCTAATTCAATAAAATGTCCAGATAGCAAAATAAATTAACTTTCTCTTTTATGTTCTTTTTTTTATTGAAAGATATTTTATCTGGTTTATCTTTTTCTCTCTTTCTATATAGATAAATATAAAGCTATGTGTGTGTGTTTAACCAATCGAATTGGTTTATTTATAGACACGTGATCTTATTGCCTCATATTCATATTCGAGAGGTCCTGCGGTTAGTTCACTGGACTGCCACATGGTAATGGTAATTTATATAGCGCTTCTATCCATGCTATTTTAGCATGCTCAGTGCGCTCTAGAAGACTATTAATCTGTGAGAGGTTTCACTGCTGCCGGTTAAGCGCATGTGATAACAACTCAATATTAACGTCATCTAGTCCCAAAACTCCTGTAGGGCGACAGGGATCTGCCGGTGGCGGGGCTCGAACCCGCGACGTGTCAAGTGGTTTTTTGGTTGACAGTCTGGTGAGCTAACCGCTAGGCCAGCCGGCTTCACATGCAACTGCACGTCTCGCTGGTACCATGAATTGGCTCTAGTTATATGTATGACAAGTGAAACGTGAGATTCAAAAATCGTCATACAATTGCGTAATTAAACGCCGTGATTAAGCACTACACTAAACATCATTATATACCGCCATTAAACGCTGTAATTTATCAACGTCATTAATTACCCTTCGGACCAAATTAATTCATAGGCCCGGTGAAACAGCGTTCACCTGTTTCTGTGGCTACAGCATACTATGATTGTGTGGCCATCAATTAAAAACAGACACCTTTTACCCCAATTAAGGTCAGGTACCCATCAGAGCTGGGTAGACTTAGGGACACCCTACAGACCCGGGAAAAAAATCATAGTCTGCACCAGGATTCGAACCCGGCACCTTCGATACGCCAACCGAACGAGCTGTGATAGTAATAGTGACTGTATAACTGTGAGTGTGTAAATGACTATATAATTATAAACTGACTGAGACTTAGTGACACACATTGGACTGTATTATTGTAATGTGTTGACCGAACTAAGTGACCCTGATAACTCTGTGTTATTGTTCAAGTGACTGCCTGGACACAGTGAGTATTGTTCATGGATGTCTCATGGAGCTGTAGCCTATGTATAGAGAGTCAATGGCTGTGATGTGCTAATGTAATACGCTATAAAAGGATTGTAGAATGACAATAAAGATTCAGTTGTTACACACAGCTATTGGTTAAAGATGTACTTTCACACATGCTACCGCTCGGTCTCCGTTCACTATAACGTTATTAAACACGCGGGTGTGTCTAAATAGTTCACTATAACGTTATTAAACACGCGGGTATGTCTAAATAGTTCACTATAACGTTATTAAACACGCGGGTGTGTCTAAATAGTTCACTATAACGTTATTAAACACGCGGGTATGTCTAAATAGTTCACTATAACGTTATTAAACACGCGGGTGTGTCTAAATAGTTCACTATAACGTTATTAAACACGCGGGTATGTCTAAATGGTTCACTATAACGTTATTAAACACGCGGGTAAGTCTAAATGGTTCACTATAACGTTATTAAACACGCGGGTATGTCTAAATAGTTCACTATAACGTTATTAAACACGCGGGTATGTCTAAATAGTTCACTATAACGTTATTAAACACGCGGGTATGTCTAAATAGTTCACTATAACGTTATTAAACACGCGGGTATGTCTAAATGGTTCACTATAACGTTATTAAACACGCGGGTAAGTCTAAATGGTTCACTATAACGTTATTAAACACGCGGGTATGTCTAAATAGTTCACTATAACGTTATTAAACACGCGGGTATGTCTAAATAGTTCACTATAACGTTATTAAACACGCGGGTATGTCTAAATAGTTCACTATAACGTTATTAAACACGCGGGTATGTCTAAATAGTTCACTATAACGTTATTAAACACGCGGGTATGTCTAAATAGTTCACTATAACGTTATTAAACACGCGGGTATGTCAAAATAGTTCACTATAACGTTATTAAACACGCGGGTATGTCTAAATAGTTCACTATAACGTTATTAAACACGCGGGTATGTCTAAATAGTTCACTATAACGTTATTAAACACGCGGGTATGTCTAAATAGTTCACTATAACGTTATTAAACACGCGGGTATGTCTAAATAGTTCACTATAACGTTATTAAACACGCGGGTATGTCTAAATAGTTCACTATAACGTTATTAAACACGCGGGTATGTCTAAATAGTTCACTATAACGTTATTAAACACGCGGGTATGTCTAAATAGTTCACTATAACGTTATTAAACACGCGGGTATGTCTAAATCAGACCTGCCTACTCTCCCGCATTGTGCGGGAGTTTTACGCATTTGAACCATGTTTTCCGCTTTTACGCACACCTTTAAAATTCTTCCGCTTTTTTGTTCCCCGCCTATGGATTTTTTTTCCGAAAATTGTTAATTTTTTTTTTCCGATCAATATTTTTCCGACACTTGCAAAAAATGCGAATCTTTTTCTGTCGAAAATCGGAAGTCGGAACTAAAATTTATTTGCATGGACATGCGCAGTATACACATTTCCCTTTATTTTACCATCGAATCGGCCAAAAAATGGCGGCACTTTCGCTTTCTGGTCTGTGCCGGCCAAAAAAATCGGCAGATAAAAACTACGATAAAATAGCGATTTCCAATCCAATGTCTTATATTAAATATAGTTACTTCCTTTTACTAATAAATAATCTTCCGTTTTTCGCTCTTCTGTTCTTTTTTTTTTGGTTGTCGAACTTGTTGCTAGCAATGCAATGCCTAGGCCTAGGCTAATGCTATTCCTATTGTATTGAAATGGAATAAGCTAGGTCATCATCTGGCTTACGTTATAAATCAGTTAGGAACCTTTTTAAGGCATGCTAATGCTATGTGATTCAGAATATAATTTTGCATCTACATATGAAAGACTGTTAGTTTAAAGTTTAGATTTTGAGTGGGAAAGCTGATCCGAAGCTTCAGCCATTGATAACGTCATACTCAAACACTGCTATTTGGCCATTAAGTTAGGCTATATCGGGAGAATTTTTTTTTTCAAAAGCCCTAAATAACTGAAACCTCTATGTAAATATAATAATAAATAGTAAGGTTTTTATAAGATAAATAAAATATAAAATGGCTATTATTAAATTCCATTATCATTTTTTTTAAATGAAAATTAATATGTGCCTTTGAAAAGTGGAGTTTGGGGCAGGGGTGCCACTTTTCCGGATTATCCCGGAAATCCGGATTCGCGAGGCTAAATATTTTTCGGCTCCGGATTCGCGAGATTCAATTTACTTTGGTTCCGGATTCGTGGGTTAGCCAACAAACAAAAATCTACCGGTCCGAAATCGCGGTACGAAACCCGGTTCGGTGATAATCGGATCCGCTATGAATAGGCGTACTGTAAACCATAGATAGGCCTACAGTTTTAGTTTATAAGCTTAGTTTAGTGAAATGTCACGCTATGTGGTTGGATTTTTTTTTAATTCACTAACAAAATTTTAATGATCGGAAAATAAGGTAGGCTACCTAAATTTTCCAGCCGCCTAGATTTTTATCGTCATATCGGTAATTGGTAATTCCCGACTCGGCGACTGTTTCACACCTCCGTGTAGGCTATACTATTAGTAGGCCTATATTAGGCTAGGCCTAACTATAAGCTTGTAATATGAAAGGTTATTGTCATTTCAATGGAAAGATTAAAACTGCTTTTTTTTTCCTCCATTAAAAATGCGTTTTTTATCAGCCCGCTAAAATGAAGGCGACGAAATATGAATAAATTAATCTATTGGAGCAATGTCACAGTTAGGCCTACTGTTTAATATTAATATAGCATATATACGTTGCAGTCATATTTATTAGGCCTAATGAATGGAGTAAAACTGTCGGTGTAATGTTTAGAACTAGGCCTAGTCCTAGCAGTCACTTATGCTGGTGCATATTTTTTTTTCTAACAATATCGGACATACAAGAAAATCATAAAATAATGTTGATTTAAATTAATTTCAAAACGAAGTTTTAAATTGTTAGTGTCGCGCGCATTCGCTCATTTTCATAACAAAATAAAAAACGTCATTTCACTGAACTATATAGCCTACCGTAAAAAAAATGTGTATTAATCCTTCAGTTTTTTCCCCCTCTTTTCAGTTATTAGGCATTTGAAGTTACAGACTAGATTCAATAATATACTAGTTGGCATGTTATACTAAATAAACTAAAGTTTCATATGCCTCTGAGTTAAAGTCACTAGGATTAGGATACAATATTTTAATTACATTTATTGGTAACTGACCTAGAAAATACAGAACAAAGTAAATGGGGCAATAAAGAAACACATAATTATATCTTTAAAGTAAGCTAGCTTAACTTGAAAAAAACAAAAGGGTTATGATAAGATCAATAGGAATGATGTTATTAAATTGTTAAAATAACACATCTTTGTATGTTTAACTATGATTTTAGATTTGTCCATTTTTTAAAAAGATTTTTCAAGCCATTTATCAATAACCAAAGTAAGCTTAGGCCTAGCAATAACACAATCATATAAAACAGTTTAAAGACATAATTTTCCTATCATAATATGCAGAAACATATTGTAAAAACAACATTGCTTATTGGTGTAGCCTATATTATATTAAATTATATATGAATATACCGGTAGGCCTATCCTATATACAATATGGTAAAAATAATAAATTTTAGGAGTTGCGATAAATTTCAGGTTTGTGGTTTGTAAAAATATGGAAAGTAGGTTTCAGGGTTCAAGAAATTTTAAGAAAAGGATTTCAGGGTTCACTGCTTCAAGTGAGTGGCACCCACGGTTTGGGGTTAGGGCCTAATCAAAAATTAAAACGACTTTTTCTGTCCCTCCTTCTATAAACTTAGAGAGGAGACAATTTCTGAGTTTTACAAGTGTGTAAGACTTTATTTTTGTAAAGTCTGTGAATACTTGGTGCAAAACCTGTCCTTGGATGACCAAGTCCTTGCCTATTCAGTTATAGTCAACCTTCATGAAAGAAAGAACATAACGTCTTCCCATCTAAATTACTTCTTAGATAGGTTTCCAATGCTGATGGGGGATGCTGACAGGGATGTTATCCTTGAGCAGTTCGCCAAGCTGCAGAGTACTGACTTGGATCTGCCAGTAAATGAACGGGTTGATCACAGCTGGACTAAGTTGTCCTCCGAGTATCCCCAACTATCTAGTCATGAAGGGGATACTCACAATTCCCCACTCTAGCGCGCCTTGTGAGCGTATTTTTTTAATGGTCAGGAAGACCTGCACTGACCATTGCATTTGGAATGATGTTATTTCATGTAGATTAAATATTATCGTATATATTATGCTGCAAATAAAACCCGTGTTTCTTTGTACTATGATAAAATAGTTTGTGTATAATTATAATTATTATTATATTTTTATGTATTTTTGTTATGCTGCTCTAAATCTCCCTCATCAGTTGGAAAATCTCCCACATAACTAGCCTCTGTCTCCCTCATGGGTCCAGTGGGGGGTAGGCAGGTCTGGTCTAAATAGTTCACTATAACGTTATTAAACACGCGGGTATGTCTAAATAGTTCACTATAACGTTATTAAACACGCGGGTATGTCTAAATAGTTCACTATAACGTTATTAAACACGCGGGTATGTCTAAATAGTTCACTATAACGTTATTAAACACGCGGGTATGTCTAAATAGTTCACTATAACGTTATTAAACACGCGGGTATGTCTAAATAGTTCACTATAACGTTATTAAACACGCGGGTATGTCTAAATAGTTCACTATAACGTTATTAAACACGCGGGTATGTCTAAATAGTTCACTATAACGTTATTAAACACGCGGGTATGTCTAAATAGTTCACTATAACGTTATTAAACACGCGGGTATGTCTAAATAGTTCACTATAACGTTATTAAACACGCGGGTATGTCTAAATAGTTCACTATAACGTTATTAAACACGCGGGTATGTCTAAATAGTTCACTATAACGTTATTAAACACGCGGGTATGTCTAAATAGTTCACTATAACGTTATTAAACACGCGGGTATGTCTAAATAGTTCACTATAACGTTATTAAACACGCGGGTATGTCTAAATAGTTCACTATAACGTTATTAAACACGCGGGTATGTCAAAATAGTTCACTATAACGTTATTAAACACGCGGGTGTGTCTAAATAGTTCACTATAACGTTATTAAACACGCGGGTGTGTCTAAATAGTTCACTATAACGTTATTAAACACGCGGGTATGTCTAAATAGTTCACTATAACGTTATTAAACACGCGGGTGTGTCTAAATAGTTCACTATAACGTTATTAAACACGCGGGTATGTCTAAATAGTTCACTATAACGTTATTAAACACGCGGGTGTGTCTAAATAGTTCACTATAACGTTATTAAACACGCGGGTATGTCTAAATAGTTCACTATAACGTTATTAAACACGCGGGTATGTCAAAATAGTTCACTATAACGTTATTAAACACGCGGGTATGTCAAAATAGTTCACTATAACGTTATTAAACACGCGGGTATGTCAAAATAGTTCACTATAACGTTATTAAACACGCGGGTATGTCTAAATAGTTCACTATAACGTTATTAAACACGCGGGTATGTCTAAATAGTTCACTATAACGTTATTAAACACGCGGGTATGTCTAAATAGTTCACTATAACGTTATTAAACACGCGGGTATGTCTAAATAGTTCACTATAACGTTATTAAACACGCGGGTATGTCTAAATAGTTCACTATAACGTTATTAAACACGCGGGTATGTCTAAATAGTTCACTATAACGTTATTAAACACGCGGGTATGTCTAAATAGTTCACTATAACGTTATTAAACACGCGGGTATGTCAAAATAGTTCACTATAACGTTATTAAACACGCGGGTGTGTCTAAATAGTTCACTATAACGTTATTAAACACGCGGGTGTGTCTAAATAGTTCACTATAACGTTATTAAACACGCGGGTATGTCTAAATAGTTCACTATAACGTTATTAAACACGCGGGTGTGTCTAAATAGTTCACTATAACGTTATTAAACACGCGGGTATGTCTAAATAGTTCACTATAACGTTATTAAACACGCGGGTGTGTCTAAATAGTTCACTATAACGTTATTAAACACGCGGGTATGTCTAAATAGTTCACTATAACGTTATTAAACACGCGGGTATGTCTAAATAGTTCACTATAACGTTATTAAACACGCGGGTATGTCTAAATAGTTCACTATAACGTTATTAAACACGCGGGTATGTCTAAATAGTTCACTATAACGTTATTAAACACGCGGGTATGTCTAAATAGTTCACTATAACGTTATTAAACACGCGGGTATGTCTAAATAGTTCACTACAACGTTATTAAACACGCGGGTATGTCTAAATAGTTCACTACAACGTTATTAAACACGCGGGTATGTCTAAATAGTTCACTACAACGTTATTAAACACGCGGGTATGTCTAAATAGTTCACTACAACGTTATTAAACACGCGGGTATGTCTAAATAGTTCACTACAACGTTATTAAACACGCGGGTATGTCTAAATAGTTCACTACAACGTTATTAAACACGCGGGTATGTCTCAATAGTTCACTACAACGTTATTAAACACGCGGGTATGTCTAAATAGTTCACATTAACGTTATTAAACACGCGGGTATGTCTAAATAGTTCACTATAACGTTATTAAACACGCGGGTATGTCTAAATAGTTCACTACAACGTTATTAAACACGCGGGTATGTCTAAATAGTTCACTATAACGTTATTAAACACGCGGGTATGTCTAAATAGTTCACTATAACGTTATTAAACACGCGGGTATGTCTAAATAGTTCACTATAACGTTATTAAACACGCGGGTATGTCTAAATAGTTCACTATAACGTTATTAAACACGCGGGTATGTCTAAATAGTTCACTATAACGTTATTAAACACGCGGGTATGTCCAAATAGTTCACTTTAACGTTATTAAACACGCGGGTATGTCTAAATAGTTCACTATAACGTTATTGAACACGCGGGTATGTCTAAATAGTTCACTATAACGTTATTAAACACGCGGGTATGTCTAAATAGTTCACTATAACGTTATTAAACACGCGGGTATGTCTAAATAGTTCACTATAACGTTATTAAACACGCGGGTATGTCTAAATAGTTCACTATAACGTTATTAAACACGCGGGTATGTCTAAATAGTTCACTATAACGTTATTAAACACGCGGGTATGTCTAAATAGTTCACTATAACGTTATTAAACACGCGGGTATGTCTAAATAGTTCACTACAACGTTATTAAACACGCGGGTATGTCTAAATAGTTCACTACAACGTTATTAAACACGCGGGTATGTCTAAATAGTTCACTACAACGTTATTAAACACGCGGGTATGTCTCAATAGTTCACTACAACGTTATTAAACACGCGGGTATGTCTCAATAGTTCACTACAACGTTATTAAACACGCGGGTATGTCTAAATAGTTCACTATAACGTTATTAAACACGCGGGTATGTCTAAATAGTTCACTACAACGTTATTAAACACGCGGGTATGTCTAAATAGTTCACTACAACGTTATTAAACACGCGGGTATGTCTAAATAGTTCACTACAACGTTATTAAACACGCGGGTATGTCTCAATAGTTCACTACAACGTTATTAAACACGCGGGTATGTCTAAATAGTTCACTATAACGTTATTAAACACGCGGGTATGTCTCAATAGTTCACTATATCGTTATTAAACACGCGGGTATGTCTCAATAGTTCACTATAACGTTATTAAACACGCGGGTATGTCTCAATAGTTCACTATAACGTTATTAAACACGCGGGTATGTCTAAATAGTTCACTATAACGTTATTAAACACGCGGGTATGTCTAAATAGTTCACTATAACGTTATTAAACACGCGGGTATGTCTAAATAGTTCACTATATCGTTATTAAACACGCGGGTATGTCTCAATAGTTCACTATAACGTTATTAAACACGCGGGTATGTCTAAATAGTTCACTATAACGTTATTAAACACGCGGGTATGTCTAAATAGTTCACTATAACGTTATTAAACACGCGGGTATGTCTAAATAGTTTACTATAACGTTATTAAACACGCGGGTATGTCTAAATAGTTCACTATATCGTTATTAAACACGCGGGTATGTCTAAATAGTTCACTATAACGTTATTAAACACGCGGGTATGTCTAAATAGTTCACTATAACGTTATTAAACACGCGGGTATGTCTAAATAGTTCACTATAACGTTATTAAACACGCGGGTATGTCTAAATAGTTCACTATATCGTTATTAAACACGCGGGTATGTCTCAATAGTTCACTATAACGTTATTAAACACGCGGGTATGTCTCAATAGTTCACTATAACGTTGTTAAACATGCGGGTATGTCTAAATAGTTCACTATAACGTTATTAAACACGCGGGTATGTCTAAATAGTTCACTATAACGTTATTAAACACGTGGGTATGTCTAAATAGTTCACTATATCTAGATAAAGGAATAGAAAAAATAAGATAAGTAAAACGGCCTTTCTACTGTTCAGAGATTACTGCAGATACTGCAGATACTGCATAATATAGAATAATATCATAATGCCATTTGTTGTTATTATAATAAATGATCTATATTGATATAAAAAAAAGCGTTACAAATATTACTCAGTCACTAAATTCTCAAAGAAAATAACTCAGATCAGATAATGGCAATAAATTATCATAAAAGCGAATAAGAACTATACACTTTCTTATATTTCCGTACATATAATATACATTCAAAACATAGATCTGGTATAATGTATCTTGTAATTCTAAGCTTTATAGTTTTATAAGCTTTCTACTATAACGCTGTTGTATCAGATAGAAAACAGTTTATGGTACAACGAATTCCCTTCATTTACATTTTTCTTATAGTGTATAACTCTAACATTATATTAGAAATATAATTATATTCTTGACTTGACTCTCCACGTAGTCCAAGTAAATATATATCCAGATGTAATGTAACTTTTTAAACAGTTTAAGCATGTGCATGATGGCCGACCGGCTGGCATGTGGAACCTCCTGGGTTCGAATCCCCCTGGCGAAGACTAGGAATTGTTCCCGGAGTTGGCGGGCGCCCTTCCTGATTCTACCCACCTCTGATAAGTTCCTGACTTTAGTTGGGGTCAAGTAAAGGTGGCTTGACTTTGTGCTGGCTACACAATTCCCTAGTATGCAGTAGCCAAAGAAACTGCTGCTTTGCTGGCCCAATGTTTTCCGACTATACATTTTTAAAAACTATTTTTCCGTTAGATCAAACTCATTGCAACAACCACAGTTCAATAAACTAAACATTGAAAAGTAGATCAAACTCATTGCAACAACCACAGTTCAATAAACTAAACATTGAAAAGTAGATCAAACTCATTGCAACAACCACAGTTCAATAAACTAAACATTGAAAAGTAGATCAAACTCATTGCAACAACCACAGTTCAATAAACTAAACATTGAAAAGTAGATCAAACTCATAGCAACAACCACAGTTCAATAAACTAAACATTGAAAAGTAGATCAAACTCATAGCAACAACCACAGTTCAATAAACTAAACATTGAAAAGTAGATCAAACTCATTGCAACAACCACAGTTCAATAAACTAAACATTGAAAAGTAGATCAAACTCATTGCAACAACCACAGTTCAATAAACGAAACATTGAAAAGTAGATCAAACTCATTGCAACAACCACAGTTCAATAAACTAAACATTGAAAAGTAGATCAAACTCATTGCAACAACCACAGTTCAATAAACGAAACATTGAAAAGTAGATCAAACTCATTGCAACAACCACAGTTCAATAAACTAAACATTGAAAAGTAGATCAAACTCATTGCAACAACCACAGTTCAATAAACGAAACATTGAAAAGTAGATCAAACTCATTGCAACAACCACAGTTCAATAAACTAAACATTGAAAAGTAGATCAAACTCATTGCAACAACCACAGTTCAATAAACTAAACATTGAAAAGTAGATCAAACTCATTGCAACAACCACAGTTCAATAAACTAAACATTGAAAAGTAGATCAAACTCATTGCAACAACCACAGTTCAATAAACGAAACATTGAAAAGTAGATCAAACTCATTGCAACAACCACAGTTCAATAAACGAAACATTGAAAAGTAGATCAAACTCATTGCAACAACCACAGTTCAATAAACGAAACATTGAAAAGTAGATCAAACTCATTGCAACAACCACAGTTCAATAAACGAAACAAAGAAACATTATAGGGAGAGATGGGTATGGAGATAAGTAGTAATAATACATCCAACTTTACATTTTAACTTAGAAATACAATACAACAATAATCTATTACAATACTTAGAGATGAAAATCTTTTCTCGTTGATTGTGAAAAACTAATTTATATAAATTCGTTTTCTTTACTACTGACACATGAAGTGGAATGGGACTGAACAAAACTTGACACGACTTAGGAATCAAACCAGGGAAATGCGTAGGGCGAAATAATCTTCTCTATAGAAGAAGCGACTGTGATATATTATGAGACACAATTTAAATCAAATAATAATTGAAGTAGTTTTGACGCTGATGGACGTACTAATTATTTGAACAATCAAATAGATTTGAACACTTTGTACGTAGGCCACGTTGGCCGTCAGCAGCGCGTTCGGCATGAACTAATTCAGCGATGTTGATGGTTAGGCCTACACTACAACATACTAGCAACATGGGCGTTTTCTTCCATTAGTTCTTAGTTATATGTATAACCTTTTGGACCAAACTGTTCATACGGCTGGTGAAGCAGTGTTCACCAGTTTCGGTGGCCACGACATACGAGGGATGTGTGGCCAGCACAATACCTACCCGCCTTTACTTTACCTCAACTAATGTCAGGTAACCATCAGAGCTGGATAGACAGGGACACCCTCAAGTCCCGGGGAAAAATCCTAGCCTGTACCAGGATTCGAACCTAGAACCTTCGGATCGCCAGTCGAACGCGCTGCCGCTCGGCAATCTTAATTATATGACAAGACAATATTGGGCCAATAAATATATAGATATATACAAGTATATGTATATACGTATATATTGACACTTGGATTCTGCCATTTGATCGATTATTTGTGCGTGACTGTCCTCATTATATCCAGCTCGTACATCGTCACTTTTAGACATAAATGTAACGCGCGAGGTATGCGTGACAAGCATGGCAAATGGCATGACTGGACCTACCTTAGTGGCCGAGACTTCTAGCATACACATAGAGAGATCTGATACCAGATACCAGCGAATTCATTGCATGTTATGTCCCTCGCTGGCTCTTCTCTGTGGTCCGATTGGACTATATCTGACCTGCACTCTGTTCTTATGCTTTATCGTAAGAGTGTTTGCGGACATAACGAAACATGCTGCATGCCTTTGGCCAAGAGTCTGAAGTCCTTGGGCATCTCTTTGAATTTTAGTTTCAACAGGAACTAAATGACATCAGCTTTGATAAAAGCTGAAATATTTTTTTATACAAATACTAATCACGATTAAAAAATAAATATGGTTGACGGAGGGGTCGACAATCCTGTAACTAATAAAGTTACGTTAATTTCTTCTGGGCCACCGAATTCACTTTGTTATAGCTTAGATCGGAGGTCGGCAACCAAAGGAACGCTTTGCAATCTTGGCACACAGAGCGATTTTCACTGGCATTTTTTCCAATGCAAATCAAAACAACGTAAGTGCGGCTTTTAAACTAAATTTTTTATTAAAATCACTTCAGGCTTTACTGTAAAAAGTTTAGGAAAATTTTTGTGCTAAGATCTTATCATTGGAATTGTGATAGAATCTATTAAATACAATATTGATAGAATCTATTGTTAATATAAGCAACTGTGTAGTTTCTTACTTTTAATTGATTTACAGGCAATTCAAATATCTTCTTCAATTAATTGATACTGAATATGGAGATGTGCTGTTGCACACAGTGTTCGCTAACTTAGACAAGATAAAGTCTAGAATAGATTATTTTCTTGACGGGAAATAATTAATGTATTTCTTGTTGACAAAAAAAAAAATTATTTTCCGGCATTGACTGTTGAAGCTGATGTTTCTGAATAGTGACATATTTCAATAAGTTGAACTTGCATTGATAATGCAAATGGAATGGATTTGCGTTGAAACTGGGTATATCTTGCCGTGAAATCAATTTCAAAACTTTTAAGTACTTCCTTAAATTAAGGCTTATTCCTATCAGTGTAGACATACATTAAAGATAGATAAGCTATTTCACAAGTACTTTGAAGCCCTCTAAGCGAAGTTTTGTAACCAAAGGCGAGACTTTTAAATTCATGGACACATGTTTTCATATCTCATTAAGCCTGATTTTATTTTCTGATTACTGCATACCTATTTCAGTCTGGATCTTTTTTTAGTGGAATGATATTGGCGATTTTAAAATCAAGTTGAATATAAGACATACATATAATAGGCATCAAAATTTGTCAAATTGTGGGAAAATTAAAAAATACTGGAAGCAACTGCTGACGTCATCTGCTATTCTCAATTTCTAAGCATTCGATCTACTTTATACCTTTTTGTTCAACTATGATTTGTGAACAGATTTATCCCAGGTGAAAGCTGTTATAAGCCTACACAGAGATTTGTGAACAGATTTATCCCAGGTGAAAGCTGTTATAAGCCTACACAGAGATTTGTGAACAGATTTATCCCAGGTGAAAGCTGTTATAAGCCTACACAGAGATTTGTGAACAGATTTATCCCAGGTGAAAGCTGTTATAAGCCTACACAGAGATTTGTGAACAGATTTATCCCAGGTGAAAGCTGTTATAAGCCTACACAGAGATTTGTGAACAGATTTATCCCAGGTGAAAGCTGTTATAAGCCTACACAGAGATTTGTGAACAGATTTATCCCAGGTGAAAGCTGTTATAAGCCTACACAGAGATTTGTGAACAGATTTATCCCAGATGAAAGCTGTTATAAGCCTACACAGAGATTTGTGAACAGATTTATCCCAGATGAAAGCTGTTATAAGCCTACACAGAGATTTGTGAACAGATTTATCCCATATGAAAGCTGTTATAAGCCTACACAGAGATTTGTGAACAGATTTATCCCAGATGAAAGCTGTTATAAGCCTACACAGAGATTAGTGAACAGATTTATCCCAGATGAAAGCTGTTATAAAACTACACAGAGATTTGTGAACAGATTTATCCCAGATGAAAGCTGTTATAAGCCTACACAGAGATTTGTGAACAGATTTATCCCAGATGAAAGCTGTTATAAGCCTACACAGAGATTTGTGAACAGATTTATCCCAGGTGAAAGCTGTTATAAGCCTACACAGAGATTTGTGAACAGATTTATCCCAGGTGAAAGCTGTTATAAGCCTACACAGAGATTTTTGAACAGATTTATCCCAGATGAAAGCTGTTATAAGCCTACACAGAGATTTGTGAACAGATTTATCCCAGATGAAAGCTGTTAAAAGCCTACACAGAGATTTGTGAACAGATTTATCCCAGGTGAAAGCTGCTATAAGCCTACACAGAGATTTGTGAACAGATTTATCCCAGGTGAAAGCTGTTATAAGCCTACACAGAGATTTGTGAACAGATTTATCCCAGATGAAAGCTGTTATAAGCCTACACAGAGATTTGTGAACAGATTTATCCCAGATGAAAGCTGTTATAAGCCTACACAGAGATTTGTGAACAGATTTATCCCAGGTGAAAGCTGTTATAAGCCTACACAGAGGTCCCATACATCTGACCTCTCAGTATATAACCAGACATTGAACAATTTATAAAAAAAAAATTCATGGAGAAAGCGCACATTAATTCAAACGGAATAATTATAAAAAGTTAAGTACCCGTCGGACCAAATTGATCCATTGGTCCGGTGAAGCAGCGTTCATCAGTTTCTGTTGCCGTGGCATCCTAGGTGATTGTGTGGCCAGCACTATGCACAGCCGCCTTTATTTTACCCCAACTAAAGTCAGGTACCCATCAGAGCTGGGTGGACTCATGGACATCCTCCAGACCCGGGAAAAAATCCTAGCCTGCACCAGGATTCGAACCCAGGACCTTCGGGTCACCGTTTAAATGAATTTTCGCGCTCAACCTCTTTAATTGAGCATATATATATAATTCATTCTATAAACATTTGTTTTATTATTTTAAAAATTATATAAGGCTTAAATACTAGTATTATCATACATAATTGTTGTATATAAAACTTATTTATTTAATCGACTAAAACAATTGCATGAAATGTTTAATTACAACTTTTTAACATAAAATAATTTTTCACCTTTAAGTGCAGCTTAAAATTTATATGACAATACTGGTTTTGTATAAAGAAATAGTAATAAATAAATAATATTAGTTATAATACAAAACATAATTTGTGTTTAACATCACTAGAATCATATAAAGAAACTTTAATTTAATTAAAGGGGGACAATTAACCCTTTTACTTTTAACTTAATATTTATAATTTCTAATATGTTTCTTTTTTTTATATAAAATAATTATTTTTTTTAAATTTATAACTTTAATAATGATCAGACTATTAAATAATAGTTGAAAATGATATAAATGTTATATGACTGAACACAATATATGTTCACTTTAAAACATTAAAATAACTACCTGGTCTTTATAATTATAAATCATATATCCTTTAATCACTAGCGATGTGAAGATCGATAGTCGTTAACCTATACTTTCGACCCTCTGGATGATCCTGCGCACAAATTCCTAAAATGTGCAATACAGTATCAATACAGTTTTGTATTGGTCATAATACAATTATCACAAATACGTTTATTATTTCATAATATTTAAAACGCTTCAACACTTTTCTTCTTTTTATTTCTTCACGTTAGATGCATTTACATTATGCACAGAAAAACTTCTAGCTTTCTGACTATTGACAAGCCTTAATGAGGTGTGAACTTTTCAAATGGAAGAGATCATGAACTTCCGGTGACATTTCCCGCCATTTTCGTAAACAAAAGACATGTTTTTGGTGGTGTTTGATAATTGATTTCAAGCTCGATGGCCAGTTCTGGTCTTTTAGAAATATACAAAGGATACAAGATTAGTTATGAGGAATCCTTTTTTATCAACAAAAGTGACTCGGTGATAATTAGTACTCAAAGTGTTATTCGCGCTAGGTTAAATTTAGCTTTGTTTATAAAATAAATTTGTCAAGAGTTGCGTTCTTGGTTATTAAAAAAACACAATGCGTAGATTCATAATAAACGAAAATTCTTTTGCATCAAGCAATTAGTTTGGAATTATAAATAGGTGATTCTTCAAATCTGACATTCACAATCCATCGTTTTCTTTTGGCGCCATTTTTTGGAAATGAAATATAATTTTCCGTAATCCCTTACAATTTTTCGTACAACCAGTAACGTAGCACAAAGACATGTTTCGAAGCAAATGATCAAATGAGACCGGAAATGTTTTTCTCTTCGACCTTTTATGCATGCATAATAGTTAAGACTTGTCAATTCCGAATGATTCTAGATAGACTGTTACAATTTAACATAACTTTAAAAGCCATTGAAAATAACCAATTTTAATGTATAGTTTAGTGATTATTATTAGGCCAGCTGTTTTTGTCGGGTTGAAAAATTTTATTGAAAATGTTGGATCTTACAAACGGAACTGAAACCAGCGTAGAATTGGGTTGTAAATTATTGAGTACATCCGGGTTAGGCCAACCCGAATAATATCTGTTTATCATGTATCCCATTCTGGAAGCCTAAGCCGAAAGTGCATTTTTGATTATAGCAATATCTAACAGTTTAGTGTTGACATTCGCATGGTTTCTCTGTACAGCGCCTTTTTCTTTTGTCTTTGGTCACACTACGGCGATATATAAATGGCCTTATAAATCTAAAATTAAAATAGTGTAGAGCAGGTAGACTTTCACAAGGTTGGCAGCACACTGAATGATGTAGAAATTCTGCTTTGGCAAATCATTATCAATATGTTGCCGACCTCTGTCTTAGATCAATGTAACGGACTTGTATTTCATAGAAACGAGAAGACGATAGTTCCTGATGACTAAACTAACGCCTGGTGAATTATAGCCAAAACCATGAGAGTAACAGGATAGGCTAGAGAAGGGGAGACGCAGTGGTAAAGTTAATGTGTCGCTACTGAATCGTCTTTTAAGTTCAACAGTAAGAGATAGTTGGTCAGTCAGAGATATTCAGTGATTGAAGGTTGAATGTAGTTTTAATATGACATGAAATAACACTCGGTGGAGTAAAGTCCCAAGATTTAAGGGATAGTACCAGGGCCGGATTAAGCCATCTTGGTGCCCTAGGCACAAACCCACATGGGTGCCCCCTTCTGCCCCGGGCCCCCGATCCTTCACTGACCGCTGATATGTTCAATATTATGCAAAAAAATAATAAAAAAGAAAAACAATTGTTAACCCATATTATGTTTGTACAAATATCACTCATACAAAACCTACAATAAGGTATTTCTGTATTAAAATTAATAGTTAATTAATTTTGTAATAATAATACACAAATATACTGTAACTTTTAAAATAGATGAGATAGTCTGAGATAGCACACATTTACATTTTAAAGTTCTTTTTTCGAGATTTAGATCTGGCAATTTTTTTAGTACATAGATGTAATCAAAGTTAATTTTGCGCAACAAGTCTGCCTCAATCATTAGCAGACAGTGCCGGCTTATCCATATAGGCAACATAGACGGCCGCCTAGGGCGCAATATTTTTTTTATTTGGGGGGGGGGGGGGCATAATTGAGGATTTGTTTATTGAATTTGGGGATTTAAAAATATAAACTAAATTAAATTTTAGTACTAGCATAGGCAGACGAATTATTAGATCTGGGTAGTGAAAGGCGAAGGGTATTTTATTTAAGTCAGTTGTCTTAGAAAATGACCTAAAACCAGGCCCACTCAGTTTCTTCCCGCCGAAGGCACGTTAATGAGGGCGCAGAATTTGTTTTCGCCTAGGGCATCAAAAACCCTGAGCCGGTCCTGTCAGCAGAGATAAGGAATCAAGCCTTTCTTGTTCCAGTGTCGATCTACTTGGATTTTGTGTACGTTGCAACTGAGAAAAAGAGCGCTTAGTTGAACAGTTCGTAACCATTAATGTTAAAAATATGTGCAAGGCGATTTCTACATTTGGAAAAGCACACTCGATGTTGTCTATAACTATTACCTTATCTTATACATTACTGACGCTCCTTCTATAAAGAATATAATTGTGTCCTACGCTCATCTGTGGTCCGAATCTAGTCTTGCACTTTTTATCAATGTTTAAAATGTTTAAAGTTACTGGTTTTCCTGGTTTGTTCAGGCAAACTCGGGAAGAAATAGTACTTAAATGCATTTGTTCTCGCATAAGGGATAAGGAAAGTGTTTTTGTCTTTTTGTTTATCTGAGCTTTGCAACAGGTTGTTATTGGGTTGCATAATTCTGCATGACTGGACGTGTTGTTTTCAGATTTTGATGCACCAAACTTGTGGCGAATATATGAGTGGAAATGTTGTAGTTCAGTATATAAATTATTGTTCAGATCTTCATGATAAGCATTTATTAATCCTTCACAACACTGAGATGACTGTGATACATCGACAAAACAAGAAAATCGAACTGCTATATCATTGACTTATACTCCACACCTGGTGTTATTTCTTTTGCAGCTTCTTCAAATCTTTCAAATTCATTCCTAGATTCATGCTAGTGAAGAATACAAATCAGCACATGTTTTCAAGTTCACGTGCTCATTTGGTATAGCTTGACTGACCCTGTGAAAATATTGTAACACTTCTTCCCAAAAGACAAGCATAAGAAAAAATTCTAATTCTTGCATCTTCTTTTCATGTTTTTAGCTTCTCTTCTGGTGTCCCCATTCCGTGACTGGTCTTCTTGTAAACATTCTAACGCTTCTATAATATGAGGATGAAACTTTAGAATAGCTTCAGTTGCAACAGCATGTGCTTCCCATCTGGTATAGGAAAGAGACTTTACCAGCGTTTCATTCACAAGGCATCCTTTCAGAATTTTCCATCTGTTGGTTGAGGCTGAGAAAAAAGTATAGATCAGTTGCACTGTATGGAAGAAGTTTACTACCTCTAAACAAGAGTCAACGGCACTTCTGCCGACCAGATTTAGTGAATGGGCAGCACAGTGTATGTTTAAAGGATTCTCATTTTCCGCTAGAACTTGAATGTTATTTTTCCAGCCACTGAACCTATTTTTATCAGCCAAACGTGTGGAAACTTAAGACGCAAAAAGTTTACCAACAAAGCAGTACACATATCCCGTGGCTGGTGAATACAATAAACATTTTCTCCTGTACTGCTCACCGTTTGCTTTTGTGCTATAGAAGAGTTTTTGAGAACAATATCTTATTTTTCTTCCAACATAAATACGGCAAGATTTATCAAAGAGACCATAATGATGCTGAGAGTTAGTGGGCCCACAGTCAACCTAGTAAGCCACATCATCAGCGAAGACGTCAATCCACAGTTCTGGATCTACTGCTTGATTTATTTTATCATCTTCATCTTTATCATCATCTTCAGCAGACTGAAATGGGGCACAACAAATTTCATTTTCAAGCACTAATGCAGTGCCTAGATTTGCAAAACAGCATATAGTCACGGACGTATTTAGGATTGTTGGGGTCCTGTTCACAAGGACCAAATTTATGTGGGGGCCCCCTCGTGGACTCGACCCTGCCAATGTCACTTAACAATCAAATGTGATTTCCCATTCACAGTATTTGTTCATTGTGCGCTTCTACAACAGCACTGTTCTAATTGCCGAAAGAAAAGATGAAATATTTTATTTTGGAATGTGTGGGCGCCCCTTTTTTTGTGGGGGCCCTTGTTCCATAGGAACATGTGGAACATGCCTAAATACAACTATGCCTATAGTAGACTTATCAAGAGAATTGATGGTGTCAGTAAAATCCTGTCCCACCTGTTGCTTAACTTAAACTAAATAATTCGTTAATTTTCTGCTCTTAGCTTTTAATATACACATTTTTCTTGAGGCTTTGTGGTGCCCCCCAAACGCTTGGTGCCCTAGGCTCGTGCCTTATTTGCCTAATGGTTAATCCAGGCCTGGATAGTACAAATACCCCTGTATTAAGGCTGGAAGAACTGTATTCGCACTTTTATATTTTACCTCATGTCTCCTACTGTGTTATTGACTAAATGTGAATAACGCAATAGATATGTAATCGAGTATTATTCTCTATATCGATATGGGCTAAATGGGACTAAAGCAATATATAATATGTAATCAAGTATTATTCACTGTATCAATATTGATTAAATATGAATAACGCAATAGATATGTAATCAAGTATTATTCACTGTATCAATATTGATTAAAAATGAATAACGCAATAGATATGTAATCAAGTATTATTCACTGTATCGATATGGACTAAATGGGACTAAAGCAATAGATATGTAGTCGAGTATTATTCACTGTATCAATATGGACAAAATGTGAATAAAGCAATAGATATGTAGTCGAGTATTATTCACTGTATCGCTATGGACTAAATGTGAATAAGGCAATAGATATGTAGTCGAGTATTATTCACTGTATCGATATGGACTAAATGTGAATAAAGCAATAGATATGTAGTCGAGTATTATTCACTGTATCGATATTGACTAAAGGTGAATAAAGCAATATATATGTAATGGAGTATTATTCACTGTATCGATATTTACTAAATGTGAATAAAGCAATAGATATGTTATCGAGTATTATTCACTGTATCGATATTGACTAAAGGTGAAAAAAGCAAAAGATATGTTATCGAGTATTATTCACTGTAGCGATATTGACTAAATGGGAATAAAACAATAGATATGTAATCGAGTATTATTCACTATATCGATATTGACTAAATGTTAATAAAGCAATATATTTGTAATCGAGTATTATTCACTGTATTGGAGTTTGAGAAAATATGGAGTCAAGCCTGAAGTACATAAGCCTGTACATCATAATTAAGATGGTACAGTCAGTATCTGAAATGGGTGATCGTACGGACTAAATTTATCTTTGAGCCTCAAAGCTTATTTCTTCTCCAGCATGGTGTCACAATGGAGCCAGGCCTAATTTCGTCCACTATAGAGATAACAGTATTGCCGGATATATTTAAAACGTTAAAACAAACCTTTTTACGTAAGACTAATATTCGTTCTTAAAAGCAATGAAACAATTATTAAAAATACAATACTGTTTATTTCTTTTGATCTCTCTTAACGTTTTCAGGAACCCATTAATAAACTAAAATAATTTTTTTTTTATCCGTTAATCTAGGGTTTTACTGTAGCCCAATATTTAAATCAACATTCTCTTCTCGATAATGAAAACCTTCAGATAATGAACCTATTAAAAACTCAATTTTAATTCTTTTTTTTTTCCATCAGCCTTCGGAGTCTTTATGAAAAATATTCCTTTCAACCCTAGAATGCTTTCTCTTTGTTCTATAATGTAAATTTTCTATTTTCTCTCTTTTTCTTTCTGTCTTTCTCTCTCTCTCTCTCTCTCTCTCTCTCTCTCTCTCTCTCTCTGTATACACGCTACGACGTCGCTGAACACTGTAGCTGTAGCGAAAAAAAAGTCTAGCCTCCACCCTCCACACCGTCCGTTTTGTTTTCCCGCCATTTTAAAAGGCGGCTATTACATTTTCCAAAAGAAAAAATAAAAAGGATGAAGATAGAAAACCAACACTTGAGCAGTTATGTGCCACTGGTGTTGATTACAAAAAAGCTTTTTGATTAGACGGAAGAAGAATAATATGTTTGTTCAAAAGATACAAGAGTGGATAGCCAGTTGCCTCATTTCTTGAAACATGTGCCAGTTGCCTCATTTCTTAAAACATGTGCCAGTTGCCTCATTTCTTGAAACATGTGCCAATTGCCTCATTTCTTGAAACATGTGCCAGTTGCCTCATTTCTTGAAACATGTGCCAGTTGCCTCATTTCTTGAAACATGTGCCAATTGCCTCATTTCTTGAAACATGTGCCAGTTGCCTCATTTCTTGAAACCTGTGCCGATTGCCTCATTTCTTGAAACCTGTGCCAATTGCCTCATTTCTTGAAACCTGTGCCAATTGCCTCATTTCTTGAAACATGTGCCAGTTGCCTAATTTCTTTAAGCCTGTGTCAATTACCTTCTTTTTTAAACCCTATTCCATTTGCCTCGTTTCTAAAGCCGTTTCCAGTGGGCTCATTATCCGCGCTTTCGGGAATGCAGATTTGAACAATGAAGTTTGTGTTTGTGGGTTTGTGTGCATGATAAGAACTTGTACAAAGATGGCAACAATGATCAATAATTTATTTGCCACATAGTACACAGGTACTATAAAGGCATATAACAAGAAAATTTTAGCATTGGTAAATAATATATTGAAAAATAAAAGTAATACAAATATGAATAAAGAAAATTAAAATAATAATTAATTAATTAAAGGTATCCTAAGAAAATTCAAGGAGGATAATTCAATTTTCAAAACAATTTATAGAAGAAAAAAAAAGATCACTAAATTAAATAGAAATACAGTTACATCCCTTTCATTAGACCTGCTTCGCATTAACACAATGACAAAATGATTATTGACTATGTTAACTATGTTATTTTTATTTTTAAAGAGTCAGTAGCACAGAATAAGTAGATAATAAATTTATTCTGTGGTCAAAAGTACTTTAGCAAATTTGTTAAATATTTAAAGTTCTTTTAGTCATTTAGAGTTTAGTCATTCCGACATTTTTTCTTACATTAGGTCTGTTATGGTAATATTTCTTTATATATATATGTTCCATTGGCTGCTGAAGTGTTCACATTCAAGTAAATAGTGATATGAATCTCCTATATCTTTTACGAATAAAGGACAAGTCCTTGGATTATAGTCTATTCCGGTATGGTGAAACAGCTCAACAGGGAAATTGTTGTTGCTGCTTCTTATTTTTAATATATAGGTCAGCTTCTTTGAGAGGGAATTTGAAAGTGGACTTTTGCTGTCAATGGACAAAATTGCAATTTCCCCCCCCCCCCCCCCCCCCCATAATTTTTTTTTAACAGGAGATAAAGCAAGTAAATATTGAAAATATAAAATTGTGTCGATATAGATTTCTTTTTCTTTTTCAGATCGTTTAGCCTAACCTAGTATTGTGTTTAAAGTACAAACTGGGAGCTAATTACATTTACATCTACACCTTTCTGAGCAATTTGGATGTATTTAGTAGACATACTAAACACGGTTATATATATATATATATATATATATATATATATATATATATATATATATATATATATATATATATTTACATACGAACATAATGTATTATATTTTTTCATATCTAATGTAAAACTCTCCTTGACTTAGGTTCTATTGTTTTTAGCGCATTATGTTAGCAATCGGACAGTTTTTATGCGATTGATATTACCTTTAGTAGGCCTATCCGAAAGGCTAACTGATTTTTGTGCACTATAATAGTAAGTATCAACTGTTAAATAGATTTAATACAAATTAACAACAAACACACGATACTTTTCGTTTGCCTTTTCCAACTGGGAGTTTTTATCAACGTTATATTATCAACGTTATGTTATCAACGTTATATCCATTGTGCTTGTGCTGTTAATGGGCTTAGCTTAAGCTCGGAGCTAGAAATAAATCCGATTTGTCGACTGCATAAAAAAATCAAGAGTTTTTTTTTTAAAGTCATACATTTAATAAAGGAAGCATGTGGGTTTCCTCCCTTGAGATTTTTTTTTACATGGCAAGTACAGAAACCAGAAACACCAGAAACTTATAAATCTAAAGCTATTATATAAAACTTTTGTTTATACTTTCGAATGATTGGAGATTTAAACGAACCCAAGTTTTTTTTTTCTGGTTTGTTCATTTAATCCATCTTTATTTCCTGCAACCACTTCAGAATAAAGAAAAGGTTTATTATTTTGTGCTTGCATATAGGGACAAGCCCTAAAAGCTCACTACTTTGGTCCAATATTGTGCCAATATTTAAATATTGGGGGCACGGTATGGCATCGCGTTTGCCTGGCGTACTGAAGGTCCCGGGTTCGAATCCTGGTGCAGTCTAGGATTTTTTGCCAGGTCTGAAGGGTGTCCCTGAGTCTACCCAACTCAGATGGGTACCTGACCTTAGTTGGGGTAAAGTAAAGGCGGCTGTGCATCGTGCTAGCCATACAATCATCTAGTATGCCGTGGCCACAGAAACTGGTGAACGATGCTTCAACGGACCTATGGATCAATTCGGTCTGACGGGATACTTTACTTTAAGACAAAATATTGTCATTCACTTCATTTTCGTACGAAAATCAAACAATAATTTTTAATGATTGTGAGACGTCACCGTTCGGAAGTTGTTTTGAGTAATTTCACACTTTAAAACTAAACCTTCGTAATGTTGACCTAGAATCTCTTAAAAACCAATGTTTAACGGACCAGTAGTTACGATTCCAAGCATTAGCATGACCTATAGAGAATAGGGCCCTCGAGAGAAAAAAAAGATGCCGGTACGTGATCTTTTCTGGCCACCCCCCCTCCCCCCCCCCCCAACTTTTTTAAAAACTCTAGTCATATCTAGATGATTTATTTGTATTACATAGGCCTACGTTTGAAAAAATCAGGAATCTTTTTACAAGGTCTGTGGACCATTTTGTGAAACTGTCATAAGTGTTACCATTTACCATTAGACTGTAATCATTTCAATCACAGCCTTACATGTCTTTTACAAAAATACTTTAATCAATTACTTAGTTCTTAGTTTAAATTATTGTAGTTCTAATTGTTCCTCCGCTCCAGTATTAATCAGAATTGTTCTTGTAAATATTACAAAGATGTATCAAATGGGAAAAGTGACTCTCATTGTTGATTGATAATTTATATCCTCTAGTGACTTGTGTTTCTAGGTTTAGTGATTTAACTATTGGTGTTATTCTTGTCATTTATAAATATTCCCCAGTATTGTATGTTGTGTAGTCTAATGTAAGGTTAGATCTGCTGTGGCAATACAATTGACACATAGTTTGTTTTTTACAAAGTCTTCCCAAAATACATTAATTTTGTTAAATGACCAAAAAATGTGTTTTAAATTTTCAATACATTTGTCTAAAATTATGATACCTTCAATCTCCCCTCTTGGCTACCGCACTGGAAATCATTCAAGTGTAAAAGGATCGACTAACTAGTTTGACTGCCATACTAGTACCGGCATGAAGCGACTTATTTAGGCCTAGGCCAAGGGTCGGCAACCTTTTGCTAATAGTGTGCTAAACTAGGATTTTTAAATCATTCAGCGTACCAATATCCCGAAAGTCAACCTGCTCTATTATAATTATTTTAAACTTAAAAAAAAAAATATTATTTAGCGCCGTAGCAAGATAGAGGCCTAAAACGAGGTGTATAGAGAAAATCTTTAGAGCGTTTAATAATTAACTTTAAAAAAATAACGAGTTCCTGGTTATCATCCTTTTTAATTTATTTGCATTTACACCAAATACAGAATTTTATTACTAAACTTTGACATTTTGATAGTTAGTTATCGCCTAAAATTATCATTTAGTTATCATGATTCGAGATATGGATCTGGCACCTGTTATACATTCATTGTTTTACTGAGACATTCTCTCAAATTATTATTACGTAGTTTAATATATTGCATAACTATCGTTGAGCGGTGTAGAGACATTGTAATCATACAAACTTGGTAGTTAATGTAATGTTTAAAAATGTACACATTTTATTATCAATTCTTTAGTCATATAATATTTATATACTTTTCAACTAACTTCCACAATTTGATACATTTTAAAATTATAATTGTAAGAGCCAATAATGTTTTTATTAAAGAAAAATATGAAACATATTGGACATGAAGCCGGCTGGTCCAACGGTTAGTTCACCGGCCTGTCAACCAAAAACCAACTGACAGGTCGCGGGTTCTAGCCCTGCCACCGACGGATCCCTGTCGCCCTGCAGGAGTTTTGGGCCTAGTGGACGTAATAATCTTCTATCCAGAAGGAACGTCTGTAAACTTATAAGATATATTCGAGCAAAAAAACAAATACAAAACGGGTTAATTATCTCCCTTCTTTTAAAATAAAAACTAATCTTACTTTTTAATTATTATTTCTTTATACAGATGCAAAAAGACCTGTATCTATGCTTTATAGATTATTCTAAGGCATTTGACAAAGTCAAAAATCAAGATCTATTTAATATATTACAAGATCTGGACATAGATGGTAAAGACCTCAGAATAATAAGAAATCTAAACTGGGAGCAAGAAGCTGCCATAAGATATGAAGGGGAGATAAGTGCATTCAAACCAATAAAGAGAGGAGTAAGACAGGGATGTGTTTTATCACCAGACCTCTTCAACATCTACAGTGAAATAATACTCCGGAATATCGAACACCTAGATGGTATTAAAGTTGGAGGAAAGAATATAAATAATCTGAGATATGCAGATGACACAGTACTAATAGCAGAATCAGAAAGTGCCCTGCAAACTATTCTAAATAAGGTGGTAGAAGAGAGCCGACTTAAAGGATTAACACTCAATCTCAGTAAGACCGAAGTAATGGTAATCTCTAAGAAAAGACAACCTCCAAGATGCTAAGCTAACAGGGAGAAGTCTTAGCCTGTAGGGCTCATAGGTCTATATTTGTAAGTGTCTCTGGAGAGAAATAAATACAAAAGAGATCCTAAATGCTATCGAAAATAAAAAGGCCCTATATTACAACTAGAGGCTTCTTTGCAAATTTAACAAAATGTTCAAGTACACATTCAAAGAATACCAAAATTAAGGGCCCCCAACGCCACGTGAGATTGTAAGAGGCATTGGGGCATCTCCCCTTAGCTTTATTGCAACAATTAAAAAATACTTGCCAATTTAATTTTAAATTGTAATAACTAAAAAAAACTCTTATGGGCCCCGCTACGGCGTATTGGATGTACCCCCCTCTCGTGGGGCCTGATAGAGAGTAGAAGGTGACGCTTCTGAACGGGGAAATAATTCCCCCCAAAAACGATGAAACGGGCGTCGTTATATATTTATTGTGTATTTATATCTTATTTTATATATTACAGACGCTCCTTCTATAAAGAAGATTATAGCGTCCTATGTTTATCCGTGGTCTTGCATCTTTATTAATGCTTTAAATGATGTTAAGTTACTGGTTTTCCTGGTTTGTTCAGGTAACCCATTCCATGCCAGAATGCCTATCGGGAAGAAAGAAATTTTGTATGCATTTGTTCTCGCATAAGGGATATGAAAGTTTTTTTGTCTTTTTTGTTTATCTGAGCTTTGCAGCATTGGGTTGATAATGGTTTGATAATGGGTTGATAATAGGTTGATAATGGGTTGTATTTCTAAATTACAGTTTAATGCCTTGTGTATAATTTTGTGAAAGTTATGATTAACAATTTATTTTATTATTATGTATGACTTGTACACTTGCACCATGTTGTTATGCTTGAGGTAACTCAAATACCATATCCCCACTGCTACTGGTATTTCCCGTGTGAACTTGTATCAGTGTGACATGTCTCATCGTGTTTTAGTATTTTGTTTTTAAATCGCTGGGAAAGCTTGACCATGGACCCATTGGCCGTGAACGATCAACTACTCAACACAGAGAGTCTTTGTTTAACATTCATGACAACAGTTCATTGTATTTGGCCGTGAACGATCAACTACTCAACACAGATAGTCTTTGTTTAACATTCATGACAGTTCATTGTATTAAAACCTTAGTAGTGGATTGTTAGGAAAAAACGCTTTAGGTATATTTGTCTTACTGGTAGTTGATTAAACCATTTTTTTTACTTTTAAACCACTGGTGTTGTGTTGTGATGAGGGGATTGGGTGGTCCGTAGGATGAGCAAATCTCTGCGCGTCCACTCGGAGCGCGCGTGCTCCGGAATGTGGATCTCTTCCTATGGAAATACTATGTCCACCATCTAGTTGATGTGATTGACTAACAGTGTGAACTAATTAATATCAAGGTAATTAGTTGATCACATCATTACACATTGGTCATTCAATATGAAAGGTACTACAGCTAATAACGAAAACCCAACCCACTAATCCTACACGACACACATAAAGCAATAGTTGCTTAACTAATGCAACTAGCAACTTATATAGTTAAAAATAGTATGTATCTATACATATATAAAGTAACCCGTGTGTGTCGTATCCGATCCTCATTGGTTAATTTAAGGACACGTGATCTTATTGTCTAATATCTTACTTTTACGATCTCGCTTTTGGCATGTGTCTTCCCTACTGTAGTGGGTAGAGTCTTCGACTGCCAAGCGGGCGCCCTGGTTTCGATTCCGCACTGATTGGTTTCTTTTTATTTCTTTTTTTTTAATTTCCATAAATATTCCTTTTTTTTAAAGATTGTAAAGAATTTTAGGATTGAAAGCTTCCCTAAATTTTTCCAGTAAAACTTTTTTTTTTAAACCCGATTACAATATTTATTTCAAATTACTTTCTTAAATGTTTTTAGTCAATAATTAATAATTTTTATTCTACTTTAAAGTTATTATATCTTTCTGTTCATTGTAATTTATGAAAGGTTTCTCTATAGCTTATACAGGCTTATTTAATTTTCTCCTGGCTTGTATTCTATAAACATTAAACAACAAACCACACAATCTTACAAAATGTCTATAGGAAAGGGAATCCCTAATTCTTGGAAATCGTTTTTCTGTGGGGATTTCCCGAATATTTACTGAAACTCAATATAGCCATTGTTTCAATACGAATACAACACATGTTGAAACCGTCTGCAATGATGACGTACATCTGTGAGGAAAAACCCAGATATAGGTTGATAGATTTTTTTATCTGGTTACACCATAGGTTCTCAACCTTTTTCGGCTCACCGCCCCCTTTTACAATTTTTTTCCGCTCACCGCCCCCCCAAACTTTCTTTTAGCGCCCCTTTTCCATCCCCTTCCGCCCATCTGGACTATAGCTTCGGCATTTTTTAAAGGGGAATTAGACTATTTGTGTGATTAATTATCTTTAAAAAAAAACTGAAAAGGAAACATATTGTAAGAATTAATAGATAAAAAAATTGCCCTAACAAAAGGTTTAAACAAATCAATATTAATGTGAATCGTTTGCCTGGTGTGTTGCTTATAATTTGTCTATTTTTGTTTCCATTTCGGTTAGCCTTATGTCTAATAATCAGTAATATTTGTTATATTACAAAACAGAACTTGTTCGGCATCACTATTGAATCGAGCGTGGAAACATTTTTTTAGTTAAAGGGAGATAATTAGCCCGTTTTATTTGAGCTAATATTTATGTTTATTTACTTTTATAAAAAAAAAACAACTTACAATTTATAACTTTGAAATGATCAAACTTTAAAAAGTATTTGAAAATTATATAAATATTATATGACTAAAAATTCATATGTATATTTTCAAGCATTACAATAGCTACCCAGTTTGTATGATTACTACTTATCTATACCACTTAACAATAGTAGCTACCTCAACTACGATCTTAAAAACACATTAAGGACATCTCGGTTAAACTGAGATCAAAATATCATTAATATTAGCAGATGTTAGGGCGACAGTCCGGTGAACAAACCACAGGACCAGCCGGCCGCACACTATATTTGCCAAATACAGAACCCTACTTCATCGAAAAGTCATTGCGATTCTTATTTCTTATTAATATAATAATATGTAGGCATACTGTTGGGGGATATTAGATATTTAGCAGCACTTGCGTTTACATCACATTTCATCCAAAAACAAATCGATTCAAATAGCTGAAGTGCTCAAAGTATATCAGGTACAGCCCACTGGCCATTCACCGCCCCCCAATCGCCCCCTGCAACGTCAGCGCCCCCTTAAAGCCTCCCACCGCCCCCCGGGGGGCGATAACGCCCCCGTTGAGAACCTATGGGTTACACCAATCACGGTGGCCGATCAGCAGCGCGTCTGGCTGGCATACCGAAGGTCCAGGGTTCGAATGCTAGTGGAGATCTTTCAATCTATCAATCTATTAATCTATCAAGCTAATAATCTATTAATCTATTAATCTATCAATCTATTAATCTATTAATCTATTAATCTATTAATCTATTAATCTATTAATCTATTAATCTATTAATCTATTAATCTATTAATCTATTAATCTATTAATCTATCAAACTATCAATTTATCAATCTATCAATCTATCTATCTATCTATCAATCTATGACTCTTTCAGTCAATCACTTTATCAATCTATCTATCTATAAATCTAGTTCTATTTAGAGTTTAGATATCAGAACGGAAGACAATTAGTCTAAATGATGTATGTTTCTGTGTTGTTGTCTTATTGACCTAATTAAACGTCATCCATAAAATATATCGTAGTAGTTCACATGTTCTACTATTAACCAATTCATTCCTCTTACCTTGTCCCACAATGCATCAGTCTTTGGAAACACGTTCGCTGTAAAGTTATTCTTTTATTTCGTTACAGAAGTATCTGTATAATAGTTTATCTTTAGCTCTGTCCACATTGATATATACGTGTCATTATTATTGTATCCCTACAGAGCATAATAATTTTCAGGGTATGGCTCAACTCCTCCAACTTAACCCCCTCCCCCCCCCCCACATTTTTCTTGTATGTTTATGCTATTCGGCCACGAAATCAATAAGAGAGCTAACAATAAAGTAAAGAATGCCTTGATGAGAATGTCTTCCGGATCTGTCTACCCGGATAACGGATGCCGCAGCATAATGTGATCCGTTCGGACACATTACGTGACCAGACAATGCGACCTGGCTGGCTTCAGGACTCGGACCAAACCGTGGTCAATGGGGGTTTCACTGCGGCGGTGTGTCTCGCTATCTGAAGGTCTCGAAATCAACGTTAGAGTCCCCTTTTCCCCCAAAACAACAACAAAACAAACAAACTTGCAGCACCTGTAGTTGCTCAAAGTTCGCTAACTCTATTTTGGATCATGTTGAATCAAAGAGTTAATGTACATGGCGATCACCAGATTCCATGGCCACTATTATAGTGTAGACATGACGTGTGTATTTAACTTTTCTATTGGAACATCCCATTCACATGAACTTCAATGGGAAAGACAATTCTGCTGTTTAAGACAATACTGCTGTTTAAGACAATACTGCTGTTTAAGACAATACTGCTGTTTAAGACAATACTGCTGTTTAAGACAATACTGCTGTTTGAGACAATACTGCTGTTTAAGACAATACTGCTGTTTAAGACAATACTGCTTTTTAAGACAATACTGCTAGTATATAAACCTCTTTGAGTAATTAAATTAATTAAAAAAATTGTTTTAGAATTACTTATATTTATGTTTAAATTTAAGCAGACGAACGTAAAATAACTCTTTAAAATGTAGGCCCACGTTAATTAGTCTGTGTCTTGCTTCAGAAACTCATGAAGTTGCACCATTATAATAGACCTATGACTAACAATACTTGTAAACAGACAAATGTTTACTATATGTATTATACGAATCACAATGAACAAACCGTTACGGAGTAAACTGATTGGAAGAGGGGAGGGGTAAAAGGGGGAGATGTTGTAACTTGTTATAAAATAGGGTGTCAAACTATTCATAAGGACGGTTGCTGGTGTAGTACTACAGAATAGTAAGTAAAGTATCCCGTCGGACCAAATTGATCCATAGGGCCGGTGAAGCAGCGTTCACCAGTTTCCGTAGCCACGACATACAAGGTGATTGTATGGTCAGCATTATGCACAGCCGCCTTTACTTTACCCCAACTAATGTCAGGTACCCCATCAGAGCTGGGTAGACTCAAGAAGATCCTCCAGACCCGGGAAAAAAGTCCTAGCCTGCACCCGGATTCGAACCTAGGACCTTGGGTACGCCAGCTGAACGCGCTGCCGCTCGGCAGTACTTCAGAATATTGTATGGAGAAGGAAGAAATCGGGTGAAGTTGAAATACACACAGAGCTGGAGTAGAATTAACACTGGAGTAGAATTAACACTGGGGGTTTACAAGAGAGGGAGACTTATCTATTTAAAGATCTCTTTTTATTGTACAATGAGAAACTTGTAAACTACTTATCCACTTATCCACTTATCCACTCATCTATCCATTTATGCTCCCTAATATCATCTCACCCATCCATCGAGCCGTCCACCTATGAAACTATCGATCTATCAATACATCGAACACCATCTTCCACCCATCTAGCCATCCGTTGTCATCACTCTATTTTCCCCCTCATCCATCCATTTCAACGCTTATCCATATTACCGGCTTATAACTTTTCTTTAGGCCTATATCAACTTAAGCTGACTAACTTAGTGACTAAAATTTGATAACAAAAGAGCTAGCAATACTCTAGAACTATCACCTTTAACACACACACACAGCTGTTAAGTTATCTAGAAAAGGGGTCGGCAACCTAAGGCACGCGTGCCAAAATTGGCACACATATTGATTTTGACTGGCACGCCAGGGAGACCTCCCAGAAGGAGATTTTTAAATGCAAACTATAACATGAAAATCATGCTGTACGTCGAGTGTTAAAGTTCTGGAAAGTTTGTGTGCAAAGATCTCATCATTGGACTCGCTATTTTTGATTGAATCTATTGTTAAAAAAGGCAATTTAATAGCTGCTCACCTTTTATTGATTTACAGGCAATATAAGTCTCTTCTATAAGAAGAGTGATACGGAATATAGAGACCTGCTGTTGCACAAATTGTTCATTACCTTAGGCGAGGTTAAGTCTTGGATAACTGACGTTTGAAGCCGATGTTTCTGAATGGCAACACATTTCAATAAGTTAAACTTTTGTCAAACAGAACTTGAACTCTTAGACCAATGAAATGAATTTGCATTGAAACTGAATATAACTTGCCGTGAAATCCATTTCAAAACATTTTAACTACTTTCCTTATTTCAGGCATACTAAGATACATATATTTTTTGTTCAGAAGTAGATTGAAACACTCCAGTTTTCATATGACATCAAGACTGACTGGATTGATCGTACTACTTCTTAGATCTGGATCTTTTTTTTTTTGGTGGCGGTATAATTTTCTAGCCTATTATATAATGCCGCAAGTTGAATTTAAAACATTAAAAAAATTAAGCATCCAAATGTGTCAATTGGCGGAAAAATCTGTAAGGAAGCTGCCGAGGAAAGTCATCTGCTGTTTTCTAAGCTGTTAGGCTTTCACTCTAGTTTCCGCTTTTGGTTAAACTTACAGGTGGGAACAAATTTCATCACGCATGAAAGCTGTTTTAAGCATAGGCAAAGAGATCACTTACACTTGACCACTCAGAAGTAACAAAATATGTACTCGACATCAAACAATTAACGAAGAGCATTCAAGGACAAGGCGCTCGTTAATTGATAGGTCTACCCTACATGTTAATTACATTCAAAACAGTTTTTTTAATTAAGCATAAATAGTATAATTAATTATAAGATATGTTTATTTGTTTTATTATTTAAATAAATATAAGATTATTATATACTATCATTATAATATGTAATTGTTAGAATAATTAATGTTTTTAAAAATATCCTCAAGTTAACTCGACTTAACCAATTAATGCAGGAAGTGTTTATTTACAACTGTTTAATGTAAATTAATTTTTATTCCTTTAATTACTAGTTGTAATTAATACCTTAATGCTAGATTTACATAATGAAATAATAATTAATAAGTAATATTAGTTATATTACAAAACATAACTTGTTAGTACGCAGTGCCGTTGCTAGGGATTTGGGGGCCCGGGGCCTTGGCCTCTTTATGGGCCCCTGGATTTTGACATTCGACATTATGACATGAGAAAAACAAATTCGGACACTATTTTGGGGGCCCCCCTCAAGTAGGGTCCCGGGGGGGACTTTCAAATTTTGACCCCCCTCCCCCTCCCCTAGCTACGCCACTGTTGGTACGCCCGGTATCACTATTGAATCAAATTTAAATGTGGAAACTTTAGTTAGGGAAATAATCAACCCATTTTTATTTGCGTTAATATTTCTAAATGTTTTCTATTTTTCTTTTATCAAAAACATAATTGGCTTACAATTATAATTTTAAAATAACAAAATAAAAAAAATATTGTTGAAAATTATCTAAATATTATATGAGTGAAGAAACTATATTGTACATTTAAAACTTTGAACAGGACATTAACTACCCACGTCGTATGATTACTACGTATCTATTTTACTTAAATGCGTTTTGCAGATTTGGCAGATGTAAACCTAATTATTAACGAAAATCTGAGTAAATCTCAGTTAAGCTGAGATCAAAATATAATTACTCGACTCTGGCTTCTCCATACGTAGTGGGGAATCTAGTCACTGTGGTCGCCTTTCGGCTATCTGGCTAGGATCATAGTGTCGTACATTCCAATCGCAGGAGACGGTCAAGTTAGCACCTGGAGGGAAGCGTTTGAACAATACACCCGGTAGCAGTTTGTTGTCCGAGCCTTGCGCATTGGCTCTCCTTCATGGTCGGCCTGGATTACAGCTGGTCTGCACTCGGCTCTCCTTCTTGACTTATGATTGATTGTGCAGAAGGCGGAACTAGCTGATCCACGACTGACTTTCGGGGCGGGAAGTTAGTGCTGGTATTAGTGACGTTGCCGATACCATGTGACATTTAAACGCCGAAATGCACACAGGAGAGGCAAGGAGTTCGAAAAAGCTCTAAGCGCTTCCTAATAGTAAAAAAAAGTTGTTGCAGGTAGAGACCGACCGATATTCGGTTTCGGCTTCGTTTTCGGCGCCGAAAATAGGCGAAAACCCTTTTTCGGCGTGTTTTCGGTTTCGTCTGAAGCCAAAAGGTTTGTTTTCGTTTTGTTTACGGTTTCGGCCGAAATTGATATTGACTTTCGGTCATCAGCCGAATATCTATTTTAACTTTCAAAATGCATAATGATACGCTAACTGTTGTGAATTAATCTGTGTGAAGTAGGGATATTAAACGAAAACCGGTTTTCGGGAGGAAATCATTCATAACTGTGTCCCACGATTTATTTATTTTTTATCTGAAGAAATATGTGTAAACCCTGTTTGATGAGCATATAACATTTCCTTAACATTATATTCCTTGCAAATACTCGTTAGTCAGAGTCGAATTATAGTTTTTTTTTTGTGTTTGTTTTTTCAAAATTCCGAATATTGATTGTGAATTCGCGATACAAGCACATACAACAGCAAATGCAGATGTTAACGTTAGTCGTCGGCACAGCGATTTGATCTACGTATTCGAAAAGAAAAATACTGGAATTTCCCCACTGATGCTGAACGTTTTTTTTAACAGACACACAGACCGATAGACGTAAGGTTGCGAGATACTTGGACTTCAAAAGGAGGACGTAGAGAGACAAAAAGAATGGCATATTTAGTTTTTCACAATCCACAATCAGTTCAGTTTTATTACATTAGCTGCCAATAAGTGTATATTAGTAAAATTGACCCAAAATTTTATTTATTGTAGACTGAAAAGCAACTTAGGCAATTAAAAAAAACAACAACTTTGCAGCGCATGTAAGGTTCTTTTCAAAAACTGTTAATTTTCTTGCCGGACGTCTGTTAACCCTAGACAGATGTATCTGGGATTTTATTAATATTCTACAAATATTCTTGTAATATGTGTAACATATAGATCTAACATCCACTGATTTATATTATAATTATATAGGTTTAAATTCATGACACCACAGCTTTTGACTTCTGCTAATCCAAAATCAACTATTTTTTTTACAAAGATTTCACCACGTTCTAAGGATCAATGGTTCTTCGTATTATTTTTTAGTATAATCAATGCAAATTTGTCTTTTCCAAACTATAACTTACTTTGCCTGGGGGCGGAGAGGGGGAAGAGAAAATGGGTAAAAAAAATCAAATATTTAGAACCGAAAATAGGTTTTGAGAAAAATGATTCTTTTCATTTGTTTCGCATTTTCGGTTTATTTTTCGGATTCGGCCGAAGTTGTAGTTATACTTTTGGTTTCAGGCTTCGGTTTCGACCGAAATTCAATGTATAATATTCGGTATGGTTTCGTTTTCGGCCGAAACTAAAAATTTGGTTTCGGTCTGTCTCTAGTTGCAGGTGCTAAAATTAAGCGTGACAACTAAATTATTTTTTTTGACAAAAACATTAATATGAAACTATGTATTTCCTATAAATGCAAAAAAATATTAAAAATATGATACTTTCAACAATGTTAATTAATTGTTAAAAATTAAATATAAAACTCTTAAGAGACAGCCGATAAGTTCTCTAGAACTATTACCAGTAACAGAGACAGCTGATAAGTTATCTAGAACTATTACCAGTAACAGAGACAGCTGATAAGTTTTTCTAGAACTATTACCAGTAACAGAGACAGCTAATAAGTTCTCTAGAACTATTACCAGTAACAGAGACAGCTGATAAGTTCTCTAGAACTATTACCAGTAACAGAGAAAGCTGATAAGTTCTCTAGAACTATGACCTGTAACAGAGACAGCTGATAAGTTCTCTAGAACAATTACCAGTAACAGAGACAGCTGATAAGTTCTCTAGAACTATTCGCAGATACTCCATTGCTATCGTTTTTTATTTATATATTGTATAAATATCGATTCCAATGTATTTTAAGGGTGCGGGACAGTCAATGTAATAACGTCTGGAGTCGAATCGGTCAATCTGAGGTCAATTTAGTGGCTACAACCAGATATTCTCCAATATTCGTCTAAAAATGTCTTTAAAGTAATTGATATCCGGATGTGTACATCAAATTGTCTGAAACAATACCATCAAATAGATAACATCGGCTACTAGAAAGTTTACGAATTATTTTTAATGATTTATATCTAGAACTTTGAATTCTTTGTATTTTAAGTTTGGTAATTTTCAAATTGAAAGCTTTTCATGGGTGACGATTAATATCATGTCGTATTGTTTGACTGAAATTAGTAAATGATGATGATATTGTGAAACTATTTGCTCAAGAAGTACAAAGAGTAAAAACTAAAAAAAAAACAGGTATAGTCCAACAGCTCAGTTGCAAGACACGTTTTTAAAAGCTTCCATAAAAAATATCAACATCAAAAACAACACATCTACAACAACTACATCAGATACAAAAAATCTACTAATTCTGCATCAGATACAACACATCTACAACATTAACATCAGAAGCAACAAATCTTCTACACCATCTATAAAGTCATCGAGGGAAAAAAGGCTATTGGGAAAACAATATTCGCGTCAAGGAAAAGATAAAAACTAACCAACTGCAGCATCAACAAACAACAACATCAAACAGGGAGCGAAGAAGGCAACAGAAGCGCCTCTGTTCTGGTTCTTTCATAACATTCATTTTGACACGTTATAGAAAATATCTTTTCAACATATCTCAGCCTTAGTTGTAGTGATGTTGATATTCTTAAATCAGACAGTACACTTAAATTACAGCTATAGTAAGCCTAGGATTTAGAAAAAAACAGCAACAAACAGTAACGTATCAGTATTCAAACAATTTATAAGTGGCCCTAAAAAGTAAATACTGGCTGAGCCTTGTGGCTCTTGGCTCCTGGAAGTATCGATGTAAAGGGTTGGACCAGGGAGGGGGGAGGAGGCACAGCAAGATCCTGTCCAAGACTAACCACCACGCGGCCGGCCGATAAGGCGCGTCTCGTAACGTAGTTATACGGTCACTACACTTCACTCCCCACCTTCAAAATTCCCTCAGATCATTATCACTTCCCTCCCCACCTTCAAAATTCCCTCAGATCATTATCGTGTTGGCTCGCTCTATACCTGCACTTTCGTCCGGCATCACAAATCCCAGACTTTAGGTCTGGCCATCCAAGTACCAGGGCGGGTTCGAGACGGACGGTTTCTCATATTGCAGCCTCCCCGCCGAGGCTCTCGGCAGTACCCCTTGTGTTCGCCCTTCGGTGTGCTCTTAGTGTGGACGTACCGGCGGTTTACAAACTTCGCCAGTCTTTGAATCCAAAGGTTACAGAAGTGTCTCATTAAACCAGACTTTGTCAAAACTAGATAAACATTTCAAATTTCAATAACGTCATTTTCTTAGATAATTTTTACCAAGATAACACAATATAACAGCATAGGGTATTTGATATGTTTAGTACGTCCTTTGTAAATGTTATTAAAGTAAACAATATTTTGTTTATGTTTTACTAGTTATATTGATAATCTAAAGTGACGTAACAGTGAACACAATATAAATTATAAATATGAAGCAATTATTTCAATACAAAAATATTGATTCTGTGACATATAAGAGAGTGAGAGAACATTAAAATTCTACATTGATAATTTTGGATAAAAGTAGTCTTTTCCATTAACAAGCAATATTAGAAAGTAATTATTGAAATAATGTTTGAATACAATAAACGAAATTATGGAAAGTCAATAAGAGACTCTGGAAAGTAGATATAATTTAATCTATAATCATATGATGTGAAGGAACGATGTTTATTGTAATATGTTAATTTTTTTATATTAAACTTGTGTAAATTGTGTATTTGCAAAGACTATAATAAGATGGACCGCTTGCTTTGATATTTTTACTATTAAATAACTTGAAACACTTAGTTTCGTAGTTTCCGCACTACGTTCTCTAGACTTCCGGTTTAGTTATTCACTATGATTTTCACATTGAAAAATTAGGATTAAAATAAAAGTTGTATACAGCGGAAACCTTTAATGCAATCGTAGGAACATAGAAGTAATTTAAGACAGCATTATTAGTTGCGCACGGGGAAAAAAAGAACCTTTAAGCTCTAAAAATAGAGCAAATGGTCCACCTTATTATAGTCTTTGGTATTTGGAATTGTAGCGATGATTCATTTTGAGTTGTTTATTTTTATTAAATTATGGCAGAGATTATTTGTGTACAAAAATATGTGTCCTAGTAGTCTCTGCATATTTCTTGTTCTCATTTTCTCATCGCATTCTGAATTCTTCGGGGACAATCCATTCTAGCATTGTCTGCAACATATCCTCCACAAGACACGCAAGGGTGGAGTTTAATAATTTAGAGTTATCGTACTTACACGGTGACAATAATAGCAATATTGCGTTTTTTATTTGCCACACATAAATATGTACAGTAAAGGCAGTCAAAACAATGTATAAACTTGTACAACACATAATATGAAGCAATATGTTCATCATGTAATTGTGACCACAGCTGACTGAACACAATGTGAGAAAAAATAAAACACTACACAACGATAATAAATCTATTCTATTGCGATAGTATCATTGAGAAACAAAAACATAAAAAAAATGAATTGCTTACCTGAGGGATACAAGCAAGAGTAGCCGTTAAGTAAATGTGTATCCAGTGAATAGGTAACCGTGACATTTGACCTTAGCAGATTCCAGGTCCAGAGGAAAAACAATTAAACTGAAGCCACACGAGAAAAGAAATGCACAATTAGCAAGTTTGATTTTTATCTGAGCGTATTATCCAACACATTAATAGAAGTTTTTTGTTTAGCGTTGAGCTTAGAAGCCTTGAAGCGTTTCTATTAAGTTATATCACTATTCCAAATTCCTGTGAAAATCAACACCAGAGGGTTGGGTAGTGGTCGTATTGAAGGCCGTTACAGAGAACTTAAAATGAATGATATATTATTGGTAGTCACAAGATGAGAGGCGAGAGAGTATAACAACACCCGTATCTTTTGTGGGTGGGGGGTGGGGGTGGAAGAACAGGTGCAGGGAGGGAGTGAAACGGTGGGGGTGACGGTTGAGGTGTGGGGGGAGAGGGAGACATCGGCGAGCCGGGGTGAGTCGTGATACCAATTAGGATTGGCGCTCACGTCTGGTAGCGGCGGGAGAGAGAAAGGGAGAGAGAAAATAAGGGGTAGCTAGAGAATGAGAGAGTTCTATATATATATATTTATTATATCAAGGGGGGTTAATATAAAGAGGTACAATAGGTACAATATACAATATAGTTAGGTACAATATATTACAAATAACATATTATATCAAGGGGAAGTAATATGAAGACTGAGTTAGGTACAATATATTACAAATAACATATTATATCAAGGGGAAGTAATATGAAGACTGAGTTAGGTACAATATATTACAAATAACATATTTATATAGCGCTATTTTTAACAAAGTCTTCGAATGAGCTTTACATTTACCATATGATATTAAAATAAATCGAAAAAGTGAGTTTTTAATCTTCTTTTTAAAATGTCTAAATTGGCGGCTTGTTTGATAATGTTCGGAAGTTCATTCCACCACAGAGGTGCTACGACGCTCTAGGAGCGAGCTGCAAGTATTTCTCTTTTTACGCTTGGCACCTTTGAGCTGCAGATGGATTGTTTTTTAACGCAGTCCTCTTTTCTCTGATGTGTGTAGCTCAACCATGGATTTCATGTACTGGGGAGATTGAACATGTAGGCTTATATATATATTTAGAGAACCAGATTGGACAAAAGACAGAAAGAGATACAGAGAGGATGAAATGAGAAATTGAAAGAGAGAAAGAGTAAGAGAAGGACAAACAAAGCTAAAGATAGACAGAGAAAGAGAGAGAGAAAAGAAGAAGGCAGCAGAAAGAGAAGGAGAGATATAGAAAGACGGAGATAATGACAGAGAGAAAAGAAATAGAGAGACATAGTGAGAGAGAAAGGGACAGAAAGAGAAAAAGGTAAAGCTTTCTATGTTTTTATCAGTACGGTATGTGTTTTTTTTTCACCTGAACATGGTCACAGTTGACATAAATTAACCCACAGTTTACTCAATAAATGTTCACACTTATTAGTGTAGATTGGATCCCGTTACCCTCAACCTTGTTGCAAAGAGAGGAAGAGAGAGAGAGAGAGAGAGAGAAAGAGAGAGAGAGAGAGAGAGAGGGATAGAGAGAGAGGAAAAAAGAGTGAACGAGATGGTTGTAAATCTGCAAGTTCCCCCAAAAAACAAATGTGACTGTAGTCTGTAGTGTTACATAATCATGTGTTTATGACTCACTGGGAAGTTAAAAGTTTTACTCATAGCTTTTGGCTGTATTTGAATGTTTAGCGTATCCAGGCTTTTCTATAACATTATTGTAAGTTAAAGCTAAATTAGTCCGTTAAGCGCCTTTCGTCACATAAGGGGGGGGGGGAGCAACATTTTCCAGAGCTCTCTGTCTGATGTAACCTTCTCAGCATCATCCAAATAATACCGATGGGCTGCAAGTCTCTCTTGCAGGTTGCTCTAAATTTAAATGTATCATTAACATTCTTCGGTTTCAGGGATAGACAGAGGTTGGAGCTAAAATGATTTTCTCACCTCTTGCCTGAACAACATGCATAGCCAGATATCTTAAACCCGGCTCTAAGAGAGAAATCTGAGAGGTGAAATTTGCAGTGATTCTCGGACGGTGCCTCACAGAACATTTCCATTTGTCTTTCAGACCATGTGGGCACAACAGATGACATGTAGACTTTTCCAATTCATCACTGTTGTTCTACACCTCTCTTGGCGTGGCCCATAAAGCATCATCATCAAATCCTTGATTGTTATGGTCGTTGGGGGTAGCGAATGAACACCGCAGCAGTCATCTTTCTCCAATATACATATATACTGACATCCAATCCACTATGCTTTTATGCCATCGTTTTATCCGCCCCTCCCCTCTTCGGTAGCTGTGAACTGTAACATTGTCTTATAATATTCTTGTGATTCTGTGGTGTGGCCATTGGTCGTATCATCCTAGATAGCTCGTCTTTACTATTCACGTGACGCTGACGTTGTGCTAGATGTGATTGGTGAATTCTGTCTCGTACATCCTGGCAGCAGTAAATGTGATATCAGTAGATGTCTAGTAGAGGACGAAAAAAAGCTTCAGAAGAATCTCGTCTAATCAGACGATCAGATTTAGGACGAAACTGTCTAAACTTGTTTTTGGAGAATATCAGATATTGCTCTGACTGGCTGTTGAAAACTGGAACGACATTAAATTATAATATTGTCGATTCACCTGAAGATTGCTTACCTCTTGTTGACATACATTAACAAAGGAAGATAGACATTCAAGTTTATTTTGTTTGACTATAATCTTATGAACTCAAGCATTCAAGTTTATAGTTAGACTGAAATAAATAGACAGACATCGAGATGTATTATACTGGAATAAAAGAAACGATTAGCCTATGACAGACAATGAAGTAGATATAAAGTTTTCTTCTTTGGACATGCAGTTTTAAAACTAAACACACACTTAGAGACGAAGACAAACAGTCACACCTTAGAAATACAGAGCCTCTTGGACGCATACAGTGGAACACTACAAATGAATACAGGCATACACATAACACACATAGGCAAAACAGACATACTCAAACACAGAAACACTTACGCATGCAAATACACACAGTGACTCACGTATGCATACACAGACACATACCCAAGCGCACATGCACATAAAGACATACAGTAACACATACATAAACACAAAGAATCATACACAGACACACATACATAAACACAAAGAATCATACACAGACAAACATACATAAACACAAAGAATTATGCACAGACACACATACATAAACACAAAGAATTATACACAGACACACATACATAAACACAAAGAATTATACACAGACACACATACATAAACACAAAGAATTATGCACAGACACACATACATAAACACAAAGAATTATACACAGACACACATACATAAACACAAAGAATTATACACAGACACACATACATAAACACAAAGAATTATACACAGACACACATACATAGACATAAAAAAACATACACAGACACACATACATAAACACAAAGAATTATACACAGACACACATACATAAACATAAAAAAACATACACAGACACACATACATAAACACAAAGAATTATACACAGACATACATATATGAACACAAAGAATTATACAAAGATAAACATACATAAACACAAAGAATCATACACAGGCACACATACATAAACACAAAGAATCAGACACACATACATAAACACAAAGAATCATACAAAGACACGTATAGTTTGCAAGTTATATAATACACATATTATCACCTCCTGTCTTTTCCTTCAATATAAGATAAGTGGGGAAAATGAGATGACCATTAGACTTATCCACAGACAGGTGTTGAATCCTTGAGACTAACAGGTTACGTCATTTTCTAAATAAAAGTCTGGACCGCCAGAAGTTATCTATAAATAAAGGTCAGCCTAGCCCTATACCCTCCTAAACACATAACACACCCACATATACCCACACAGAGTTGTAATAACAACTAGCTTTTCATGTCACAAAGTAATACATTATGTCGGTGTGTGTGTTGGGGGGGGGGGTAGAAAAAAGGAAGTAAAGAGGGGTATACAAGATATTAGGGATGTACTGAACGTGGAAAAGATATTTAGTTAGACTTAACCCTTAAAAAAGTGTGTATTTTCTTTGATTCAATTTGAACCTAGATTGTGTATTTTTTGACGTGCATATAGATTAATGTTTGAAACTTACATTTGATAAATTGTATATTTTTATTTGTTGCAGTAAAGGCATTTAGAGATATATATTATTATGTACGTTCAGAAATATATTTTCATGTAATAAATCGAAAGATGCAACCAGTGGCGTAGCCAGGGTAAATTGAAAGATGCAACCAGTGGCGTAGCCAGGGCGCAATGTTTCTAGATTAACAGAATAACTAAAAATTCGTAAGTATCAAAAGTACCCGTCGGACCGAATTGATCCATAGGTCCGATAAAGTAGCGTTCACCAGTTTCTGTGGCCACGGCATACTAGGTGATTGTATGGCCAGCACTATGCACAGGTGTCAGGTACCTATTAGCTGCTCTAAGGACGGTACAGGCATACTCAGGATTCGTTGAGGCATACACTGATGGGAGCGCGATCAGTGGGGCCGAAGCTCGTCCTGTTTATGGTGCTCTTGTGTCGTACCCGAAGGCAGTCAACAAACGGGTTTAGCTAAGTGGGCCTTGCCTGAAAATCTGCATCTTTGATGCAGAGATGGAAGCCATCAGAATTGCCGTAGAGGAAATTGGGAAATCGTTTGAAGAAACACCAGCTGCTCGTGCTGATGTGGTAATCTTCAGTGATGCGCTTTCAGTACTCCAAGCCATCGACGGCTTGAGGTCATGGCCCGATCTGCTTGTCCGACGGTTGGCTGCTATTTCCGACCTGATCCTCAGATACGAAGTGAAGGTCATTTTGCAGTGGATTCCTGGTCATACAGGAGTCGCTGGCAATGAAATAGTGGATGCCTTGGCCAAGAAGGGTTCCCTGGTACCCAATCCGGAGGGTCCGTCCACCTTCGAGAGTGCCCGCAGATCAATACGTGAGTGGGAGTCAAGACAATAATGGAAAAATTGGTGTGATGAGGGGATTGTGTGGTCAGTACAATGCTCTCGTTACTGTGCTTATCACACGATATATCCTCACCTCACTGGGTTCGTTGTCAATGGGCTATGACAGCTGCTGGCTGAACTAGACTTGTTGCATCAACAATGCTTGATATTTCTATTTAACGTGCCGTTTCTCTGGCGGTCTACCTTCCTTGCTTCACGTATTCTCATGCACACTCAATCAGAACAAACGAGCAAGTTACGTAATTATATAAGTCGAACGTTTATTGCCGGTATTAACGTGGTTATTTTACATAGTCACTTTTACATATAGGGATAATAAGGTGTCCACAACACATCAATTATATCCAAGCACATAAACGTCAACACATGGAAAAGAATAATATATAAGCATGACTTCACAATACAGTAATTCCAAGTGAACAATTTATGTAAATAATCCAATATGGAATAACGTCATGTAACATTTTAAGAAAAAGTATCCAGTCTCTCTAACAACATAAAACCTGCCCCTTATATCTGTCCACTGGTCAGTCTAAAATGGCGACCCAGTGCAAAACGTCCACCAATGACACACATGTCTACAATTGTCTACATAATGTTACGTCCACAATCCCCTTGTGGCCAGAGCTGTGTAGATCCTGCTGATAATTCTCGTTAGTCCTAGTGGAGACTTTAATTATTAGTATTTATGTTTCAGTATTACACGAACTCTTCTTATAGTCCTGGGCACAAACTCAGTATTTGTATTCCAACATTTCCTTTCTTGGGCATTAGAGTAGTAGATAAATCTTATAGTAATGTATACAACACAATAGAATAGTAACTTGACAAGGAAGCTTCAGTGTAACTGTTGTTGATAGTTTATTTCAGGTGATATGTTCAATATATACAATATATCTATTATGTACAGTTAGAATAAAATAGTGCAAACACAAACGTTTTCAAAGGAACATATTTTGAAACTCTCTGTCTTTCAGACAAAACAAATCATTAAATACTATCCGAGTGGTGCAAGGGACAGACCCACTACCAGTAGGGGTGAAAATCATGGTAACATTACAAAACTCATAACAAAACGATAGGAACTCCCCTATTAAATAATGAGTCGTTCCCAGACCCTGAGAATTTGAGATCAACACAGAATCCCAACATTACCTATGTCATGTATATTGTTTTTCCAAGAATTGGAACACGCAATGTTTATTCTTCTCTCTCTCTCTTTTCTTACTACACGCGATATTAGGACGTTTAGTAGGAAAACGAAAGGTTCTAGGTAATGCTGGGATTCTGTGTTGATCTCAAATTCTCAGAGTCTGGGAACGACTCATTATTTAATAGGGGAAGTTCATATCGTTTTGTTATGAGTTTTGTAATGTTACCATGATTTTCACCCCTACTGGTAGTGGGTCTATCCCTTGCACCACTCGGATAGTATTTAATGATTTGTTTTGTCTGAAAGACAGGGAGTTTCAAAATATGTTCCTTTGAACGTTTGTGTTTGCACTATTTTATTCTAACTGTACATAATAGATATATTGTATATATTGAACATACCACCTGAAATAAACTATCAACCACAGTTACACTGAAGCTTCTTTGTCAAGTTACTATCCTATTGTGTTGTATACATTACTATAAGATTTATCTACTACCATAATTTACAAGAAAGGAAATGTTGGAATACAAATACTGAATTGTGCCCAGGACTATAAGAAGAGTTCGTGTAATACTGAAACATAAATACTAATAATTAAAGTCTCCCCTAGGACTAACGAGAATTATCAGCAAGATCTACACAGCTCTGGCCACAAGGGGATTGTGGACGTAACAAAATTTGGTGGTCTCGCCCGGTATATTTGAGTTCTACTTTTCCTGACCTAGGATTGACAAGATTTGGTAGTCTCGTTCGGTAGATTTGAGTTCTACTTTTCTTGATCTAGCTGACCTATAAATATTTTGTGACATTAGTAGTACTGAGAGCGGCATATTTGTGTTTCGTTTTCAGGACTGTGAAACTATTCTTTTTAAAAAGAGGAGAGAACTGGTTTGCGTTTTTATTCCTTGGGAAGTGTGAAGATTCCACGAAGTGTTTAATATTATATTGTGCAAATTTCTGGACAAATCGTAAGTTGGAACTTTATATTTTATTATACAATATATACTACTCTACTATCACAAATATTTCGAACGCTATACTATGGCTTCGAATATATCAAGTGAGGAACTTAATGCCATGTCATTTGCTGAACTAAAAGAATTAGCTGAGTCCTTTGGGATTGAGGCAGGACAGGCAAGACCTAATCGTAATCGTTTGACCAAAGAAATTATGACATGTTTGAACGGGCAGAATGCCATGAACACTGGTAGTGTAGTTGAAGTGGGACAGAACGATATCAATGAAGGTTATGTAGCTCCCAGTGGGGGCGAGGTAATTGCCCACGGAGACGAGGTAAGAAATATGTCATCTAGATCATCAAACAATGATGAAGATGAAGGGTTGAGTGAAAACCTAAAATTCCAATTAGCTATGAAGAGAATGGAATTAGAAAGTATGGAAAGGAGAGAATTGGAAAGAATTAGGATAGAAACTGAAAGGGAAAATGAAAGAATTAGGATAGAAACTGAAAGGGAAAATGAAAGAATTAGGATTGAAAGCAGAGAAAGGATAGAGATGGCACGCATGAACAGACCTGACCATCGTAGGGACAGCAATGGTATGGATATTAGCGCAATGAAGCAACACTTGCCTATATTCAGAGAAGAAGATGTTCAAGATTTCTTTTTGCTTTTTGAGAGGATAGCTGTAGATTATCAGTTCCCTGATGATAAGATGGCTTTATTGTTAAGGTCAACTCTCAACAAAGGAAAAGCATTGGACGTAGTGTTGAGTTTAACACCCGAGGAAATAAATGACTATGAAGTAATCAAAGATAGGGTGCTAAAAAGTTATTCCCTGACACCAGAAAAATATAGAAAGCTATTTAGAGACAGAAAGAAGGCATATGATCAAACTCATGTAGACTTTTTGAGACAAAAGGAGAAAATGTTAGAACAGTGGCTAAGGTCACAGAATGTAAGTGAGTTTGATAAACTCAAGAACCTAATATTGTTTGAGGAATTCAATGATTGTATTCGAGTGGATATTAAAACCCACATCTCAGACCGAGGGGTTGAAGATGTGCATGAAGCTGCTAGATTGGCAGATAACTATGCCATAATTCACGCCAGCATAAAGCCATATTATGCTGACAAACCCAAAGTGCACAAACCAGAGTCCAAGGAGGCTAGTAAACCAAAAGAGAAAAGTGAAAACAATAATAAGAACAGTGGTGTAAATAATAATAGTAACTTAGTTCATTTCAGGAAGCAGACAGATGTAAATAAAGCAAAGGTGGTATGTTTCAATTGCAAGAAAGAGGGCCACATGAAGAAAGATTGTTGGATCCTTACCAAGAAGCAAGGTGCTATTCTACACTGTGCCAGAGTGCAGAAAGATAGCAAGCAGACAGAAGAAGTGTGCAACACAGGGTCAAGAAACTCAAAAGAAATGCGGCCGGCATCGCCCATAGTTGTGGAGTCGATGGTTTTTGAGAACAGTCTATCTAAGGTAAAAGAGAATAGCTGTACTCAATCTATTATGCTTTCGGAAGGCCGTGAGGAACAGATGGTTCCTGAAGTCCCGGAAGAGGACGACCTATCCGATTTTCGACCCTTTGTCTACGAGGGGACAGTGTCGACAGAAATCGATGTACTCAGCAAGAAGAAAATACAGATATTACGTGACACGGGTTCTGCTGTCAGCGTGATCCTGGAGGGCAGTGTGCCGTTAACAGATGCCACCAGTACCGGTGAGTCTGTTGTGCTGAGAGGTGCTAGTATGGAGGCTGTGGAAGCTCCACTGCACAGAATAAAACTCGAGTCGGATATTTTTACAGGTAACATCGTAGTGGGAGTGTGGCGCGCACTACCCGTCAAAGGCGTTTCCATGATATTAGGAAATGACATTATGGGCGGCAGAGTCACTGTCGAGCCCATGGTTAAAGTGTTGGAGACAAAGATGGCGGAGGACAAAAACCTACGTCCTGCCAATGAACGCCCAACATGTGCACTGACAAGAGCAATGCATAAAAAGAAGTCGGTAAAGACTCCTGCTACGCCGTGTAGTGCAGCGAAAGATGTGTTTGTCTGTTCTGAAGACACACATGCGAATGAAACAGTGATAACAGAAACACCTGACATCGATTTAAGTGCTACGTTCTTTGCTGAACTAACAACTGGTGATGCAACCGAGAACGATAACATTTTGTCACCAAAGCAGAAATTGGTGAAAGAACAATTGAATGACGAAGTAATAATGCAACTCAGAATGAAAGCTGTTGATGAAAAGACTGCAGATGCAATGGCGGAATGTTTCTACATGAAAGATGAAGTGTTGATGAGAAAGTCGAAACCGCTCAACTCAGGTACAAACGAGTGGGACAGTATTCACCAGATTGTAATACCTAAGTGCTATCGTCAAGATATACTGCGTATGGCGCATGATCTTCCTTTCGCTGGTCACATGGGAGTCCGGAAAACGCACCACCGTATCCTCCCTTACTTCTACTGGCCAGGACTGAGAAGAGATGTCGAACAATACTGCAAGACTTGCCACGTATGCCAAATGGTAGGACGTCCTAACCAACGAATTCCTGTCGCTCCACTCCAGCCGATACCAGCGTTCGACGAACCATTCAGTCATATACTCATTGATTGCGTGGGCCCGTTGCCGAAAACAAAAGCCGGTTTTCAATACCTGCTCACAGTCATGTGTTCATCCACTCGCTTCCCGGAAGCCATTCCGTTGCGGAACATAACAACAGTGAAGGTGGTAGACGCCCTGACAAATTTCTTCACACGTTATGGCCTACCGAAGACAGTACAGTCCGACCAGGGGACTAACTTTACTTCGAACATTTTCAAACAAGTCATGGAACAATTAGGGATAAGCCATAGGCTATCAAGTGCCTATCATCCTGAGAGCCAGGGAGCTCTGGAAAGGTTTCATCAGACATTAAAATCGATGCTTAAAAAGTACTGTTATGAAAACGAGAAAGACTGGGATAAGGGTGTGCCTTATGTACTGTTCGCTGCAAGGGAGGCCACTCAGGAATCCCTGGGGTTTAGCCCATTCGAACTTGTGTATGGACACTCAGTCAGAGGTCCGTTGAAACTTCTACATGAAACTTGGCTAACGGACAGTGAACCGATTGGACTTTTGTCATATGTAGATAAATTTAAAAATAGGCTTTATCATGCTTTTAACCATGTGAAGATTCATTTTCCACAGATGCAGGAGCGTATGAGACAGAACTATGACCGTAAAGCTACAGCTAGAACTTTTGCACCAGGTGACAAAGTTCTTGTGTTTCTACCTTTGCAAAATCAGCCTTTAAGTGCAAAGTTTAGTGGACCCTATGAGATAGAGTCAAAGCTTGGCGAGGTCAATTATTTGATAAAGACTCCTGACCGGAGACAAAAGCAGAGGGTATGCCATATTAATTTGCTTAAGCCCTATGTTTCCAGGGAAAAGAGTAAACCACGGGAGGTCCCCATGATTTCATTAGCTAAGGTCCCGACGGATTTATCTAGGATAGAATATAAGTTTGCAGAAAGTAAACTTAATAATACAGATGCCCTTAAGAGTTTAGATACAAGGCTAGAACATCTTCCGGTAGAAGATAAGGAGAAGATTATTGAGCTTGTACATGAATATAAGTCACGGTTTACAGATGTTCCCAGGAGGACACATCTAATAGAACACGATGTAGTATTAACTGAGGGTGCCAGGCCAATTAAACAGCATCCATATAGAGTTAACCCCATCAGACTTGAACATATTAGAGCAGAGGTGAAGTATATGTTAGAAAATGACATAGGAGAAAAATGTGATAGCAAATGGTCTACACCCTGTGTGATGGTACCAAAAGCCGACCACACACTGCAGTTTTATAGAGACTTTGGGAAATTAAGTAATTTGACAGAGACCGACTGGTATCCCATTCCCCGTATCATCGACAAGATAGAGACAAGGTCATAGCTGATACTCTATCTCGGGTGCTACATGATTGACTGAATAACCCCATACCTCTTTTTCAGATCATCTCACTTATTCATTAAGAATGTTTCATGATAACCTATCATTCGTTTGAATTTTGATTATGGAATACCTATAGAATACTTGTATCATACAGAAGTCAAGTCTTTTGAAAGTATTAATAATTTTTATAATCATGTATAATATTGATGTTCTGATATATTTTAAATTCATTTGATTATGGAAAAGAAATTCCATTTAAATGTTGATGCATGATGCAATAAATATATAATATGCACATATTTACTTGATATGGATGGATAAAAGTAATTGTCATCACATGCAATTAAGTGGGAAAACTTTGAGCTAGTTGATTTATTATCTTATTTTATTTTAGTTAATGAATGGAACTAAATAATAATATGTACAATTTTTATCTTAGAAAGAGATGTAATATCAATTGGTATAAATTAATAGATAATATTGGAAATCTATTGCTAAATTGTTATATCATGGCAATAGAATGGGAAAAAAACTAGTGGATATTCACTATGTTGTATATAGGTTGTTATATATTCCATATATCCGGGAATGGAGGGAAACAAAGGTACCTAAAGGTGAGCACTCATTCAACCCTGAACAATCTTTTATATTAAACTTTTAAATTTGCCAAAAACGCATAATAGTGGATTACATTTTAATATTTAGATTACTGTAGTAATCGTAACTGGAGTGTATTTTCTCCTCGTATTTGAGAAAAGGGGAAGTATCATCATCTTAGGTATGAACCCTGTTAATGTCAAGTTGACACTGTAATTTAAAGGGGAAGTAACCTATAGTTTGATTCGAGTTATGTATTACTTATCTTTTGGTTTGTATATTAGAAGTAAACTGTTGGAAATTGACAAGAGTTTGAGCAATGTTATATTTGTTTAATAGATTAAAACTTTTTGCAAATTTTTGGTGGAAATCCACACAACTGTACATAGTTAAAATAAGAATGACTAGAATATTTTTGAATTATTTGTACTTGTTGAGACATTAGTTAATATTAATACTAACGGTGAAATATTTGTCCATCACGTTATAATCACAATTACCATTGGGTAGTGACACTTTTTATAATTTAGTTGTGCCAGTGAGCCATGTTTGCTTAAATTGTCTAATAATCTTCCATTGATTGTTGGTTATTAAAACGATAGTGTTAAGTACGAAAAATGTACCATGTTGAGTATTACTTGGGTAATTATGGTACATTATTTCTTTCATTGGGTGGGGGCGTGTCATGTATATTGTTTTTCCAAGAATTGGAACACGCAATGTTTATTCTTCTCTCTCTCTCTTTTCTTACTACACGCGATATTAGGACGTTTAGTAGGAAAACGAAAGGTTCTAGGTAATGCTGGGATTCTGTGTTGATCTCAAATTCTCAGAGTCTGGGAACGACTCATTATTTAATAGGGGAAGTTCATATCGTTTTGTTATGAGTTTTGTAATGTTACCATGATTTTCACCCCTACTGGTAGTGGGTCTATCCCTTGCACCACTCGGATAGTATTTAATGATTTGTTTTGTCTGAAAGACAGGGAGTTTCAAAATATGTTCCTTTGAACGTTTGTGTTTGCACTATTTTATTCTAACTGTACATAATAGATATATTGTATATATTGAACATACCACCTGAAATAAACTATCAACCACAGTTACACTGAAGCTTCTTTGTCAAGTTACTATCCTATTGTGTTGTATACATTACTATAAGATTTATCTACTACCATAATTTACAAGAAAGGAAATGTTGGAATACAAATACTGAATTGTGCCCAGGACTATAAGAAGAGTTCGTGTAATACTGAAACATAAATACTAATAATTAAAGTCTCCCCTAGGACTAACGAGAATTATCAGCAAGATCTACACAGCTCTGGCCACAAGGGGATTGTGGACGTAACACCTAGAATCTTTCGTTTTCCTACTAAACGTCCTACTATTGTGTGTAGTGAGAAAAGAGAGAGAGAGAAGAATAAACATTGCGTGTTCCAATTCTTGGAAAAACAATATACATGACAATAACGATTGGTCAAGAGGCGTGTCCAGTGTCAAAGGGATTAGTCATAACACCTGGACTAGCTAGAAGGGGTGGGGGTACGAGTGAGGGGGGGGGAGGCGGACTGTCACCACATTTACTATCTTTCACAACTTTATACATCTCGTGTTTTAAACAAAGAACCCTAACTAGGCGCGGCGCGTAACTCGCGAGGCCAAACAATAGGCCCAAATTGTATCGCAACCAAGATTCGGCTGAACGACCATCGGCGCCCTAGTGTGCAACACTGGACACCATAGCCCTTCCCAGTTGCAAACAATAGATGATAAGGATACATTAAAAGGTGCTAGCGGCAACAAGGGGAGATAATCTAGGTGCGTCATGAGCTGACCAAGCGGTTGATAAAGGCGTCGGGTTGTGGGGATAGGGGTGGAGGATATGTGTGTAGTGGAAATCATTTCTCCCAAACACGCACATTATACATAAACGTATGCGTAACTAATTACAAAGCACTAAACTTTTGCATAATTAATTTCACATCATGATAATTGGGACGAGTCTGACAAGCAACTAGAACGGCCAAATCGAGCTGATCCGTGGTGGAGAGAACAGGCAATGATTGCCCAGTTCCGGACAGGACACTGTGCCATTGGTACCTATTTCGAACGATTTAGGCCCAATTTCGATTCGCGGTGTCGACATTGCTTTGAAGCAGAAGAGACGGTCGAGCAGTGGATGGGAACGGTCAACGGTTTACACCGAACCTATATGGTGATCTAGCTGTACGTAGTACAAGTGTGTGTTTGTCCTCCGAGTCCTAAGAGATTAGTCTCGATTCGATCACCCCGGTGAAGTGAGGTTTAAAGTCTGGTACACATTAGCAGGGTCGATACTACGTAACCTCATAGCGGTGACCTTGTGTAACGGAGCACAGATCCGAAAAGTTCCACCTAGGAACGTCGTGTAGCTGGACTGGTGAGGCCCGCATGCGGGATTCCCGGGTGAAAAGGCAATGCACGATAGGACTCTGTTCCGGCTAATAACGTAGGACCCCGGCCCTTCATGGCTGGGGAGTGTCTCCTAGCCTCCGCAGTAGAAGGTTATGGTCCAGCGCGATGGAGCTAGTTTCCAATACTGCAGCATTGCAGCCAGCTGTCCTCTGATGGCTAGCTCAGACTTTAGGAGAAAGTCGTGCTAAACGTACCTCAGCGACATTGAGGACAAACACCAGCAAACGGTTGACTTGACCCTTTATTCTGGGTCTTGCAGGTAGTGCGGCAGAGGCATTGCCGATCGTTTGTTTTGCTACGTCACTTTAGCCCCCCTGGGCGATCGCTCCCCCTGGAGCACACAAAAAACATGGCTTGTCAAACTGAAACGAATATTCCGAGTCTGGGTATTACTCATTTGAGCTGCCCCGGTCACTTGCCAACTCGCGTTGGGGCATTGACCGAAAAATCCACGTCCAACGTGAACTGTCAGTTTCCAGTCTCCATCTCGGATGGAGGAGAACCACGCGGTTCTGAAGTCTCAGGAAGTGGGACCGCTCACATGAGGGTAGAGGTATTGGCTTGTGACCCTTCTAGGGCAGGACTGCCATTGCAGGGGCCCAAGGTGCACACTATCTCTGACCGTACGGGAAAAGCAAAGCCTGGGAATGGTGGAAACCCGGGCGCTGTTGTTGCCAAGCAGCAGTCGAAAGTCACCCTCTGCCAAGCGGAGCACAGATCCGACAAGCCCCACCTAGGAGCTTCGTGTAGCCGGACTGGAGAGGCCCGTTCGCGGGATTCCCGGGTGAAAAGGCAAGACACGATAGGACTCTGTTCCCAGGATAAGCAGAAAAGCAGCTGTCAGTTACCAGCCAGGAAATGTAGCCGCTCTAGACGGGAGCATTCCTGGAAGACTGGAGTCCAAAGCGGCCTACGAACTGGCAGTAAAACCAGGGCTGGTGGTACCCTGTGTCCCGGTGTACATGACATACATCCGGGGAATCCCACCTTGGGTGGTGAGGTCAGTCACAATAAGACCGCGTTCTGCCAATCCCCGACGGTGACTCCTGCGACTAGTGATACGGCGCACAGATCCAATAAGCCCTTAGGGGTTTCGTGTTCCCGGTTTAGGGGTGCTCGTGCGCGGGTATCCCGAGCTGAGAGGCGTAACACGATAGGACTCTGCTCCCAGCGAAAGCGGAGGAAGCCCGACGGTAGACGTGACCTAGGCAAAGGTTCGCACCAAAAGAGCGCCCAGCTCCGGGTGATGCACCTGAACGTGTTCGGCCTGATCCCCAAGTCTCTAGAGATCCTAAAACTCTTGCATGAGTATGATATTGACGTGGCAATGTTCCAGGAGTGCAAAATTGGTAAGAAGAGGGTGGCATCCTTTTCGGGATATACGATCTTCCGATGCACCTGCTGCTTGGGAGGCAGTGGAGGGTTGGCAACCCTTGTCCGAAGTTCACTACAAGCTCGAGTGGTGAACCGCAGAACGGGCAGTTGCAAGACCGATATCCTAACCCTGGAGGTGTTGAAGAATGGAAAGGCTTACACCCTGACCAACGTCTACAACCCTCCGAAGAAGGATTTGGACCTCACCGTGGAGGCACATCTTTCTCGCACTTGTATTGGCGGTGATTTCAATGCGGCATCACCGGCCTGGGGCTATGCTGTCGCCAACAACTCAGGACGACTGGTGGAGGAGCTATGCAACAGCACGACGCTGATCCGATTACAGGGTACCGATACCCCAGCTACCTTTTTCCACACGGAAAATGGCAGTGAATCGAGGCCGGATCTCACGCTCGTGAGTGCTGATCTGGCTGCTAGCACCTCTATGGAAGTCTTGGGTGATGTTGGGAGTGATCATTTGCCCGTGTTGGTCACTATCAATATAGGAAAAGCAAGCAGCGAACCTTCCGGGCCCAGGAAGTGGATCTACTCGAAGGCACGATGGGACGAGTACAGAGTGCGCACCGATCGCGCTCTTGAAGAAGTGCTTATCGAGACTGGGCCTATCGACTCAGTGTATGGTACGATGGTTAAAGCCATACTAGGGGTTGCCAGAAAGACGATACCAAGGTCACATGAGAAGCGCAAGTTCAGACCGTTTTGGACTAAAGCCCTAGGAGAGTTGGTCCGCAAAAGGAGGGCTGCTCGCAAGCTCGCGAGCAGGCGGAAGACGGCCGAGAGTCGTCGAGAGTACAACCGTTTAACGGCGGAAGTGAAAGGGGCTATCGCGGAGGCAAAGTTGTCGAAATGGACTGATACATGTGCTGGATTGGACCTTGCGGATAGCCGGCAGGCATGGAACCTAATCAACCACCTTGAGCGAGCTGAGGTAGCTAGCAGAGCACCAGCTTCGTTGGCAAGAGCAGGGGCAGGCCCCATGGTATCGGATACCAAGCGGGCTGAGATGCTCAACCGTCACTTCGTAAGTGTCGGAAAACTGGGTGGAAGAACGAGTGTGTCTGCTGGGCTTGATAAAGTCCGGAAGGCAAACGAACGCCACATGACGGGAGAGGGTGAGGCTAGCACATTCACGGTGCCCTTTACTCGGCAAGAACTGGAGTATGTTTTGAGACGGTGCAAAGCGAAGAAGGCCCCTGGGCTGGATGGGATCAGCAACGAGCTGATCACTCACCTTGGGGCTGGTGGCAAGGGCAAACTCTTGGAGCTCGTAAATCGAACATGGTCTGAAGGTGTCCTACCGAAACAGTGGAGAGAGGCCTTGGTGGTACCCATCTTGAAGAGGAGTAAAGACCCGGGTCAGGCCGAAAGCTACCGACCGATTTCCCTAACATCGTGTGTAGGGAAGGTAGCTGAGAGATTAATCAATAGGAGGCTTGTGAGGTTCCTAGAGGATAATGGACTGGTTACCCCCACTCAAGCAGGCTTCCGTAGCGGAAGAAGCTCGATGGATCAGGTGACGCTCTTGGTCCAGAAAATGGCTGACGGGTTTCAGCAGAAAGAGTCTACACTAGCAGTGTTCCTGGATTTTAAACAGGCCTATGACAAGGTCTGGCGGCCGGGGTTGTTGTTGAAGCTACAGAGGCTAGGAATAGCCTCTAACATGTACAATTGGATCAAAGGGTTTCTATCCCGAAGAACAGTTGCAACTCGTTACGGGAAAGCGGTTTCTCGGAAGCGCGTCCTGGAGCAAGGATTGCCCCAGGGCTCAGCACTGTCCTGTACATTGTTCCTGGCTTTTATCAACGACCTGCCGAACTATCTGGGATGCTCGTCACTGCTTTTCGCAGACGATCTTGTGGTCTGGTCGACCGGGAGGGAAGCGCGTGCTCTCGAGCGGGCCCTCCAGCAGGATTTGAACGCAGTAGCCTGTTACGCCAAGCTATGGGGTATGGAAGTAAACTGCCTAAAAACAGTTTACTCGCTCTTTACCCTCGGAATCGATATCCTCAAAGATCCGATCGAGCTGAACATTGACGGCCGCGCCCTGGCATGCGACCAGAAGCCGGTCTATCTCGGAGTGACACTGGACCGAAAGCTAACGATGTATGACCATGTGAGGTTAGTCCAAGAGAAAGCATCTTCTAAGCTGAACATTGTCAAGAGACTGGCCAGTACTGGCTGGGGTGCGAAGGCGAGTGTGTTGAGAAATCTTTACCTAGGAGCGGTAAGATCTCAGATCGATTACAGCCTCCCGGTGCAAATCTATGCGTCTGATACTGCTTTGAAGACGTTGGACTCTGTACAAAATCAAGCCCTCAGACTAATATGTGGAACGTTCCGAACCGCCCCGACATCGGCTGTTGAAATCATGGCAAACGTGCCGCCTCTGAATGGGAGAAGGAAAAGGGCCGTTATTACTGCCTACGAGCGGTATAAGCGGTTGGAGGAAAGTTCCCCCCTCAGGATGCTCGTGGATTCCTGGGTGGGAAGAGCTCGGATCTCAATGCAGTCCTTCATGCACCACGCACTGAAGCTCAGCGCAGAGATTGGACTCCCGGTCGACCGCATGCCCATGCGGACGGGAGTGGAACCTCCTCCTCACCTATCTTTCAACCTACCAGAGATACGGGCGAACCTGATGGAAGCAGTCGGACCCAGCGCTTGCCTGACTGAGAGGCGCGCAGCTGCTCTAAGGACGGTACGGGCATACTCGGGATTCGTTGAGTCATACACTGATGGGAGCGCGATCAGTGGTACCGAAGCGCGTTCTGGGTATGGTGCTCTTGTGTCGTACCCGAAGGCAGAAGAAAAACGGGCTGAGCTAAGTGGGCCGTGTGGGGCAATCTGCATCTTTGATGCGGAGATGGAAGCCATCAGAATTGCCGTTGAGGCAATTGGGAAAACGTTCGAAGAAACACCATCTGCTCGTGATGATGTGGCTATCTTCACTGATGCACTTTCAGTTCTCCAAGCCATCGACGGCTTGGGGAGTTGGCCCGAACTGCTTGTCCGACTATTAGCTGCTATTTCCGATCTGATCCTCAGGTACGAGGTGAAGGTCATCTTGCAGTGGATTCCAGGTCATGCAGGAGTCCCTGGCAACGAGATAGTGGATGCCTTGGCCAAGAAGGGATCCCTGACACCCACTCCGGAGGGTCCGTCCACCTTCGCGAGTGCCCGCAGATCAATACGTGAGTGGGAGACAAGACAATGGAACAAGAGTTGGGACGAGTCTGACAAGGGTCGAGGTGTGTGGCAGCAACTAAAACGGCCAAATCGAGCTGATCCGTGGTGGAAGCTCCGCAGGAGAGAACAGGCTACGATAGCCCAGTTCCGTACAGGGCACTGCCCTATTGGTGCCTATTTCGGACGATTTAGGCCCAATTTCGATTCGCGGTGCCGACATTGCTTTGAAGCAGAAGAGACGGTCGAGCATTTGCTTTTAGACTGCCCTGCCTTGCAGGAGGAAAGAGTGGATGGGAATGGTCAACAGTTTGCACCATCCCTTTATGGGAACCTGGCTGTGCTACGTAGTACAAGTGTGTTTGTCCTCCGAATCCTAAGAGATTAGTCTCGATTCGATCACTCCGGTGAGTGAGGTTTAAAGTCTGGTACACATTAGAGCTGGGTAGACTCAGAGACACACTCCGGACCGAGGAAAAAATCCTAGCCTGCACCAAGATTCGAACCCGGGACCTTCGGCTCGCCAGTCGAACGCGCTGCCGCACGGCTACCTTGCCCACAAGTATCGAGTCTTACAATACTACCCCGTGTCTCCGGGTAGGCTACACACGCTGTGTATTACAATACTATACCCGTGTTTCCAGGTAGGCTACACACGCTGTGTATTACAATACTACCCTGTGTCTCCGGGTAGGCTACACACGCTGTGTATTACAATACTACCCTGTGTCTCCGGGTAGGCTACACACGCTGTGTATTACAATACTACCCTGTGTCTCCGGGTATGCTACACACGCTGTGTATTACAATACTATACCCGTGTCTCCAGGTAGGCTACACACGCTGTGTATTACAATACTACCCTGTGTCTCCGGGTAGGCTACACACGCTGTGTATTACAATACTATACCCGTGTCTCCAGGTAGGCTACACACGCTGTGTATTACAATACTACCCTGTGTCTCCGGGTAGGCTACACACGCTGTGTATTACAATACTATACCCGTGTCTCCAGGTAGGCTACACACGCTGTGTATTACAATACTATACCCGTGTCTCCAGGTAGGCTACACACGCTGTGTATTACAATACTACCCTGTGTCTCCGGGTAGGCTACACACGCTGTGTATTACAATACTACCCTATGTGTCTCCGGGTAGGCTACACACGCTGTGTATTACAATACTACCCTGTGTCTCCGGGTAGGCTACACACGCTGTGTATTACAATACTATACCCGTGTCTCCAGGTAGGCTACACACGCTGTGTATTACAATACTATACCCGTGTCTCCAGGTAGGCTACACACGCTGCGTATTACAATACTATACCCGTGTCTCCAGGTAGGCTACACACGCTGTGTATTACAATACTATACCCGTGTCTCCAGGTAGGCTACACACGCTGTGTATTACAATACTACCCTGTGTCTCCGGGTAGGCTACACACGCTGTGTATTACAATACTACCCTGTGTCTCCGGGTAGGCTACACACGCTGTGTATTACAATACTACCCCGTGTCTCCGGGTAGGCTACACACGCTGTGTATTACTGCAGTTTTTTTTTTAATATTTACGATTCTACAGCAACTATTATCGGCAGAAAATTCTACAATATTGATTGATACTGCTGATTTCCAAATGCACAATAAATTACAATTACAAACAAATTCAGAAAAGAGCTGCAAGGTTCGTTACTAGCAAATATTTACAGCTAACAAAAGTAACACCAATAGGTAAATATCTAAGCCTAGAAAATCTAAAGCAGGGTTGGCAACCTAATGCACGCAGAGTGATTTTAGTGGCACGCGAGACACCTCCAAAAGGAGATTTTAAAATGTAAACTCTTCACGTCGAGTGTTGTTCTCAACAGCTGGGCATTTACTCAACTTTCAGCTTTTTGGTTTAGCTTACTCGTATGATCAGATTTTATCGTACATGAAAGCTGTTTTAAGCAATCAAAGAGGTCACTTAGACTTTGACCACCCAGAAATAACTAAATATGTCCCTTTATCATTGAAAAAAATATAAGAGGCTTATATACTATCAATATATTGTGTAATTGATGCCATTGTAATTTTTTTAAGTACTTAAATTGACTTAATTAATGCAGGAAATGTTTATTTACAACTGTTTTACGTAAATTAATTGTACAACTATAATTACTATATAGTTGAAATAAATTTCACGATGCTAGATTTGAATATAGACATATAAATATTGATTATATCACAAAACATAGCTTGTATGGCAATACAATGGAATCAAATCTGGAAACTGCTATTTAATTAAAGGGAGATAATTTATTCGTTTTTATTTGCGTTACTATTTTAAAATGTTTTCTTTTTTTGCTTTATAAAAAACAATTAAAAGCTTATAAATTATATCAATAAAAGAAAAAATTAAAAAAAAAGTTTGAAAATATATAAATATTGGATAACTGGAGAATTAATATGTACATATCTAAACATTACATTAACTACTTATTACGTAGGATAACTATGCAAATCTACCGCTTTACTGTACTACGAATCCCACATTAACCCTTGAGCACTTAATCCAATTTCCTATGTGTAGAGCTGAAATCTTAAGCAACAGGGCGTAACTCCTCACCAAGACACAATATATGTTAGAAAAAAATTCATAACAAATAAAATAATTGACCAAAATTAATAATAATTTTTTCTTAAATATAAATATAAAAATGGATGCTGAACACAAAGAAATGAATAATTTTCACATAGTATGAAGCGATGACACATAAATCTTTAAAAGAATGACATTTTTACAATATTTTTACACATATACCCATACACAGATGGATAAACTTTAGAATATTGCATTTTTTAGTCGATAAAAATGTTGTATTTTAATGAGGAAGATAATAACCAATAAAATAAAAATGTTATATGTACAAAAACATTTTGAAAAAAACATAATAATAAATCAAAACTTTAGTAGTAAATGTTGTTATTCGACGTATTCTAATTTGCAAGAAAATTAAAAATAAAAGATTCCAATGTTCGATCAATAAACTTGAGAAAGCTCAAAGAAAACATAAGCACAAGTTATTAAAATACTTAACCAATAAAAATACATACAACGAAAATCTAATATAATTACAACATTCAGACAAATATAAGGATAAAAAACTTTTCTTATTTCATATGCAAGAAAAAATACACTGTACATGGAGTATGCATCTTCTGTATGGAAGCCACCAACTAAAAAAACTTACAAATTACATTTAGAACAAATTAAAAAAGAGCGGTAAGGTTCATTACTAATGAATATTCACAACTGACAACAATAGTTAAATCACTAAACCAGGACTTAACCACCATGATGAATAAACATGTCCAAACTAAAATAACATCCATCAAGAACCATTGCCCTGGAAAAACAACACGCTTAAGTAGATTTCGAGACGCAAGTAATGAGCTTTGCAAAAAGCAAAAACTACCAACAGAGCTGTATACTGAGAACGCTTCAAAAACATCAAGAAAAAAGCCAGACTAACTAATCGACAGAGCTACCAGAACTATGTTAAAAAGACCCCCCACCAACAACACCTGATATCCAAATTTAAGATGACCCAACGACGCGCAGCACATCACATCCTACAGGATTAGATCGTCAAAACAAGCGCCCAACTCCACCTTGAGCCCCTACGACACCGCAGAGCGGTAAACAAAGTCACCATGATGTACAGCAGTGGTCGGCAACCTTTTGATAATAGTGTGCCAAAGTGTGATTCCTTTTCCTTCAGCGTGCCAACAGCCTAAAGGTCAACATGCAGCACCAATCGGTTTCTTGTAGAGGAGACTTGAATTGCCTTTTTTTTTAGTCTCCTCATGCCTTAGAAAATCGCTCTGCGTGCCAAGTCTGATAGGCGTGCCGTAGGTTGCCGATCACTGATGTACAGGATCATGAATAGCCACGTGGACATGTCCACACAGTTATGTCGCATCTAACAAGTGTCTCGCTCGACCAGAAGTTATCAGCTCAAACTGCATGTTCCACACGCACGCACGCACCGATGTTTATAAATAATCTTTTAGTCCATCGGCTATTAAACTGTGGAACACATTGAACCAAGTCTCCAACACTGCACCTCTCTGTAACGACTTTTAAATAGCTACTAAAATATTGGACTTGGATAGCTATACATTGTAGAGACACAAACTGGAATCCCAGTGCATTGGTAGCAAATCATTAAAAATTGTAAACTACTTTCCTTGTCAAACGGAGCGGGGGGGGGGGGGGGTCCTCCACCAGGGGCGAAGCCAAACATTTTTTTCCAGAGGGAGGAGGGGGGTGTACTTTTGCGTGACGAACATTTACCAATTATTTTTTTTGCGAATTTAGTACATATTAAAAAAATAAAAAAGTTAGAAAAAATATTTTTAGAAGCTACCCCCAGACCCCCCTCCCATATTGCTCCGCCCCTGGTCTCCACAGGATATCAACAGAACATTACTTAGGTCTGTATCTCTTTCTGAATAATTTCCCTCTCCTTAAATCAATGTCCAAAGAATTATACTGGGCCCATGCACACACTAATCAAAGAAATCAATAAAACATTCCAGTGTTTTGGTAAAAAAATGTATCTAATTAAAAATTAAATAAAAAATCTTCTGATTGACCAATTTAAATGAAATAAAAACGTTAAAATAGCATATTTTATTCGGTCTCATAGTCAACATCTCCTAGGCTACGATATTTCAGTTAACAGCAGTAAAAAACGGAAATAAATAATGGATGCACAGATAGCATTTCCGGCGGCTTTCGGCCGCTCTAGGTGTTAGCGATAGAAGCGTCTTTCGGCGGCTCTAGGCATTAAAGCCTTAATGAAATAAAAATCTCCTGCTTCTCGGACTTTTGGCTAAGGTTGATCCCTCTGGCTTCCTCACACAACGTGTAGATCTTCTCCGCCTTGTGCGATTAGATCTTGCACTCATCTTCTCCGCCTTGTGCGATTAGATTTTTCACAACTGTGTAGGAGGTCTGAGTTACCCCAACCCCCGAGCTACGGCTCCCTAAAACTATACGATGCCTAGTAGGCCCAAAGGCGGGGCAAGGAGGTCAAACACCGACGCGCCTCCTACCGGAAATAAAAAAAAAGTAGAGAATTTTTATCTGGTGAAATAATATATTGACAATGTAAAAACTTAAAACTCATTTAGAAATAAACAATTAATTAGTATGAACGTTCAGTAATTAGTTGTTTTTTTTTGTTGTAATAAATGAAAAAAAAACGAAAGATGATAATCACAACCTTGTTTTTTTTTTTTAAATTTAAATATAAAACGCTTAACGTTTTTTGTCTATAAAAAGTTCCTGTGCTATTGGCCTTGTTCTTACTACGGCGCTAAATAAATATCTTATAAAAATATAGAAGATCGGGTCTGCTTTCAGGCTGTTTGCGCGCTGAATGATTTAGAAATCCTATTCTGGCACACTATTAGCAAAAGGTTGTCGACCCCTGGTCTAGAGGACATATGGTCATAGAGTAAAGTAGTAATAATCATTAAAGCATTAAACTCTAATTTAGAAATACAACACAATAACAACCTGTTGCAATTATCAGATAAACGTAATGCATATAAGTACTCTTTCTTCTCTAATGGCATCCGGGCAAGGAATAGGTTACTTTAACAAACCAGGAAAACCATTTTCTTAACATTATTTAAATCATTAATAACGATGAAAGACTAGACCCGGAGGCAGCATTTGGCCCCTACGGGTGATCACTCCCGCTAAGCTTGAGAGGCTTTACTTTGCACATCACCGTTACTCACCTCCCCTAGTTTTTTTCTTGAAAAGGTCCCACTGTTTTCTTAAAGGACCGCCCTTTTAAGTCTTAAGAGAGTCCAACTTCTTAGCATTTAAAATGTCCCACTTTTTACAATTCATAAATAGGTCAAAGTTTTATTCATGAAAAAGACCTAAGCTTTTGTTATCGAAAAGGTCCCTCTTAATATTTTTGTTCTTAAAACGACAAAAAGGAACCACTCTCTGTCATTGGAAAAACAACAATGTTTATCTTAAAAAGGCGCCATTTATTGGAAAATGGGTCTAGGGGGAGCGTCCGCACCTGTCCTCCCCCCTCTCCCGGCTACGCTATTGGCTGCGACGTTCATCACTAGTGAATCTTCACAACTGACAAGTGTTGACACCAATATTTAAATCACTAAACCTAGAAACACTAGAGGACAGACGGGCAAAGACTAAAGTAGTAATAATACATCACATATATTACACTACTCAAAGAGACATAACAATTGCATATGAGTTCTGTTTCTTTCTGAACGGTATCCGAGCATGGAATGGGTTAACTGAACAAACCAGGACAAGCAACAACTTATCAGCACTAAAATCTCAAATCAAATTGCAAGACTTAAGAAATCTGCAAGCCACTAATAAGAATCGAGTTAAGAATGAGTTTGTACTGAGTGATGCTACGAAGTAAACAAAAGGAAGTATGGAAAGGTTTTGACCAGTTACAGCACAGACACTCTAAGGAGAGGCAGTCAATGTTATGGCACTGGCACTCTAAGGAGAGGCAGTCAATGTTATGGCACTGGCACTCTAAGGAGAGGCAGTCAATGTTATGGCACTGGCACTCTAAGGAGAGGCAGTCAATGTTATGGCACTGACACTCTAAGGAGAGGCAGTCAATTTTATGGCACAGGCACTCTAAGGAGAGGCAGTCAATTTTATGGCACAGGCACTCTAAGGAGAGGCAGTCAATTTTATGGCACAGGCACTCTAAGGAGAGGCAGTCAATTTTATGGCACAGGCACTCTAAGGAGAGGTAGTCAATTTTATGGCACAGGCACTCTAAGAAGAGGCAGTCAATTTTATGGCACTGGCACTCTAAGGAGAGGCAGTCAATGTTATGGCACTGACACTCTAAGGAGAGGCAGTCAATTTTATGGCACAGGCACTCTAAGGAGAGGCAGTCAATTTTATGGCACAGGCACTCTAAGGAGAGGCAGTCAATTTTATGGCACAGGCACTCTAAGGAGAGGCAGTCAATGTTATGGCACAGACACTCTAAGGAGAGGCAGTCAATTTTATGGCACAGGCACTCTAAGGAGAGGCAGTCAATTTTATGGCACAGACACTCTAAGGAGAGGCAGTCAATTTTATGGCACAGGCACTCTAAGGAGAGGCAGTCAATTTTATGGCACAGGCACTCTAAGGAGAGGCAGTCAATTTTATGACACAGGCACTCTAAGGAGAGGCAGTCAATTTTATGGCACAGGCACTCTAAGGAGAGGCAGTCAATGTTATGGCACAGACACTCTAAGGAGAGGCTGTCAATGTTTTTTGAGTCTAGACATGTAGACTCAGTATTTTAAACAATTTGTTCATTCTAGAATTTTTCATATGTGACTTGACAATGATATACAAAAAACTATGTGCATATATTCTACTGTTATACAGATTTATGAGGTGCGATAGTAGAAATTATTTTATAATATATTCTATTGCTTATGTTAATTGTGTAATAAAACAACGTCATCAACTATAAAAGTCAGTTCGTGTTTGTCTCGGAATAGAGACTTAATATAATATAATCAAATAATATAAACGCGTATAAAGTAACATTTCATAAAAGTAAAGTTATTAAAAGTCGGGGTCCCTTAATTTATCAAGTTCTAATTGCTGGACATTATCTTGACATCAAAAGCCCCTTGCAAGTCATGGGTAAAAAGAAACTGCTGTCAACGCTTAAGGAGTTCCAAACTAAACAAATTCAGTTTTGAAACATATTTATGTTTTTCTGATTTAATTTTTTTAAAGAAACGTATTAATAGTGCATCTTTAATAAACCATTCAAATTTGAAAACGACAGATAAATCCAACGCACATTTCTACTCCAATATCTAGCCTAACCCTTGAGCAAAGATCCATTTTAAAATTGGAAAAGTTCCACATCTATCGGTGAAATCACATTTCTCAAAAATGACGGGCGGGGGTTGGGTATGTTTTGTGGTGGTGGGGGTTGTGTTAAAAACAATCATGTCAGAAATTTTAATTCTTCCGATGCAGGAAGAAAACTTTACAAATTTTGAATAAAAAAAAATGCAACAATATTTTTTAAAATATGTTTACTCAATTTAGACAAAATCAACAGGAAATCTGTTTTCTTGAGATATTTTTTTCATTTGTAAATCTGTCATATCACGATGGAAGAAAAAACAAACTGAGCTATTCGCAATGTCTTTTATTTACATTACATTTGTTGATCATGCTTTAATGTGTCATGTTTAAATAATGTGTATTATTATGCTAACATTTAAGTATAAATATATAAATCAAATAACTACTTGGAAATGTTTTCTAAAAAGAGATGTGGTCAAAGTAGGAACGTTGTTAGTAGAGGAATGTTGCCATAAAAGGAATTTGATCTGAATAGGAATTAGACCAGAATAAAATTTGGATCAGAATAGGAAAGTGATCAGAATATAAATTATGTCGAAATAGGAATGTGTGAGAATATTAATGTAGTCAGAATATAAATGGGCGAGAATAGGAATTTACCCGCCCAACCCCTCCCCAATCTCTCTCTCTCTCTCTCACTCTCTCCCTCTCTCTCTCGCTCTTACCTCCCGTGTGAACTCATGTTCGTTTGTATGAGTGTGCAACCCTACCCATGTCTTATTTTTCAGTATAAAGAGATGTTTGTCTCCCTCCCGTGAGGTGAACTAGTCAACGAGGAGATGTTTGTCTCCCTCCCGTGAGATGAACTAGTCAACGAGGAGATGTTTGTCTCCCTCCAGTCAGGTGAACTAGTCAACGAGGAGATGTTTGTCTCCCTCCAGTCAGGTGAACTAGTCAACGAGGAGATGTTTGTCTCCCTCCAGTCAGGTGAACTAGTCAACGAGGAGATGTTTGTCTCCCTCCAGTCAGGTGAACTAGTCAACGAGGAGATGTTTGTCTCCCTCCCGTGAGATGAACTAGTCAACGAGGAGACCACCAGTTACGGTAAATTTCTATATATTACTTGTTCGAAGTTCTAATGTTTTGATGTATCTATTTGTCGCATTGGATTTATGAATGTTTTTAATGGCTATATACCTCTGACATCATTTGTTCTTGTTAGTTGAAGGCTGTTTGTGTGTGCGAAGAACGACAACTCTGTAAGTGTCTAACTACAACATTAAAAACACCCACTCTTTAAGACCCTTAGACGTAACAAGTCCGAATAGGAATGCATCAAGAACTGAAAAGTAGCCAGAGTAAGAATGTAGTATGAATATGGTCAGGATTGGAATTTGATCAGAATAAGAGCTTAGCCAGTATAGGAATATGTCAGAATTTTGATCCAACCTTTCAGAGAAATTATGGATTAACATTAAGAATTTCGTCATGGACCTTTCAATTATGTCTAGAACTAGTAGGATACTAGCACTGGTATCTATTACAAGTTGACCTAAATGTCTTTCTTCAAGGTCAAAATTTCACAAACTTACTGTCTTTAGATCAGTCCCATATCAACATTAAAAATCAACACTGAAAGCCCTGATCAACATTAGCCTTCAACACATAATTCCCATATCAACATTCACCATCTACTATGTTACTATGGCATCCAATATCAACATCCACCATCCAATATCAGCATTCACTATCAGTACTGGCACTCCATATCAACATTCACAATCAACATTGGTAACCCATATCAGCATTCAACATGACGGCCCTCTCAGTGTGAAGTTCAACGCTAATTAAACCTGACAGGTTTAAAACTAATTCAAGTTGTAAAAAGCTTGTTTTTCTGTCTGCCAGGAACGATTAGTGATAGAACACAGTTGTTTGTATGATTTCCAGGTGCGTACATTTGTTTAAAATGACTCTTGAAAAATCTTAAATTGTAGGAAAAATTATGTCATAGCTGTTAGACATTTACACAGACTGTAACAGCTTTTTCCTTTTCTTTTAATTGCACACGTAGCCACGTCCGTGTTTAGATCAGAGATGCAGAAAGAGATCGAAACTACGGGAATATTTGCATTATAGTATAGCACAAAAGCCTTTGGTTAATAACTTGGGTCTAATAACTTAGGTCTAATAACTTAGTTCTAATAACTTAGTTCTAATAACTTAGATCTAATAACTTAGGTCTAATAACTTAGTTCTAATAACTTAGGTCTAATAACTTAGGTCTAATAACTTAGTTCTAATAACTTAGGTCTAATAACTTAGGTCTAATAACTTAGTTCTAATAACTTGGGTCTAATAACTTGGGTCTAATAACTTGGGTCTAATAACTTGGGTCTAATAACTTAGTTCTAATAACTTAGATCTAATAACTTAGGTCTAATAACTTAGATCTAATAACTTAGGTCTAATAACTTAGGTCTAATAACTTAGATCTAATAACTTAGTTCTAATAACTTAGGTCTAATAACTTAGTTCTAATAACTTAGTTCTAATAACTTAGGTCTAATAACTTAGTTCTAATAACTTAGGTCTAATAACTTAGTTCTAATAACTTAGGTCTAATAACTTAGTTCTAATAACTTAGTTCTAATAACTTAGGTCTAATAACTTAGTTCTAATAACTTAGGTCTAATAACTTAGTTCTAATAACTTGGGTCTAATAACTTAGGTCTAATAACTTAGTTCTAATAACTTGGGTCTAATAACTTGGGTCTAATAACTTGGGTCTAATAACTTGGGTCTAATAACTTAGTTCTAATAACTTAGGTCTAATAACTTAGTTCTAATAACTTAGGTCTAATAACTTAGTTCTAATAACTTAGGTCTAATAACTTAGGTCTAATAACTTAGTTCTAATAACTTGGGTCTAATAACTTGGGTCTAATAACTTGGGTCTAATAACTTGGGTCTAATAACTTGGGTCTAATAACTTAGGTTTAATAACTTTGGTCTAATAACTTAGGTCTAATAACTTAGTTCTAATAACTTGGGTCTAATAACTTGGGTCTAATAACTTGGGTCTAATAACTTGGGTCTAATAACTTGGGTCTAATAACTTAGGTTTAATAACTTTGGTCTAATAACTTAGGTCTAATAACTTAGTTCTAATAACTTGGGTCTAATAACTTGGGTCTAATAACTTAGGTTTAATAACTTTGGTCTAATAACTTGGGTCTAATAACTTAGGTCTAATAACTTAGTTCTAATAACTTGGGTCTAATAACTTTGGTCTAATAACTTAGGTTTAATAACTTTGGTCTAATAACTTAGGTCTAATAACTTAGGTTTAATAAACAAACTGCGAGAAATTTATAGAATTTTATAAATTACAATAAACAGAAAGCTATAATAATATAAAAATATAATTGTTAATTATTTACTAAAAAACATTTAGGCAAGTAATTTAAAATAAATATTGTTATCGGGTTCAAAATACACATGTCTTTTTTATTTTGTAAAAAAAATTGGGCTATCCCTAACTGAGAGTCGAACACCCGTCGCATCCATGTCTAAAATATAATTATTAAATTTTACTTACTGAAAACATTTAAGGAAATTCTTAACAATCTTTAAAAAAAAATAATATTAATGGAAATGTAAAAAAGTTGCCAAGTAATATTGTTATTATTTAAAAAGAAAAAAACACACACTTTTCAGTGGGGATTAGAACTCAAGTCACCCTCATGGCAGTTTGGGGACGCTAACCACTCAGCTTAGAGGGATTAATGGAGAAAGCGAGAATGCAAAAGTAAAATAAAATGAGGCAGTAAGGTCACGTGTCTTCCAATTAACCAATGGGAATCGGAATGCACACACACACATCCTACTTTATATTATATATAAAGAGATGAAATTCCCTGAAATATTTGTTGACGAAGTAGATCAATATATAAATAAAACATTTGTATGTGAAACCACGTGATAAGCTTTTGAAGAAACACGCTTATCATTTAAAATAGATACACCTTACACTTAAATACTTACCTTTTTTCAAGTTAACGAGAATGATTTACAACGGCTGTGGATAAATTTATAGTTCTAGAATCTTATATCAGTATAATATTTTTGATGAGCATTAAGAAGAGTTTTCCAAGTGTCGTATAGGCTTATGAATGTATCGATAGAGATAAAGTCTGCAGATCCATGTGGATTTCCCGGATTTGTTCAGAATCATGTATTTGAATCTAGTACCGGTTCTGAACAATTTTTATCACCATACAAATTATCGTATTTTTAATAATCAAAATATCTAATCCATCAGAAAATAAATAAAAGTAAACCAATTAATATAATACAATGTTGTTTTTACGTACTTGACTCAAATTTCTTTTGAATTTTCTCAAACTACGATCGTAGAAATATTTATTGAAATGTACAAACTTACATCATTGCACACGGTGGCCGAGCGGCAACGCGTTCGACAAGCGATCCGAAGGTTCAAAGATCGAATCCTGCTGCAGGCAAGGATTTTTTTCCCGGGAATCGAGGGTCTCCCTGAGTCTGACACTAGTTGGGGTAAAGTAAAAGCGGCTGGGCATTGTGCTGGCCACACATCACCTAGTATGCCATGGCCACAGAAACTAGTGAAACGCTGCTTCACCGGCCACATGATCAGTTTGGTCCGAAGGGTACTTTACTTACTAACGTACATCGGTGAGCAGGTTTATGGGTAATGTAATTAAATTATGTTGAGTTTTCTATTCCAACAGTGCGATGAAGTAAAGCAGGGGTCGGGAACCTACCGCACGCGTGCAACACTTGGCACGCAGATAGATTTTTAATGGCACGAATTCAGGACTCTTCTGCAAGAAATTGAGTGCTAAAGCAGAATTACTTTTAGGCTGTTGGCACGCTGAATGAGTTAGAAATCCTACCTTGGCACACCTTTATCAAAAGGTTGCTGACCCCTGAAGTAAATGATTTATTTGCATAGAAGTAATGAGTCCGCTAAATAAAATACTTGGTATTTTACCTCAATCATGTGATTTAATCAGATCTACATTAGGTAGTCACGGTTCAATGATTATGGGCACCCGCGGTTCGCGCCATGACGGCTTAATACCCTTTGCACCTCGTCGTGTTTGTTTATTACACCCAAAGGGATTCCGCTGGATACGGTCATTGCACAGCTGTCATGTATGTGTGGTAAAATCCCTCTCTTGTTAAAGTCGCGAGATGCCTTAAGGATAAGATGGAAATCGGACTCCTGGCTTTATCTTTTATTGACAATCCCGCTTGATTAATAGCCCTGGTCGAAACAATAACCATCCCCAGAACGGAACTCCTCCCCCTTCACCTAACAAGAACCCGCTTTAAAAGATTGACTTATACCTCTTTGAAGGTTTATCCAAGGATGACCGCTGGTGACTAGATTGGATAATCTAGCCCTAGTTTGTACTTACATCAACCTCATAGCAATATTTAAAAAAGGGCGTCTGTCCCATTGTATATAAGAACTTACTGATTGGCCGAATAGCGATCCTTCCCATTGGTCTATTGACTGTCAGTTCATATTAACCAGATAATACATGGACTTCTAAAAAGTTTAAAGGCTGTAGTCAGGACAAAAGCATGTGAAGTATATCAAGGTTTTTCACAGAACCGGTTACCAGGTGCTGATATAAAATAAAATGAAAAATGTAAAATTTAATAATCCTAATTGTTATCAGTCCGTTTTGATTCAACCCGTAGACTAGAAGAAATTGATCGATCTACTGAAATCTTGTGCTATAACCTATCTCTTATGCTTAAGAAAACATTTTGTAACAATACATATCTGTTAATAACACAATCAAAACCGAAATATGCAAGAAACCTAAAATAATAATTTATCTCTGGAAAAAGTGCAATGCAACAGACCTACATCAAGCAGCAATAAAATTTCACATTACTTTCCTTAATAAATACAATATAAACAGTCCAGTTGAAGATATTTGGCCATTCATAGAAACAAGCTTAAAAGCAATAATGGCTGATTTTGTGCCATCAAAACAAAAATCAAATAAAATTAACAAATGTTGGTTTAACACTAAACTAAAGAAACTGTGTAAACAAAAAGAAAATCTATTAAAAAAATTTAAGGCAACTAACTCAATTAGACTACATAAAAAATTCCTAAAAATCAAACATTTAACTCAGAAACTAAGCAGACAGCTGCAGAATGAATATGTAAACAATGTAGTTTGTAAAGATAATAATACAAACTTATGGTCCTATATTAAATCAAGAAAAATGGACACTACAGGCATAGCTCCACTAAAAGGCAAAAACAATGAAACTTATAACGACAATGAAAGTAAAGCTAATATCCTAAACACACACTTTGCATCATCTTTTTCAAATCCAGCTGACAAAGAAATCTCCATTAATTTAAACAAACTAAACGAGATAGGAAATTTAAATGTAGATGAAAAATGTATTAAACAACTCCTAACCAACTTAAAAGTAAACGAAGCTTCTGGTCCAGATGAAATACCAGCAAGACTGCTTATGACAAACTCGGAAGAGACCATTGCTAAATTCTATGAAGCTTTCAACACTGTCGTCTCCGCCACACCTTCTTCTGACAAACTGATTATTCTCGGAGACTTTAATGCTCGTGTCGGTAGTGACAACTCCTCCTGGGAAGGAGTGATGGGGAAGCACGGGGTCGGAAAATGCAACAGCAATGGCTTGCTTCTTCTTCAGACATGTGCTGAATTTGGTCTCCTAATAACAAACACCATCTTTAGCCTCCCTACTCGCAACAGGACATCATGGATGCACCCGCGTTCAAAACACTGGCATCTAATCGACTATGTCATTGTCAGAAACAGGGACCGACAGGACGTGAGAGTGACCAAGGCCATGTGTGGTGCCGACTGTTGGACCGACAACCGCCTCATTGTCTCTAAGTTGAATATTCGTTTCAAACCAAAAAGAAGACCTCAACCATCCCAAACTCCGAAACGCCTAAACACAGACAGGCTCAAGATTCCTGATGCTAGACAAACATTTGTCCACACACTAAATGGACGCCTTGCCTCTATCACATTTGACAACAAGGACGCAGAAGCAGCATGGACTACCTTTCGCGACACGGTACATAGCACATCCACTGAGTGTCTCGGACCCTCTACCAGGAAACACAAGGACTGGTTTGACGAAAATAATGCAGCGATCCAACTTCTACTTGAGCAAAGACGTAAAGCACACAAGGCACTTCTTGATGACCTTATGTCAACAGCAAAGAAAACCGCCCTGGGAAACATCAGCAGCAACATTCAGAAGCAACTGTGACAAATGCGGGACTCTTGGCTGTGTGCGAAAGCTGACGAAATTCGGGGCTATGCAGACACAAAAGACATGAAGAACTTTTATAGGGGTCTAAGAGAAATTTATGGCACTGTCACCTCAGGCTCATCTCCGCTCCTTGATGCAGAAGGTTCCACGCTTATCACTGACAAGGAGGAAATCAGGAATGTATTAAACACACCCTCTTTTGTGGGCCAGGAAGCCATCGAAAGATTAATTAAAGTCCCGGTGAACAACACACTCGAAGCTGTCCCAACTATGAACGAGCTAATGGCAGCCATCCGACAAATGTCCAACGGGAAAGCTCCTGGCCCCGATATGATTCCTGTTGAGATCTATAAAGAGGGTGGTCCTGTGCTGACAGGTAAACTGCTTTGCCTACTTCAGACCATATGGGAGACAGAAACGGTACCACAGAACCTCAAAGATGCTTCCATAATTCACCTCTACAAACGCAAAGGAAACCGACAGGCCTGTGACAACCACCGTGGAATCTCACTGTTGTCCATTGCTGGCAAGATCTTGGCTAGAATTCTACTTAATCGCTTAAATGTACATCTGGAGCAAGGTCTACTACCAGAAAGCCAGTGCGGCTTCCGCAAGGAGCGCGGCACGATCGACATGGTATTCGCAGCTAGACAGCTCCAAGAGAAGTGCCAAGAGCAGAACTTAGACCTGTATTCAATTTTTATCGATCTGACCATGGCCATTGACTCAGTCAGCAGAGATGGCCTATGGAAAATCATGGCAAAGTTTGGCTGCCCAAGAAAGTTCATAGCTATGGTAAGGCAGTTTTATGACGGTATGCAGGCCCGTGTCCAGGACAACGGAGAGATGTCTGAACCCTTCCCAGTGACAAATGGCGTCAAGCAGGGATGCGTTCTGGCTCCAACACTGTTCAGTCTAATGTTCACAGCCATGCTCAGTGATGCATTTAGGGATGGACGTGAGGGTGTAGACATTAGTTACCGCACTGATGGCGGGCTTTTCAACCTTAGGAGACTCAAAGCAAAAACAAAGGTCAAGTCTGACACCATTCATGACTTACTACTTGCCGACGACTGCGCTCTCAATGCCGGCTCTGAAGCTGATCTGAAACACAGTGTTGAAAAATTTTCCAGTGCATGCTCAAACTTTGGACTTACCATCAGCACTAAGAAGACAGAAGTCCTGTACCAACCAGCCCCCGGAAAGCCTTACGTAGAGCCTAACATCAGTATCAATGGTGTAAAAATCAACACAGTAAACCGCTTTACGTACCTTGGTAGTATACTGTCTCAGGGTGTTGTCATTGATGATGAAGTAAACCTCCGTATCTCAAAAGCCAGTGCAACCTTCGGAAGTCTGTACAAAAATGTTTGGAACAGAAGGGGCATTAGCACCCAAACCAAAATAAAAGTCTACAGGGCAGTCGTGCTGCCTACTTTACTATATGCATGTGAGACTTGGACTGTTTATCAACGACATGCTAAGCTCCTGAATCACTTCCACACAAAAAGCCTGAGAAAAATCCTAAATATCAAATGGCAGGACCAAATTCCAGACTTTGAGGTCCTTGCCAGGGCAGGACTCCCAAGCATCCACACAAGTCTGATGCAGTCTCAACTTCGCTGGGCAGGGCATGTTATACGCATGCCAGACTGCCGTCTTCCAAAGAGGCTCTTCTATGGCGAGCTAAAAAACGGTCAGCGAGCTCGCGGAGGTCCAAAAAAAGCGCTATAAAGACACCCTCAAGGCATCACTCAAAGCGATTTCCATTAAAGAGGACTCCTGGGAGGTGACAGCCAAAGACCGTGCCTCATGGCGCTCAGCGGTCCATGAAGGAGCAGCTCTTTGTGAAGAGCAAAAACAGAGAGCAGCTGAGTCCAAGAGACAAGCCAGGAAAGATCGTGCCCTAGAGCTCATTGTCGACGCTCTGACCTTCCCCTGTACGGTTTGCAGTCGCACCTTCCGCGCAAGGATAGGCCTCTATAGCCAAATGAAAACGAACCGCACAGACACACCCCATACTTCATAGGACGACAAAAATGGTCATCGTCGATCACGACGGACGAACAACAACAACAACATCTATATCAATCTATTTGTATCTATATCAATCTATTTGTATCTATATCAATCTATTAGTATCTATATCAATATATTAGTATCTATATCAATCTATTAGTATCTATATCAATCTATTAGTATCTATATCTATCTATTAGTATCTATATCTATCTATTACTATCTATATCTATCTATTAGTATCTATATCTATCTATTAGTATCTATATCTATCTATTAGTATCTATATCAATCTATTAGTATCTATATCAATCTATTAGTATCTATATCAATCTATTAGTATCTATATCAATCTATTAGTATCTATATCTATCTATTAGTATCTATATCTATCTATTAGTATCTATATCTATCTATTAGTATCTATATCTATCTATTAGTATCTATATCAATCTATTAGTATCTATATCAATCTATTAGTATCTATATCTATCTATTAGTATCTATATCTATCTATTAGTATATATATCTATCTATTAGTATCTATATCAATCTATTAGTATCTGTATCAATCTATTAGAATATATATAAATCTATTAGTATCTGTATCAATCTATTAATATCTATATCAATCTTATAGTATCTATATCAATCTATTAGTATCTATATCAATCTATTAGTATCTATATATATATACTAGTTTCTATATCTATCTATTAATATCTATATCAATCTATTAGTATCTAAATAAATCTTATAATATCTATATCAATCTATTAGTATTTATATCAATCTATTAGTATCTATATCAATCTATTAGTATTTATATCAATCTATTAGTATCTATATCAATCTATTAGTATCTATATCAATCTTTAAGTATCTATATCAATCTATAAGTATCTATATCTATCTATTAGTATATATATATATATATATATATCTATCTATATATCTATCTATATCTATCTATATCTATCTATATCTATCTATATCTATCTATATCTATCTATATCTATCTATATCTATCTATATCTATCTATATCTATCTATATCTATCTATATCTATATCTATCTATATATCTATCTATATCCATCTATATCCATCTATATCTATCTATATCTATCTATATCTATCTATATATCTATCTATATCTATCTATATCTATCTATATCTATCTATATCTATCTATATCTATCTATATCTATCTATATCTATCTATATCTATCTATATCTATCTATATCTATCTATATCTATCTATATCTATCTATATCTATCTATATCTATCTATATCAATCTATATCAATCTATATCTATCTATATATCTATCTATATCTATCTATATCTATCTATATCTATCTATATCTATCTATATCTATCTATATCTATCTATATCTATCTATATCTATCTATATATTAGTATCTATATCTATATCTATCTATATCTATCTATATCTATATATTAGTATCTATATCTATATCTATCTATATTTATCTATATCTTTCTATATCTATCTATATCTATCTATATCTATCTATATCTTTCTATATCTATCTATATCTATATATTAGTATCTATATCTATATCTATCTATATCTATCTATATCTATATATTAATATCTATATCTATCTATATCTATCTATATTTATCTATATCTATCTATATCTATCTATATCTATCTATATCTTTCTATATCTATCTATATCTATCTATATCTTTCTATATCTATTTATATCTATCTATATCTATCTTTATCTATCTATATCTTTCTATATCTATCTATATCTATATATGTCTATCTATATCTATCTATATATATCTATATCTATCTATATCTATCTATGTCTATCTATGTCTATCTATATCTACCTATATCTATATATTTCTATCTATATATATCTATATCTATTTATATCTATCTTTATCTATCTACAGAGCTAAATCAAATGTAACAGTTGGTATCCATATCGCCATCAACCTGACTGAACATAGTTTGTCTCGGAATTTCGATTGACTAGTATCAGTTTTTGTCCTATTCCAGGACACAAGATTATCTTCCCATTTACACGTGACCATTAGTCCACCAATGGCCCACTTTGTTGACGTCTTCACTTGCCGCAATGAGGCTTAGAATATGGGGGGGGGGGGGGGGTCCGGGAAGTGGAAGACGGCAACTGCAGGAAGGGAAATTTGGGGTTGGGGGAGAAGCACTGTCTGTCTATTCCTGCATGTAATTAGACATCGATTATTGCCAGAAAATGCTAAAAAAAAGCATAGACATAGGAAAACCAATACCTTAATCATCTAGATTTAATTGATATTATTTTTTTTTAAAGCTGGGTGTCTGTTTATAGTTGTTCTCTTCTCTTTCTAATTAAAAATCAAGGATGAAAAAAATATTATTGAGACAGTCTGTATTTGGGTTCTCAAAATTTTTTTTGCCTCCCTGATCACCCTATTTCTGACCAACATATTTCTTTTCAATCTATTTCTGATGAACGTATTTCCGATCAACCTATTGCTGATCAACGTATTTCTGATCAATCTATTTCTGACCAACATATTTCTTTTCAATCTATTTCTGATGAACGTATTTCCGATCAACCTATTGCTGATCAACGTATTTCTGATCAACGTATTTCTGATCAACATATTTCTCATCAACATATTTCTCATCAACGTAATTCTGATCAACGTATTTCTGATCAACCTATTGCTGATCAACGTATTTCTGTTCAACCTATTTCTGATCAACATATTTATAATCAACCTATTTCTGATCAACATATTTATGATCAACCTATTTCTGATCAGCGTATTTCTGATCAACCTATTGCTGATCAACGTATTTCTGATCAACCTATTGCTGATCAACGTATTTCTGTTCAACCTATTTCTGATCAACGTATTTCTGTTCAACCTATTTCTGATCAACATATTTATGATCAACCTATTTCTGACCATCTTATTTCTGATCAACCTATTTCTGATCAACGTATTTCTGATCAACCTATTTCTGATCAACATATTTCTCAATTTATTTCTGACCATCTTATTTCTGATTAACCTATTTCTGATCAACGTATTTCTGATCAACATATTTCTCAATTTATTTCTGACCATCTTATTTCTGATCAACCTATTTCTGATCAACATATTTCTCAATTTATTTCTGACCATCTTATTTCTGATCAACCTATTTCTGATCAACGTATTTCTGATCAACCTATTTCTGATCAACGTATTTCTGATCAACATATTTCTCAATTTATTTCTGACCATCTTATTTCTGATCAACCTATTTCTGATCAACATATTTCTCAATTTATTTCTGACCATCTTATTTCTGATCAACCTATTTCTGATCAACGTATTTCTGATCAACCTATTTCTGATCAACGTATTTCTGATCAACATATTTCTCAATTTATTTCTGACCATCTTATTTCTGATTAACCTATTTCTGATCAACGTATTTCTGATCAACATATTTCTCAATTTATTTCTGACCATCTTATTTCTGATCAACCTATTTCTGATCAACGTATTTCTGATCAACCTATTTCTGAACAACGTATTTCTGATCAATGTATTTCTGATCAACCTATTTCTGAACAACGTATTTCTGATCAATGTATTTCTGATCAACCTATTTCTGATCAACGTATTTCTGATCAATGTATTTCTGATCAACCTATTTCTGAACAACGTATTTCTGATCAATGTATTTCTGATCAACCTATTTCTGATCAACGTATTTCTGATCAACGTATTTCTGATCAATGTATTTCTGATCAACCTATTTCTGAACAACGTATTTCTGATCAATGTATTTCTGATCAACCTATTTCTGATCAACGTATTTCTGATCAATGTATTTCTGATCAACCTATTTCTGAACAACGTATTTCTGATCAATGTATTTCTGATCAACCTATTTCTGATCAACCTATTTCTGATCAACCTATTTCTGATCAATGTATTTCTGATCAATGTATTTCTGATCAACCTATTTCTGAACAACCTATTTCTGATCAACCTATTTCTGATCAACGTATTTCTGATCAATGTATTTCTGATCAACCTATTTCTGATCAACCTATTTCTGATCAACCTATTTCTGATCAACGTATTTCTGATCAATGTATTTCTGATCAACCTATTTCTGAACAACGTATTTCTGATCAATGTATTTCTGATCAACCTATTTCTGATCAACCTATTTCTGATCAACGTATTTCTGATCAACGTATTTCTGATCAATGTATTTCTGATCAACCTATTTCTGATCAACCTATTTCTGATCAATGTATTTCTGATCAATGTATTTCTGATCAACCTATTTCTGATCAATGTATTTCTGATCAATGTATTTCTGATCAACCTATTTCTGATCAACCTATTTCTGATCAACGTATTTCTGATCAATGTATTTCTGATCAACCTATTTCTGATCAACCTATTTCTGATCAACGTATTTCTGATCAATGTATTTCTGATCAACCTATTTCTGAACAACGTATTTCTGATCAATGTATTTCTGATCAACCTATTTCTGATCAACGTATTTCTGATCAACCTATTTCTATACAACTTATTTCTCATCCACGTATTTCTCATCCACGTATTTCTCATCCACGTATTTCTCATCCACGTATTTCTCATCCACGTATTTCTCATCCACGTATTTCTCATCCACGTATTTCTCATCCACGTATTTCTCATCCACGTATTTCTCATCCACGTATTTCTCATCCACGTATTTCTCATCCACGTATTTTTCATCAACATAATTCTGATCAACGTTACAGAAATGCTTGTATGAAAGGGAACTGCGAAGGTTGCATTAACAAGGCGAAGGAAGAAGCGGGGGGAGGGGCGTGGGGAGGGGTACAATTTGTTTTTTACACAAAGAAGAAATAATTTCATGTAATTGATAGATTAACGGATTTCTGCCTTGTTTCAAGTTACGGAAATAACTCATTAAAAGTTAAGAAAAATAACTGTAATGAGAAGAAGGTTCATGGGAACTTTTTTTTACAAAGTGTTAGAAAATGTGTTTTAAAACAGTTAAGTTTCCACAGGGATAAACACATAAATACATTTCACATAAACATACATTCATACATACAAACACACATTTCGTGCACACATACATGCATACATATATTTACTTCATGCATACGCACACACATTGTATTATAACACGCATACATACAAACATACAGACATACACCAATACAGACATCCATCCATCTATACATACATACATACATACATACATTGCCACATATCTAATGAGTATATCTGTCTGTCGATATCAATCAAGACTATCAGAACTTTATCCCTCTAAGATCTCTCCTCTATATCTATGATGTTTCCTGTCTCCATCTTTACATACACCGGCATATCGGGAATTAAAACTTCTTCGTTTATATCATGTTCTGTGGGAATTATCTATCTTATTCTTTCTTGCCCTCTTTCACTCCCCTGTCCTGCATATAAAAACCCCAGGCTTTATACAAAACACGTTTTTGACTCCAGACATCTGCACGTTTCAGGGAATTCCCGCTGCATTCTCTAAAACGTCATGGGCTGGGAAGTTTGATAATCGATTTAATATCTTTTACGCACTTCTTATGTTTACGTATGCTGGCTGTCATAGATTTTTTTCTATGGAATCGGTTCTTTGATGCTCGTGCACAAAGAATGTGCAATTTGACAGACCATTTGATACAACGGGATTGAGTGACCAGCACATAGCCGAGCCGTTTTGAATGATTCTTTTAGTTAACGTCAGGTATTCATCTCACCTGGGTAGACTTTTGGGATAACTTCCGGCCAGGATAAACAATTCCTGGCGTTCGTACCTTGATTTGATCACAGATTCTTTGAAATTTAACCCGACACTGGTCAGCTGTTCACTGCTTCTATCAACAAGAGATGTCTGTACCAGGAATGGTCAATCCTCGTCTTTGAAAAGTATCAAATGAAACAAGCGATGTGTATTCACTAAAATATGATAAAGCCTGTACAAGTAGTGTGTAGACATAAAAACGTAGTTGACCTGCTCTAAATTATAGACTATTTTATGTTCTTTTTTTGCCTGTAATAAAATAGTCTAGTTTTTTTTTCTATTTTATTTTATTTTACCTTTTCTAACTAATATACAAGCTTTGCCTATTTTTACCTGTACTTAATTATAAAATAGACTTGTTTTTTTTACAAACACATAATTAGAGACTAATGATGATATTTTATAGCGCTATATTAAAGACTGGCGTGTCTAGGGGAGAGTGGGGAGAAATGGCCAGGTGGGAGAAATGGCCCACCCCTATTATATCCAAAACTGCTGGACCTTAATGTTTAGGATGTAAATGAATGTATTAAGTACATTCTTTTTATGGTCCTCCATCAATTTCCGAGCGAAATGTTCAATAATTGTTGGACTGGATATGTTTGAAATTTTATGTTAAAAAAATATACTTTTTGAACTTTTACATTTTTTAATCAAAATTAAGCCCTTTTTGTCTTAATAATTGGTAATTCATTTTCTTAATATATCAATTATTTAGATATAACAATATGATATTTTTAATTATCTTTTATATCATGTAATTTTTTAAAAAATATTTTTATATCACAACCCCCCTATGGGGAGAAATGGCCCACAATTTGTGGGGATAAATGGCCACCCATAAAACTAACTTTTTTAGCAAACTATCGTTTTAAAACAACTGTTTTATAGTAAATTAATTTAAATTTACCACTAATATTAATAATAATTTAAATTACTAATTAAATATATTTTGATATTAGAAACTATTGTGTTTTTTAAAGATTGTTTTTTTATTATTACAAATTCAATAGCCAATAATAGTGAATGTAGCCCTATATATAATTTATAGTAAGCATATGCAATCTATTGCTTATTAAACTATGATTAATATGATTATAACAACTATGAATATTAAATAGACTTTACTAACATGTTATTTCTAAACGTATAATTATGAAATTATAATTTTTCTATTCAAACGTCAAGATTTTAAAAGGACTCCAAATACCATAGCATTTAACGGGATGAAAAAGTGGACTAAATAATTTTTTTTTATAGTACTAAATATGTAAAATGCTCATGCTAAGATACAGTTTACATATAGCCTACTTTTCAAAAGCTAAATGATAGGAAATAGCAAAAAAAGCATTCAGGGCCATTTCTCCCCACCTAGTGGGCCATTTCTCCCCATGCTATGGCCATTTCTCCCCACCTATATGTACATCAATTGTTATTTATTATCTATAAATCTATATATAATTAAGGGATAAACAAGGTATATTAACTTGTATTATTGGCTAGACTAACATCTATTACAATTTCATAGTTAAATATACATATTTGTTTAAATTAGACACATTTTATCAAGAAAGACTATTTGGTGGGCCATTTCTCCCCACTCTCTCCTACCTGTCATAAATTATAGTCTAGACAAGAGTTTCCCAAGTCATTGGGTCGCTAACCGGGTATCAACAAAAAAAAAGAAGTTCTTAATGAGATCATACAGCTCTAGGGATGTAGGTACTAGGCCAGGTGTTGGCATACAGCTCTAGGGATGTACTAGGCCAGGTGTTGGCATACAGCTCTAGGGATGTACTAGGCCATGTGTTGGCATCCTTTTGATAATAGTGTACCAAAGTAAGATTTCTTATTTATTCATTGCGCCAGTAGCATTAATAGTCAATCTGCGCCACCAATCAATTTCTAGAATTGACTTTTTTTAAAGTTTTCCGCATGGCAATGAAAATTGCTTGTGTGCAAATTGTTGCACGCGTGCCGTAGGTTGCCAATCCCCTGTACTAGGTTTAAAACAGTATATTTAGACCCGAATAGACATTTTACAATATTTGAAACAGCAGTAAGGAAAGTAGTATCGAAAACTGTGTAAGATTTAATATACGTCATAATAATAAACAGTTTGGCAATATAGTATTGAATGAGTCACAAAAAGATGAACACAAAAATGGCCAGGTGATGAAAATAAAATACAAGTTTTTAAAACGCTATGCTAGACGGTACTAGTTTCAGTGCATCAAATTATAAACCAACACAACGAGTTCCATACTTGGCCCGCAGAGCAATTTACAATTACCTCTTCTCCTTATATTGATTGATTTTGTTTAATGCAAGTCAAAACAACGTTGGTCAGTATAATTAATAACATCTGCTAATAACTGACGGACATATCAATTTCTTCACTTTTCTTGCATTAATTTTGAAGCACAACATATTGACTTCTGATAACTATTGGAAGGAAGAAGCCAAATATTTTCTTTGATTTATAATAAAATATTCAATGAATAATTAATTCTTTAGCTTCATTGGTGTGACTAAATAATGAATCCAATAATTTCTCTGATTTGAGAAATATCAGCAACACCGATTAGACTGAGTATTTATACATTAAACAAAGAACAGGATACACTATAGCTTTTGTTTTAAGTCAAAGCGTTGACGCGAATGACTTGGCTCGTGTAGCTAAAATTACACGACGTTGTGAACATAATCGTATTTATGAAGAGTCGTGTTCCTTTTTGAGGTCTTCGTGATACAATCAAAGCAGAGGACATTTTGAATACACTGATAGGCGATTAAAAAAATTCAGATAGTTGATTTAAATAAACTGTTATGTGTTATAACCGATGTTGCTATCGCAATGTTTGTCATAAAGAATGGTTTTGTCAAACTTCTTGATGTCATTGATCGTAAGCTTAAACTTTCATTGTTTTTTTATTCAAAAAAGTTTCTTTGCAAAGATCTCATTATTGAACGCGCTCTTTGATAAAATCTGTTGAGTTGTTAAAGAATATCAACATAATAGTTTCCAACTATTCATTAATTCCCAGTTTATTCAAGTCTCTCTTTTACAATACATGAAGAGTGAATAAGTAGATCTGTTGTTGGACTGTAGTTTTCTTTAACCAGCTGAGTTAAAGTCTTGAATAGATTCGTTTCTTGTCTGGAGGTTTGTAAGGTTTTCTTGATAAAAAAAAAACAACTAAAAATACTTTTCGGTAAAGAATGATAAGATATTGAGGTTAAGGTTTCCAACAGACACAACTACATTAAAAAAAAATGTGAAGCTGGCATTTACTAGGACAAGGGTCAAACAAGGATTACATAAACATAAATATAAATATAAACATAAACATAAATAATATGGAAATAGATGTGTACATTCAACTATATATTATATTAATTATTAGTAGTTGCGTAAGATTTACTAGTATTGTATTACATTATTACGACACGCCTGTCCTTCATAAGAAATCCCCAAGTTGAGTTATCAATTCTTATTACAAAGGCGATATATCAGTGGTCATCTATGCACTGTCATATATGCCGCAATAGATAATTTTAGTATTGCACTGGTCAAGTCTCTTTGATATACTTTTCAAGTATTAATTCAATAGAAATGTTAAATGACAAGCCAGCTTTTGTTATCTTTTTGTCGATAATTATTAATTAGTAGATGACTGTAGAATAATGAGTACCGAAATGTAGACTGTATTATTTATTTGGCTAGAGCCAAAATGAACTTATAATGATACTACCAATTGAAGCAGTAATTATAATAACTACAAGACAACGTAATAAATGATGTAAATAGATAATATATAATAAAATACTAGCGTGCGATGGAATATTCCAGTATGACCATCAACAACGTGGAAATCGTCCATGTTGTCTGGTGACGTAGTTGGAAAAACCACAGCTTTGGCTTATGAAATACTTTCTATCGTTACTACACCAATTGTTATGAACAGTTAGTATTCATTTAATATGGTACAAAGTATAAATTTACGTTTTGTAACAACATACATTTCGTAATTATCGTATTATCTTAAATGTTTGTGTTGACTTCTTAATGGTTTCTATGTAAAATGTCTTTCCCTTTGGCCTTGATAATGCTATGGCGTTATATCAATTTTCTATTAACAAAATATGGTAAAGTATGATTAGTGGACCCCAAGAAAGCTCTCTAGATAACAAGATAGAGTTAGAACCTGCGCATCTCACGACCACTGCGAAATTCATTAGAAGTATTTGTCTTGTCTAAGTCCTCCAACAAATTCCTTAGAAGAAGTCCGTTTACACGCGTCCAGTCCAGGAACTACCAACTAAATTATCTATTACTGAACGATTTTTTTTAAACTTTTCAAATCAAATCACATGCCTTAAGGAGTTATCCCACAAAGAAACGGAATAGTAGAGATGACATGGGCAACCTTCTGTGGGGCAGACAATTATTAGTTCCTGGGTCAGTGTTTCGCATGTGTGCACTTAAGCGGTGCACCTTGATGCTAACGCTGTCATCGGAAATTAAAAAAAACCGGCTTGAGCAGGGTTAGTGAACCATCTAAAAACCTTGTCAGAAATATTCCATAAGAAAGCATTTTATTGTGACATTTTTGTGAATTCTTAAAGAAATTTGAGGAATCAATGGTGAGTTGTTCTGTTTTTTGTTAAAAATTGTTGGGGATTTCAGGATATTTGTGCGTTCCGGACTTGTTTGTGGATTTTTAGGGAATCGCTAGATATTGGTGCGAGATGTAGTGGATGGGGGCAGTGCAACCTTAAGTCTAGGTGGATGTATCAATTCTAGGGATGAACACCGTGGTTCACAATACAAGAAGAAAATAAATGCCAAGATGGACACAGTTATTCCCAAAACAAATTTTTTTGTGATAAATTTAACTTATGAAGAAATTCATGTAATTTATGTCGATGAATAAAACTCAAAGATTATGGATATACTATATAATTAGTAATCACGCATACTTTCTTATATAAATAATATTGCCCAACTAGTGAAAATAAAAGAGCAAAACAAAAGTATATTGACCTTTAACCTGAGTTCATCTCAACAACATACAAATTTTACATTTTTGCACACCGCCCTTTTTTTTTTTTTGCACCACACAGCGATATGTAGTAGAAATGAAATAGTGGAATTCTGCATAGAGTGATGGAGATGGTTAGAGAGATAGAGAGACAGAACTTGGGTAAGAGAGAGATTCAATTAATGTCTAGAGAAGTCTGGATAAACGTGTGTTTCAGAAGGATAGGGCGTTCATGAAAATTAATTAGTTTTTATATAGCCGAAAAAAAACAACAAACCAAAAAACTAAACAACAATAATAAAAACAATAATAAAAACAATAATAAAACAATAATAAAAACCAACGTTTGATTGAAACGGTAATTTCAATTTTTTATTGCGGTTTGAAGACTGTATAAAGGATGGGATTAATTTGTTACATTTTTGTTTTGTTTTTGAGACAAACTTGAGACATAGAGCCAGACAGATTTCAATGGAACTGGTTGTAAATGTGAATAGAATGAGTTCAATGGAACTGTTTGTAAATGTGAATAGAATGATTTCAGAAATTAGTTCTTAGAAGATTCAAGTGATTTATAATTTTTGTTCTATTATATGAATTTGATTTATTAATCTGTTTATTTTCAATGACTTACAAGACCTGCTTTATTAATCCTGTGGGCTCTTATAGGTGCATTAGGGACGTAATCAAACCTCTCCAACTGGCTAACCTGCATGACCCAGGTATCATCTGTATACCTTCACCTTGTGTCTAGAGATCAGATCACTCACAAATAACCTTTTCTATGTTTGTTTTTGGTCTGCCCACTTTTCTCATCATCTGAGGTTTCCAGTCAAGTGCTTGTCTGGCCACATTATCCTCTGGTCTTCTCAGTGTGTGCTCAACCCATCCCCACTCGCGTTTTTTTTAATCTCCTCTGTCAATGGAGTTTTGTCTGTTTTTTCCCCCCAAATGTTAGTCACGTGATATCTATGTGAGTCATCTAATTTTTTAATATGCGTCTCATACATCTATTTTTAAATATCTTGAGCTTGTTTGCGATTTATTTTGTTTATTCCCCAAGTCCTAGAGCCATAAAGTGTCTGACAATATCTTGATTTTGAAGATGCTGGTCTTACTATTTACTGATGCCATATGGGAGGTAGATTTTTCAAATCACATCTGGCGTTGTTTATGAGCCTACTTGTGTGTTCGCCAGTTCCTCCATCTTTATTTACTATACTGCCCATTTACGTTTTTTTTTTGTACGTCGATAATTCATGTAGACAAATTTTGTTGATGTATGATTGGCAAGGGGGGGGGGGGGAATAATTACCATAATTTTTGTTTATTTGTATATACGGTCAGACGCATGAATGTGATTCTAAATGATTACTTTTTTTTATAGGTCAATTCATTCTAGATCCTTGAATAGATTTACAAATGTCATATTTATATTGATCATAAATCTTTTTTTGCGTTCCGACTCCCCCTTCTTTAAGTTAAATGTTCACTCCCCCCCCCTTCCGCCGCAATGATAAACGTGACAGTCCTAAAGTTTTTCGTGAATTGTGATACTTTGTTTCAGTCAATTTAATCATATACGATAAATATAACTTATAAAGGAATACATATAATTTTTATAATTTATGAATACAATTATGATTATGGACATACTATATAATCATTAAACACACATAATAGATAATATTGGTCTAGCGGTTAGCACACCGGACTGTCAACCAAAAACCATCGGATAGGTCGCGGGTTCTATCCCTGCCACCGGCGGATCCCTGTCACCCTGCAGGAGTTTTGGGCCTGTAAACGTATTTGCGCCAGCAGGCAGCACTATGTACAAAAATGACAACGGTAACATTGGCAAAATTAGAAAACAAGGCAAGGTAAATAAAGCAATGGTACTTACTTGCTTACTTGAGCTTTATTATAAATTTAAATAAATTATATTGATAAATAAACAAGTAGTAGCGTTTTTCTATCAAGTTGAAAATACAAATTTAAAAAAAATGGCCGCCACCTCCGTAGCAACCAATTGTTTTCTATTTAATTTTCGTTTTTAAATGTTTAGTCACCAGTATATGTGTTCAAAATATTATACATATTGGCTAAGAAATTTTTAACAAATTCCTTTCTGCTCGTCCCCATGACCGTAACAGTAAATATTGCATGTTTACCATTTTTAAATTGTTGCCTTTTTTAAATTGCATAACGAGTCTTGCCATTTTTACCGTGTGCATATTTAACGTTGCCATTTTTACAGGGATTCATATGCATACTATTGAACACAATATTGTTATGTTTCCCTGGGTGGGAAAACGGTGCAACACAATTTTATGGGACAAATGCCCCCTTGTTCGTGGAACATGTAACTCCGCGAAACATCGAACAATACACGGAACACGGAACACACTTTTCCGGAAACTCAAAATCCAATAGCAGATACAGAAACTGCTGTCTGATTCATAACTCATTCATAACGAAAACCTGAAACGTTTCAACCCAGGATATCTGTGCACACGCACACGTCAATCAACATCACGACAGCCTATCATTTTCCGAAACGAATGCAAAACATCTGCAAAGTCTAGTAGTTTATGTGTTTTTTAGCTGGATTTATAAAAGTGACCTTAGGGATGTCCCTCTGTATCCAAGAATAAAGCACTTGTGCTAATAATCCAAAGTCCTAATCTTTATTATTACACTTTCGCTACAAACCATCTACGCTACCAGGGATCTATGTATTTAATCATATACAATCAATATCCTCACATATACAATCAATAGACTCACAAATACAATCAATAGACTCACAAATACAATCAATAGACTCACAAATACAATCAATAGACTCACAAATACAATCAATAGACTCATATTTACAATCATTAGACTCATATATATAATCAATATCCTTACATATACAATCAATAGACTCATATTTACAATCATTAAACTCATATATACAATCAATAGACTCATATATACAATCAATAGACTCACATTTACAATCATTAGACTAATTTATACAATCAATAGACTCATATATATACGATCAATAGACTCACATTTACAATCATTAGACTCATATATATAATCAATATCCTTACATATGCAATCAATAGACTCATACATACAATCATTAGACTCATATATACAATCAATAGACTCGCATTTACAATCATTAGACTCATATATACAATCAATAGACTCACATATATACTCTATAAACTCGCATATGCAATCTTCAGACGCACACATAATAACAATAGACTCACATATGCAATTAATAAACTCTAATATTCAGTGTGCAAACTCACATATTCCATCAATAAACTTACTCGACCCATCAATACATTAACATTATATTATCAATCAATATTTTAACAATAGACTCACATGAGCTATAAATAAACTTTACATACTCAGAACCATAAGCTCACAATAAGCGATTGCAGACTGCAACGAAACCTTAACACACACATACATTGGCGTATATGAGCGCAGGTGGCGTATTAACATGCTCTTCAGCTCTCCATGTGCTAATATATTACGTTCCCAACAGCTCTGCATTCATTCTTAGTCGAGTTTTCGCTAAGCACTCACACATTTTTCAAAAAAGAAACAACTTGACTAGCTTTGTGTGTGGTTTGAAATACAATAATGGCAACTGATACTTAAATTAACTCTTTCTCTGCCCAGGTAGTAACATATGTCCATGTTGACGGCCCCTATTTGCAAGATCAAGTATAACAATGACAGACACACTCCTGCTATTTCGGTCGAATCCTAGAAACAAAAAAAAATCTGGGATGGTTAATAGTTAAAGGATATGCTACTTCACGAGTCGGCAACCTATGGCACACTTGCCAAACTTAGCACGCCGAACCATTTTCAATGGCACGTAGAGTACCCTCCCCCCCCCCCCCAAAAAAAAAAAAAAAATTCAAAAAAAATTCAAAAAAAATTGAAGAAATAGCTTGGTAGTGCAGGATGACTCTGATGTAGTTGGCAAGCTGAATGAATTAGAAATCCTACTTTGGCACATTTTTATCAAAAGGTTACCGAACCCTGTTAACTACTTCACTGATAATATAAAATGATCATAACTTAAAATAGCGAGAGACAACAACAAAGACAAAGTGGCTGGTTCAAAGTTCACAGTAGAAAGTTCAAGCTTATAGTCAGCAAAGAGTTAAGCGATACTCTATTATGTTTCACATGCATTTTTATAAAATTACTTTGGTACGTCTGTTGTGTATTAGTGTTGAAGAATTTTCCTGCAGAGGTCATTATGAATACTAATAATATATACAGTATTATACCAGTATATATTTTACATTCTTCAATAATAATATTAAAATTGTGTGTTTAGTGGCAGTGTGTTTAAACTCCACTGTCAAACTCATTCAATTTAAAAACATATTTTTTTACGCTTTTAGAAAACGTTGCCTTTATAGAGAACTGTTTTTCCATCAATCTGACTTATCGTTCTTGACAAACAAGTAGTTCAAACAAAATGGCGAAGCTTTCTTCCTTTTTTTTGAACTCAGGGCACGTTCGCGGCTTTACTTTAGACGCACGTGCATCTTTACTGATTGCTAAGAGTTAAGCCACACCCCTTCCTGCCAAAGTATACATTTGTAGTTCTGCGCAGTTTTCTCAATAATTTTATCGGAATTTCACGCGCATAGATCTCAGCGAACATCATACGTGCCTTTCAGCCAACACAGAGCAGCTTGAAAATGTCTACATAAATTAAAATTTATATTCCTACACCCTTTACATTACCTTCATAAAACTATGTGTGTTTCTGGTGGGCCGCATACTCCACCTTCAAAGGGCTTCATGAATCTCTTCCGGTCATCCTAACGCGCTGAAAATGTGCACATAGACGTGATATCTATGACAACGCACATTAACCAATTTTCAGGCACATTCCCTCAACCCAACGAACTATAAATATGTTTTTTAATACTGAATATTGGGTTTTACACTTATGATGCGCATTGTTAAATCCTTACTATATGCACACGAATGTCACATTTTCCCAAAAGATTACATCTTTTCAAATTTTATCTTCACTTTTGTATGTTTACAACAAATTTTTGGGAGGCTAATTGACCCACTTCCGGTCCTCCTATGAGGCTGAATTATATGCAATGCTCTACGGCAAAATGTCTAGGTTCCATATTTCAGCTTCATAGAAGGACTTGAGCACTGCAAATCCAATTTTCAGCAGCACTCCCATTTTCCTAACCCACAAAATATGTTTCAAACGATTTACCTAATTTAAATGGGCGCCGTAAAGTGTTCAAGGCAGACATACAGAACAAAGAATTGTATTATATTATTTATAACTAAGTTCTTCTTTATTTCTTCCGTCCTATGTGGCAAAAGATTAAATCTCTGGAAGGCTAATTTCGACCGAGACAAAGATGAATTTAAAATATTTTAAACTACAAACTGTGTATTTAAGGGTTGTTTAATTAACAATAATTTTGTACTTTAAGTTGAAAAGCTATTAGAAACTAAATAAAAGTTGAAAGATTAAGTGTAGAGGAAAAAGAAAATAAATATAACCATACAGTCTATACTTAAACGTAAAATAAATATAACCATACAGTCTATACTTAAACGTAAAATAAATATAACCATACAGTCTATACTTAAACGTAAAATAAATATAACCATTGTTATGGACTGTCTCTATGATGACTATTCTTACGACTCGTTAAATCGGATTCAATGTATATAGTTGTATCTTTATTAGAAGTCTCTAGATTCTGCTAATCTGTAGCCCAAGCTAGGGGTTCCTTAAGTGACAGGTCTATGCAGCAATGTAGTTATATTCGTGATAATTATCTTCAACACCTTTCTCAACACTGATAGATCAAACAACTCCAGTTGTTGAATAAACAATTTTATTTAAATTGTAGACTCAATATAAACGATCAATAAATGCATCAACTGATGGCAACATAAGTATTTCAATAAATGGCATATAATATACAAGTATCAATATAGCGACTTCACTCTACAAACTTTCAAACTGAACTCACTTTAAGGAGGTGGGGACTTTACAAAGAAAACTATCATCGAAGATTCTACAGGGTTTTAATACGCATTTTAACCTCTTTCTCTATAAAATACTGCGATCCAGAATTATCCTATTATTTTTTTTAAACTGCCCTCAGTGCATAAAGGTCAAACCTTGGTCGCCTTGGACTCTAATACGCACTTGTTAAGAGGTCAATGCCTTAATACGTCATCCCTCTATGACCGATATTCGTAACACCACCACCCTTCAACAGTTTTATAATTATTTCTTTTACATTTTAACAATACTAAAAAATGTTAATTTTAAGGAATAATTATAAAAGAAAATTTTCCTTGGAAAACTCTACATACATACATACAGTTCAATTGGGTATTCCAATAATTCAATCGAACTGATAACAATAACATATTATATATGCAATATAAGTTAATCTTATCAAATGGCTTAACTATAGTCATTCACTCCTTCAATAATAATTCAAAAAAATGGACAATTAAATTGTTTATCTAAATCTTGTATACAAGAAAAATACATAGGGATAAATATTATACAATTTAATAAGTTCCATTACATTAACATTCCACGTTAATAAAAACTCTCGCGTCCATTTCATTATATTATCTATCTTTTACAATTGCAATTAAACAATAAGAAAAAAAATCACTTAATGTCTATTCAGACACGACTTATTTTTTATAAGGAGAAAAAACTCGTTATTGAAAAACACTAGGCTTAACTCAATTTCAAAACAACAAAAAAAAAATTATCCCTCGGCAGTATTTTTTTTTTCAAGCTTGTAGGCTTGGACAACATTAGACAACTGTCTGTGGCGAAACCCAAAATGTAGGTCAATTCCGCACTTCTCTCTCTCTCTCTTTTTTTTCTCTCTCATTCCCAATTGATTTTAACAATGTTGACATGGCTATGCAAATTTACCCAATTACCACTTAGGTAAAAAATTGCTACGCGATTAAATAGTTATCGTATTAATGAGCATTATTTAACAACTATCATTTCAAAATTACATTCATTTATGTTATATTAAGAAAATGAAAAATGGTCTGTTCACGAATTAAAATAGTTTATAGACAATTTCATTAAAAATATTTCAATTTCTCATTTTACCATGACCTTTCTACGTCATAGGTTTCTTTTAGTGTAGTTCACATCGTAGCAGTTTTAAATTGAACACTCAGACAACATGGATTTACTTAAAACAAATTGGTTAATTTACTTAATTAACTATCAATTAAAGCAAGTTATCATCTTCATACAATCTTAGTACTAAACAGTAAAAACTTATTTTCTTTAGATTACATTAAAGACATTTCAAATACAATATTATTGACGTACAATAGATAAAAAGATTAGAAGTTAAAGAGCATACTATTAATTTTTTTTTTCAGACAGAAAACAATTTTACAATTTACAAAACAATTGCTGGTCTGAATGGTTCCATATCCAAGCTTTTCAGTTATGGTAAGGTGGAATCCATTGCTCTTTTCCATGTTCCACAAAGATTTTATTCATTATTCATAGATTCCTTTGGTTGTCAATACAATTCATTCAATCTATTTTAACTAATACAAAAAAAAATAGATTAGTTTTACAATCTTGACATGAAATCCCTAATTAATAATACATTTGTTGAACATTGGTATGTCAACATTATAAATTCTCAAACATGAAATTCTCAACCATTCTGGTTTACAGTGTCAAGTCAGTGGCACATCCTAAATTTATACAAAACAAGGATAACAAAGTTTACATTAGTTTCACTTCTGGTCTGCTTTTCATGTAACAGTATCCTAAAAGTGAAAAATCATATATAATACATTTCTTGGAATCTTGTTAGTCATAGTTCTGCCTTGCAGCAACTATTTTTACCCTACATTATCATACATTCAATGATAATATTACAAATGAATAAATTCACATAGAAGAAATTTGCTTCCTGAATCAGTGAGCAATTATTTCAATAACAGTACATGATAAAATACATTTCCATAGTACAATCATAAAACATTTCTCAATACTTTAGTGATAGAAAAATTCTCTTTTCTCAAAATCATTTACATCTTTATCAATCAAATTATCCTCTCTGCCAAATGTTTCAATTATCATTTCCAGAGATTCTCAAACATATCTTATAATCAGTCCACATTTATAATGTCCTCTGATTTAGAAACCAATTCTGCGGATAAAACTGATCTTTTTCTCTTATAGCAATTATTTTAATGCTCAATCTAACAAGTTTGTTTAGAAATATCACAATATAATGATATCTACTCTAACAATACTTTTACTCATTCCTGTTTCTTCACAAGTAAGGGATTTAGTTTTAAAATAGTAAGTTTGGTAACCAACTATCAGTGAATTTGTCATTCAATTCATCCTGTACTCCAGGCATGATTTTTACAATGAAGAGTAACAATGTTAACAACATCAAGTTTATTCCAATTGTTTTCAGAAGGTAAGGCTTTATCATTATCATTTTCAAATGATATAATATTTTTGCCTTGCTTTCATCACACAACAATGGCATCTGCATGTGAGCAGTGTACAATTTTTTTCTAACAAAAACAGTTATGTCAGACAAAAAATTTATGTACTTATCTAGGTACTTGATCAGCCCAAGGAGATCCAATTCGGTCTGCCATGCCTCTTGAAGTAGTTTGAGTGGTCCTCGGACAGTGGGTCCGAAGATTGGTCCATAGGCTCCTTGACTTTCCGGATAGGATTCAGTTGTCACCTCATGCTTCGTGCATAAGTTCGTTAGGACTGGATTGAAGAGTTCCAAGGCGAAGTTGGTCCCTCGATCTGTCGGTATGGATTGTGGTAACCCATAGCTTTTGATAGTTTCGGTCCAGTTCTCAGCACTCGTTTCTTCAGTGATGCTCCTCAAATCTTCATCTGTACCGGCAACTGCAGGTTTGCATTGTTGTTTGAGCATGCTGTGGTCTATATGTTCATAGACATTATTAGTAGGAGTTTCTTTCTCGTCGACAGCTTTCTCATGTAGCTGTAGCAACTCTGGGTCTACTTTCTGCTCAGCAATCAATTCATTTGGTGATGACTTCTTTGATTGTTCATTTCCTTTCGGACAATCTTCAGTCTTGGAGAAAATAGTAGTACCAAGTTCCACTTCGTCTTCCTCTTTCTTCTCTCGTGGGAGAATTTCTTCTTTCTTTTTCTTTTCTTGTGAGAGAATTTCTTCTTTCTTTTTCTGTGGTGTCATACCCTTAATGACATCACCTACAGGATAAAGTTCTTTTTCTTTTCCTGTCTCCACAATAGGACTAGGGTCTGGATTTTCCTTCACAATCAGTTCAGGTCTCACCCTCCCTTTCGCCAAATCATTAGCTAGGATAACAGATATGCCCTCAACAGGAAGTTTTGATATTACTCCAACTGTCACATATCCTGTCACCAAGTCAGATGAGATGTATATCCTATGTAGAGGTATTTCTTCTTTCCATTCAAAACCTCTCAATAGGACAGTCTGTCCTGTCAATGTATTATCATTCAATGGTAATACATCTTTAAGCAGCAGGGTTAATGATGCCCCTGTGTCTCGTAATATGTTTACGGACTTCAGTGGTCCTTCCTTTTGTAAGGCCACACAACCTTCACTAATGAACGGTTGAAAACTGCAAAGGGTCTCTGTGTCAATTTTATTCTTCCCTTGACCATGACTTTCGGGTGTTTTTTCACCTTTCGATGACTTCAGACTCTTGTTCGAGTCAAAAATACTTTGGTCTACTTTTTCGTCTCTGTGGACCTGGACAATTAACCCAAAAATAGCCATTCTGTATTTATAATCAGGATATTCATCCTTATTTTCTTCAGTTGTAGATTTCTCTACCTTCTGACTTTTGCTGTCAGGCAAATCCACCCTCAGTGTTTCTGGTTTAGAAAAATCTTTCTTCGAATTCAGTTCGTTTGTATTTTCGCTTTCTTGTACATTTTGTTTTGGTTTATGGCTGGCACAGAGTACCACTTTATTAGGTCTTTTGTCGCTTCTTATGCTCCAACAGTCTTCTATGCTATGTCCTACTCTTTTACAAAAAGTACATTGGACGTTTTTGTTGACAGGTTTCTTATTAACATCATTTTGTTTCACAAAATGCTCCTTTCCACGATGTTTTTGTTGTGTGTTTTCTGCTGGCCGTTGTGATCTATTAAAATTCTTTCCATCAGCTGTTCTATGACACAGTGTATATTGTTCCGCTAAATCAGCAGCTTTATGTGGGTCAGTGATGTCCAGCTCGGGTAAATACATTCTTACATCCGGCCTCACTTTGTTAATAAAATCCTCTAATAGAATGATATGTTTCATTTCTTTTAATGTGGAGATATTTGCTGGATTTTATCCACTGATCCATTAACTTTTCTTCTGCTCGAAGGAAGTCTAAGTTGTGTTTGGTAAGGGGACATTGTGTACTGACGGAACCTTTTCCGATAACTTTCTGGTATCTGGTTGTACGCTTTCAGTACAGAATCTTTTATGATTTCATAATCATTTAAATGTTCCTCTTTTAATAATAGAACACAATCTCTTGCCCTTCCCTGAGTAAAAGCTGTTCTAACTAATATTCCCCATTTATCTTCTGGGAACTTAAAATCTCTGCAAGAAATCTCAAAGGTTTGGAAGAAATTAGCTATTTCACTTTCTTTATCAATGTAGGTAGGGACTAGCTTTTTCCATCTGGCCATCTCTACATCATTATGAGATTCTTTTTTAGTAGCTCCGATCTTCGCTAGTTCTATTCTTTCCTGACTTTCTCTTTGACTTTTCTTATCTCTTTCCTGACTTTCTATTTCCATCCGTTTCATTTCTAGTTGAAATCGGAACTGTTCGGACATAGTCTGACCTTCAACTTGATATACCTCCGCGCTTGATTCTACTTTCATTTTTCCACTCGCAATCAACACATCTTTTATCTGCTGTGTCAACACAATTCTGGATGGTGTAGTCTCAGTAACTTCTATCTTCAAGATCTCAGTGATCTCTTTTAACTTCTTTATGGATAAAGTTTTCAGAACCTCTTCTTCTGGATTTTAAATAAATTCCATTCTTTAGTTTAAAGATTTTTAAAGTAGTAAATTTCCAACTTACGTTTTTCCAATCGGAAGAATAAATTCAGCGTTATTAGACTTGCTCAGTAGGTCACTGCTCCAACACACAACACAACACAACTTGAATATATGCTTCACTATACAACTATTCGGACGCAAGCCCACAAATTGTTATGGACTGTCTCTATGATGACTATTCTTACGACTCGTTAAATCGGATTCAATGTATATAGTTGTATCTTTATTAGAAGTCTCTAGATTCTGCTAATCTGTAGCCCAAGCTAGGGGTTCCTTGACTGACAGGTCTATGCAGCAATGTAGTTATATTCGTGATAATTATCTTCAACACCTTTCTCAACACTGATAGATCAAACAACTCCAGTTGTTGAATAAACAATTTTATTTAAATTGTAGACTCAATATAAACGATCAATAAATGCATCAACTGATGGCAACATAAGTATTTCAATAAATGGCATATAATATACAAGTATCAATATAGCGACTTCACTCTACAAACTTTCAAACTGAACTCACTTTAAGGAGGTGGGGACTTTACAAAGAAAACTATCATCGAAGATTCTACAGGGTCTTAATACGCATTTTAACCTCTTTCTCTATAAAATACTGCGATCCAGAATTATCCTATTATTTTATTTAAACTGCCCTCAGGGCATAAAGGTCAAACCTTGGTCGCCTTGGACTCTAATACGCACTTGTTAAGAGGTCAATGCCTTACTACGTCATTCCTCTATGACCGATATTCGTAACACCATATAGTCTATACTTAAACGTAAAATAAATATAACCATACAGTCTATACTTAAACGTAAAATGAATATAACCATACAGTCTATACTTAAACGTAATGTTAAAACATAAATCTAAGAAATATAAAAAATAAAGTATAAAACTTAACTCATAAAACCTCAAATAAAGATAGTTTTTTAAATTAAAGCTACAAAACTTGATGAATAAACCCAAATCGTTTAATAAAAAAATTATAATTTATGGCCGATGTGGGATCAAAAGATCACTAGAGTGCCACATCTTTGAGAAAAAGTTGAGAGTGTATTGGCCACACCATCAGAAAAGTTTATGGAAACAGTGGCAGACAAGCCCTAGACCGGAATATCCCAAAGTTTTTCGGTGCAGCTGACGCACAAAGCAGACATGATGACGGAGTATTATAATGGAAACCAAAGATGGGGAAAAAGAACTAGAATGAAGTCTCAAAGTTTTCAAAAGACCGTGAAAGTTGGCCCGCTAAAACATTGGCTCGATGTTCCCCAAGGAACCAAATGGGAATATGATGATGATGAGAGATATATAGGAGGAATGTAATCCCGTCTGACAAAATTGATCCATGAGGCCCGGTGAAGCAGCGTTCACCAAAATCTATGGCCGTGGATTACTAGAGAATTGTCTGGCTAATACAAAGATCAGCCGTTCTTTATTTACCCAAACTAATGTTGGTACAAAACAATCATATCCATCACAGGATTCGAACCCTGCACTTTTGTTAAAGCCGAATGCGCTGCCACTGGGGCCACCGTGCCGCATGTATTGTTCCAATATTTCGCGGAGTTACATGTTCCATGTTCACAGGGACATTTGTGCCATACCGTTTTACAGCACATTTTTACACTCGATAACCAACTAAAATGTACTCAATAATATGTATATGAAATCACTGTAAAAATGTCAGAATGAAAACTGGCAACGGTAAATATGTACATGGTAAAAATGACCAGACTCATGGCGCAGTTTTAAAAACAAAAAGTTAATGGTTAATAATGGAAAAGATAAAATATTGTTTGTTAATGACGCTATTGACATGAAACAGATTGTCTTAGTAGAATATCAAGTAAGCATGGACCAAGAAAGATAATCTAAAGAAACATAAATCTAAGAAAGTCAAATCTAAGAGGTACAATTCTAGGACAGAGACGTAAGAAAATTAGATGTAAAGATAAACAACAATCTAAGCATCATAGATGTAATAAAGATAAACCTGCAAAATGTAGCGCGAGAACGAACAATAATCTAAGTAATAAATATCTTACAAAGATAAATCTAAGAAGAAAAGATATTACAAAAATAAATATCAGAAATAAGGATCCTACAAAGATAAATCTAAGAAATAAAGTTCTAATAAAGATAAATCTAAGAAATAAAGATCTAATAAAGATAAATCTAAACTAATAAGATTAACAGAAACGGTTATTGATCTCCCAAACCATTTCATGAATTGAACTCAGATGGACAGTGGTCACTCTTTCAAAGCTGAGATTGGTCTGGTCAGTATCTGACCCGCAAACAAAACTGAACATAGTTCATTTATTATGGTGATCTCTCTCTCTCCTTCCCTCTCTCTCTATCTATGTCACCTCCCGTTCTGCCCCTCTCTCTCCCTCTCTGTCTCTCTTTCAGGTGACCGACGTGATGGAAATTAATATTTAAAAAACCTAAACATGGTTAAACAATTATGAATGTCTATTTCAATACATGAACCAACCTTTTCTATTTCATGTTTGAATATATTCTCGGTTTTTCGAGATCTACTACACAGGGTTCGCATGTGAAATTCTTCGATGCCCTAAAGCCATTGAATATTTTAATTCAAGCTTTTGTTTGTTATTTTGTTTACAAATTTTGCAGTATTTAAGTGTAAAGTAATTTTCCTATAGAATCAGTAAGTAAGCCGTTTGTTAGTACGTAGTCTTATAGAATCAGTAAATAAGCCGTTTTGTTAGTACGTAGTCGATTTGATAGTAGATCTTTTGTTGAATAGTTTAATGCAGCAATTTCCAAATATGTCGACCAGTTTACTACACTAGTGACGCCTTTAAATGGCAGGCGAAAAAAAAAAACGTATTCAAATACGAAAAAATATTTCCACTTGGATTGAAATATACTTGTATCGGTCTATCGGATAGACTCTATCTGTAACTAAAAAGTAAAGTGTCCCGTCGGACCAAATTGATCCATAGGGCAGGTGTAGAGCCGGTCAGCACAATGCCCAGCCGCCTTTACTTTACACCAACTAAGGTCAGTTACCCACCAGAGCTTGGTAGACTCAAGGACTACCTCCAGACCCGGGCACAAATCTTATCTTTCACCAGGATTCGAACTCAGAACCTTCGGTACGCCGCCGTTAGTACTTCACGTTAACCGTACCCATATTTTTATTTCATTTTTAAGACTTTTCGCGTCCACGTCTAATTTCCTTTCGTGCTTCGGTACCGCCAGGTCACTATCCGGCATTTAGAACTGTACACGTCGTAAGCCAGGTCACTACCCGGCATTTAGAACTGTACACGTCGTAAGCCTAATAGCATCGGAATTAGATCTTCGGTTGTATTTAGTATATTTTATAAATTTTACAGACGTTCCTTCTAGATAGAAGATTATTACGTCCACTAGCCCAAAACTCCTGCAGGGCAACAGGGATCGGTCGGTGGCAGGGATAGAACCCGCGACGTGTCGGTTGACGCTCCGATTAGCTAACCGCAGGACCAGCCAGTGCCGGCTCTAGGGTTTTTGGCGCCCTAGGCGAAAACAAATTCTGCGCCCTCATTAAAGTTCCTTTGGTGGGGTCTGCCGGGTATGGAACTTCAAAAATGTGTTTTTGTTAATAATTGTTAATTGGGCTTTACCCAACAAATAATTTTATTTTATAACATTTGATTGATGACTGTGAAATGTAAATAAAACAATTGAATGAAAAGTAACAAGGCTTTGCATTATAGATTGATAATTAGAAATGTAAATTATTATTAGAAAAGTTAAATAACATGTAGTTTTACATTAGGTATATAGGTTTATAGGTTTAGTAATTGCATTATGTACAGTTCACTTAATAACAAACATAAACTAACAGTTAGATTACCGATAGTTTTTCTGTTTTTATAAAAAAATACACAAACACTACTTGATATTGCTTAATATTGGATTATGTATGGTTTTCTTAACTACGGTCCAAAAGTCACTTTTAAATACGGATTAACAGTATTTATACTCCTAAATACTAAAACCGTAATGGTACTTTTCTTGCTTTCTGCTTAGCAAATTCTTGTTTGAGGGCTTTTGAGTCTGTCTTGCTATCTCACTTTCAATAGAAATTGTCGCCAGACCCGCAAGTCTCCCCTGACAAATTGTACTACGTATATAGATTTTAATTAAGTTTTGAAAAACTTTGTTCAGGACTAGATACGGAAAGTGGCAACGTAAGCAAAATACGAAGGGCTAAAAAATTAATGTAAGGAAATCCATTTTCAAGATTCAGTTGGTAAATGTAGTTGAGGAATTCTTCAGGGTTTGATATTGAGTCATGGAAATGATGAGAACACTGACGTACAGAAGCAATGTCAGATTCATTCAAACCTTCATTTTCAGTTGTTAATGCTTTTTCCAAGTTTTTGCACATCGACTTAACCTCTGATGTAGTCTTGTTTTTAAGATTCCTGGGTGGGAAGAGCTCGGATCTCAATGCAGTCCTTCATGCACCACGCACTGAAGCTCAGCGCAGAGATTGGACTCCCGGTCGACCGCATGGCCCTGCGGACGGGAGTGGAACCTCCTCCTCACTTATCTTTCAACCTGCCAGAGATACGGACGAACCTGATGGAAGCAGTCGGACCCAGCGCTTGCCTGACTGAGAGGCGCGCAGCTGCACTAAGGACGGTACGTGCATACTCGGGATTCGTTGAGGCATACACTGATGGGAGCGCGATCAGTGGGACCGAAGCGCGTTCTGGGTATGGTGCTCTTGTGACGTACCCGAAGGCAGAAGAAAAACGGGCTGAGCTAAGTGGGCCATGTGGATCAGTCTGCATCTTTGATGCGGAGATGGAAGCCATCAGAATTGCAGCTGTGGCAATTGGGAAAACGTTCGAAGAAACACCATCTGCTCGTGATGATGTGGTTATCTTCACTGATGCGCTGTCAGTACTCCAAGCCATCGACGGCTTGGGGACATGGCCCGATCTGCTTGTCCGACTATTAGCTGCTATTTCCGATCTGATCCTCAGGTACGAGGTGAAGGTCATCTTGCAGTGGATTCCAGGTCATGCAGGAGTCCCTGGCAATGAGATAGTGGATGCCTTGGCCAAGAAGGGATCCCTGACACCCACTCCGAAGGGTCCGTCCACCTTCGCGAGTGCCCGCAGATCAATACGTGAGTGGGAGACAAGACAATGGGAAACGAGTTGGGACGAGTCTGACAAGGGTCGAGGTGTGTGGCAGCAACTAAAACGGCCAAATCGAGCTGATCCGTGGTGGAAGCTCCGCAGGAGAGAACAGGCTACGATAGCCCAGTTCCGTACAGGGCACTGCCCTATTGGCGCCTATTTCGGACGATTTAGGCCCAATTTCGATTCGCGGTGCCGACACTGCTTTGAAGCAGAAGAGACGGTCGAGCATTTGCTTTTAGACTGCCCTGCCTTGCAGGAGGAAAGAGTGGATGGGAATGGTCAACAGTTTGCACCATCCCTTTATGGGAACCTGGCTGTGCTACGTAGTACAAGTGTGTTTGTCCTCCGAATCCTAAGAGATTAGTCTCGATTCGATCACTCCGGTGAGTGAGGTTTAAAGTTTTTAAGGTCAGGAATGTTGTACAAAAATCTAGAGACAATAGACACTTTTTTTTAACTGGAAAAATCTTTCTTTTACCGCACATGCAGCGGTGTATAAAGCAGCAACATAAAAAGTGAATCTTGAAACTATCTGAGGGGTCACCTGCAATATTTACAGATTCATCTGTTGATTCGTAATCAACCATGTTCTTCTTTTTATTAATTCGAACCTTCTCTTGCTGGTTCTATTCCATGCAACTTCTAATGCTACTTCATTAGCATCAACCATAACTCTATTGAACTCTAAATCACTTCTAGCTGTAACCAAAAACTCTTCGTTCCTTTTCAGGTGACTAACTGCTCTCTGAAGACTCAAGTTCTTTTCTTGAAGTATCTTACTAGTTATGTTTACTTGAAACAGAATGTTGTGCCATGGGACAAGTGCAGCAATAAACTTGAAGTCTGAGATATTTATAAGTAACCCAAGTGCTTCTACCTTTGCAATACTGCCACTAGATCCTTTTAGTGTCGTCAGAAATATCTTCCAAAGCATCACAAACATGAGATACCTGGTACCGCAGAGGTGTTAGTGCATTCATTCGACTGGGACATCTTGTGTCACTTAGAAAATTTAATGTACTCGTTTTCGTAAATAACAGTCTGAAAATGCACAAAAACAACAACTGCACTGCCAATGCAAATAACTCAGCGTCCTCACGACTTACGATTCACGAACTGACTTGAAGGTCACGGTCACGTCACTACGATATTCCGCCGCCGCATGGCATCCAGAGTGTGGCCGGCGGAAGTGAAGGGTTGTCTTTTGGCACTCCGCTACGCGCAGCGAGGTTGCCAAACTAAGTAACCTACTGTTAGGGCATACTTTCCTATTTCCTAAGACAACATAAATAAAATACCCTTCGCCTTTCATTACCTAGATCTAGTAATCTATCTGCTTATGCTAGTAGCGTGCAGAAGCACCAAACTTTAATATAGTTTATATTTTTATATCCCCAAATTAAAAAAAAATCCTTAATTTTGCGCCCCCCAAAATTTTGCACCCTAGGCAGCCGCCTAGTTCGCCTATATGGATGAGCCGGCCCTGGGACCAGCCGTCAGTGCTAGGTCTCGTACCCATAATTTAACTTCAAAAACTTGTAGAAAGCAGCTAATCAAAAAAGTTTGACTTTATTAAACAATCAACTCAATCGTCAATATTATTACTTAACTATTTTTCAAGTCAAAGGCTATTCACAATCATCTGCAAATAAAGATCTCGTTCTATATAAGAGTCATAGATGTAATTTAAAAAAAGAAAAGTATCCCTTCGTACGAAATTGATCCACAGGGCCGGTGAAGCAGCACCCACCAGTTTCTGTGGCAACAGCTTACTATGAGAATGTGTGGACAGCACATACTATTGGATTGAGTGACCAGCACAATACCCAGCCGCCTTTATTTTATCCCAACTTAGGTCAGGGACCCATCACAGCTGGGTAGACTCAGGGACACCTTCCAGACCCGAGAACTAATCCTAGCCTTCAGGATTCGAACCCAGTACCTTCGGCACGCCAGCCGAACGGCACGGCGTCGCATAGAAAGCAGCTGGCTGCGGCGTAAATGTTGTGATTATACTTTGTACTCTACAATAGAAGTGGACATTACTGTCCCAGTTGACCGACCAATCATCATCTTCCGGAAACGTCGCGTACGGCTTCAAGAACGCTTTTGTGTTTCTTTTTTCGTTCTTTGTTCTGAACAACATGTTGAAGGATCTAGAAAACAAGTCTCATACTTATGATGAACTGCGCAGTGGCTGTGAGTTGCCCCAGTTTAACATGTAGTTTGTCATTTAGAAAATTTTCTTGAAGCCATAATATGTTTGATTGGATAGTAGTACATGTGACGCATTTATAGTATATTTACGCCAACTTTGATCAGTAGGTCTTCCATAAAAGTTTGTTTTTATTATGTGTACTCAATATTTTAAACGAAAACCAGAATTCCGGTGTTCGGTTTTCTAATTTAAAACGCAGTTGTTGTTTTTTTTTATCGTACAGTTCGTTACTTGGCTAAAAACCTTTACTTTATTTTCCACATGTACATACGTAATAAAAATAGAAACATTAAAGGGACTTATGGGGAGGGTGCAAACCGAAAACCGGTTAAAAAACGGATTTCTAGAACCGAAAATAGTTTTTTTTTTTAAAAACGACATTTACATCCTAATTTATACATGTTTATGATCATTTTTAGTGTCATATTGATTTTGAAATAAATATTAGATCTATGTATGTTCTTTTAATTATATTTGTAAAAATGTGTTCTTTGCTTTGCATATAAGTGTAGACTATACACTAGTTAAATTAATGAATGAGAATTTGAATTTGTCTATGTAATACAACTATTGCGAGGGCCTATATTTCTATGTAATACAACTAACTATAGTGAGGGCCTATATTTCTATGTAATACAACTAACTATAGTGAGGGCCTATATTTCTATGTAATACAACTAACTATAGTGAGGGCCTATATTTCTATGAAATACAACTAACTATAGTGAAAGCCTATATTTCTATGTAATACAACTAACTATAGTGGGGGCCTATATTTCTATGTAGTACAACTATATTGAGAACCTATAATTCATTATCATGTATGAAAACACTGGAATGCAGCTTTCGTTTACCTAATGAGTAATGTGTAATGTCATGACTGTTATCAACCCACAACTCACAATACAGCTACACCGTGCAATAATGCCTTGATTAATGTCTGTTTGTAATTAATTAATGAACTAAGGTGTTTTTTCTATAATTTAATTGAAAACACAAAAGCGTAATGTGTAAGTTATTGCCCTTGGTTTTAAAAAAAAGAAAGTAAAGAGTGTATGTAATAAACCAAAGGAATCGGTAACCTACGGCACGCATGCCAGCCTTGACACGCAGAGCGATTTTTAATGGCTGGCAGGCGGAAGACTCCTTACAAGGCAATTCACGTCTCTTCTACGAGAAATTGATTGGCGGTACAAGTTGAATTTAGGCTGCCGGCACACTGAATGAATTAGAAATCCTACTTCGGCACACTAATATCAAAAGGTTTGCTGACCCATGAAGTATACGATCTCTAGTGAAAACATTGGGTGTACACTGCTTGTTTCAATCAACAACCAAAACGTCACATTTTAAAAGCTTTTATAAGATAATGAGCAAAGCAAAACTATTCAATTATATAAATAGCAATCAATGTAACTTTCCCTTAAACCAATGTTGTTTCGCCTACAGCTGGCCAGCGTGTGTGCTCCCTTTATTTCAGATAAAGTAAAGAAACAGGTTTGTCTCGACTCCTTTTAACATCTCCCCCCCCCCCCCCCACAAACACACACTCCTTCCACATTTGTCATGGTCTTAAAGTTAAAAAAATGCAGTCGGTTCTCGGAACACGTCTGTACCATCTAATTTTTTGATGACGGCGAAGCAGGTCGTCGCCAATGTGGACTAGTATGTTGTCGATAATTTCCATGGTCCATAGAACTTCTCTTTTTTAGTTGGATCTCATATTATCAAATTTGTCAAGACAGCGTAGCCAAGACAGCGTAGCCAAGACAGCGTAGCCAAGACAGCGTAGCCAAGACAGCGTAGCCAAGACAGCGTAGCCAAGACAGCGTAGCCAAGACAGCGTAACCAAGACAGCGTAGCCAAGACAGCGTAGCCAAGAGAGTTCCAAAAAGTGGATCGCAATCTGTTATCGGGACACTAAAATTAAGGGTGGAAAAGCTCTAAATCTATTTGAGATAGATCTAAAACTGTACATGTTGCCCGCAAAAGGACATTTTTTGTTTTTTAAACCCGATGTTAGCTACAACCGTCAAGTACATAATATAAAATATATTAAATACTTACCATGAGTTTGTTTTTTATATCTTTCTCCTCTATAAACTCCTATGCCGTTTAACGGATCGGGACAACAGTTAACTATCTGTATATAAATTGGAAACGTTTCCCCAAAAATTTTTAAAATTAAGACAACCATATTGCTTAACTATTTATTATAGAATGAATGAATGTTATAAAAAAAGGATAAAAAATATATAAAAAAAAACAACCAAAAACAAAATTTCAATAAGGTTAAAGGTCAAACACAATCAGTGGTTTAAGAATTTAACAAATACACACACATAGATCTATGTAAAAAAAACAACATAGGTGTTGTAAACCTGCAAACAATGCTGCTAATGATAAGAAACATCCCGTGGGTTTCATTGAAGACCGCCAAATTGAGATGTGAATTCTGTTTGTTCAGGAGATACGGAAATACATTTTAATCTATGTCCTAAAAGAGTTCCCGCAGTGCAATCGCATTTGTGTCCCATGGAACGAGATGAGTAGAGTGCGCTTTGAAGCGATCAGAGATTGAAGCTAAGCAATATATCCATTGGAATAATATTCCACTTCTTGTTGCATGGTTTGGACACATCACCTGGTTTTTTTAAACCAAAAAAAAAAAATAACCCCCAAAAACTACTTAGTTGAGAGGGCAACCAGTGCGTTCTAATTTCAGCCCTCCCGCCTGAGATTTCAAAACATGAACCCCTTCCTGTCAGCTGATATTGACGATGAAGTAACGGCTGCAACGGGTTTGAATACATACAATCAGTTTTTCCTCTCGTCCGTCTCAACCCCTCCCCCATGTCCCAGGAGGAATCTGAGTCGGCGGTACTAAGTATACACATACATGAATTGGTAGGGGAGGGGGGATATGGGAATTTTGTTTTGTAAGTTGGAGACAGTGAAGTGGAAATATTAAGATGATGAATAGGTTTCGGCCGAGGGGAGGGGGGGGCGGGGGGTTGGATCTTTAGAATTGGTTCAAATTTCTTATACAAACAAATGGACAAACAAGTGGACATGCGTCTGAATTAAGACCACCACCACCCTAACCCCTAACAAAATAGATATCAATGAATTCATCTTTTCCCCCACTCTCGTTATGATACTCACACGGACAGCCTCATGAGGACAGAACCAATAGAGAGTGAGGACAGAACCAATAGAGAGTGAGGACAGAACCAATAGAGAGTCAGGACAGAACCAATAGAGAGTCAGGACAGAACCAATAGAGAGTGATGACAGAACCAATAGAGAGTGAGGGAAGAACCAATAGAGAGTCAGGACAGAACCAATAGAGAGTCAGGACAGAACCAATAGAGAGTGAACACAGAACCAATAGAGAGTGAGGACAGAACCAATAGAGAGTGAACACAGAACCAATAGAGAGTGAACACAGAACCAATAGAGAGTGAGGACAGAACCAATAGAGAGTGAACACAGAACCAATAGAGAGTAAGGACAGAACCAATAGAGAGTGAGGACAGAACCAATAGAGAGTGAGTACAGAACTAATAGAGAGTAAGGACAGAACCAATAGAGAGTGAGGACAGAACCAATAGAGAGTGAGGACAGAACCAATAGAGAGTAAGGACAGAACCAATAGAGAGTGAACACAGAACCAATAGAGAGTAAGGACAGAACCAATAGCGAGTGAGGACAGAACCAATAGAGAGTAAGGACAGAACCAATAGAGAGTGAGGACAGAACCAATAGAGAGTGAAAACAGAACCAATAGAGAGTGAGGACAGAACCAATAGAGAGTGAACACAGAACCAATAGAGAGTGAGGACAGAACCAATAGAGAGTGAGGACAGAACCAATAGAGAGTAAGGACAGAACCAATAGAGAGTGAACACAGAACCAATAGAGAGTGAACACAGAACCAATAGAGAGTAAGGACAGAACCAATAGAGAGTGAGGACAGAACCAATAGAGAGTAAGGACAGAACCAATAGAGAGTAAGGACAGAACCAATAGAGAGTAAGGACAGAACCAATAGAGAGTAAGGACAGAACCAATAGAGAGTAAGGACAGAACCAATAGAGAGTAAGGACAGAACCAATAGAGAGTGAGGACAGAACCAATAGAGAGTGAACACAGAACCAATAGAGAGTAAGGACAGAACCAATAGAGAGTGAGGACAGAACCAATAGAGAGTAAGGACAGAACCAATAGAGAGTGAGGACAGAACCAATAGAGAGTGAGGACAGAACCAATAGAGAGTGAACACAGAACCAATAGAGAGTAAAGACAGAACCAATAGAGAGTAAGGACAGAACCAATAGAGAGTGAGGACAGAACCAATAGAGAGTAAGGACAGAACCAATAGAGAGTGAGGACAGAACCAATAGAGAGTGAACACAGAACCAATAGAGAGTAAGGACAGAACCAATAGAGAGTGAGGACAGAACCAATAGAGAGTAAGGACAGAACCAATAGAGAGTGAGGACAGAACCAATAGAGAGTAAGGACAGAACCAATAGAGAGTGAGGACAGAACCAATAGAGAGTGAGGACAGAACCAATAGAGAGTGAGGACAGAACCAATAGAGAGTGAACACAGAACCAATAGAGAGTGAGGACAGAACCAATAGAGAGTAAGGACAGAACCAATAGAGAGTGAGGACAGAACCAATAGAGAGTAAGGACAGAACCAATAGAGAGTGAGGACAGAACCAATAGAGAGTGAGGACAGAACCAATAGAGAGTAAGGACAGAACCAATAGAGAGTGAGGACAGAACCAATAGAGAGTGAGGACAGAACCAATAGAGAGTGAACACAGAACCAATAGAGAGTGAGGACAGAACCAATAGAGAGTAAGGACAGAACCAATAGAGAGTGAGGACAGAACCAATAGAGAGTAAGGACAGAACCAATAGAGAGTGAGGACAGAACCAATAGAGAGTGAGGACAGAACCAATAGAGAGTAAGGACAGAACCAATAGAGAGTGAGGACAGAACCAATAGAGAGTAAGGACAGAACCAATAGAGAGTGAGGACAGAACCAATAGAGAGTGAGGACAGAACCAATAGAGAGTGAAGACAGAACCAATAGAGAGTGAACACAGAACCAATAGAGAGTAAGGACAGAACCAATAGAGAGTGAGGACAGAACCAATAGAGAGTGAGGACAGAACCAATAGAGAGTGAGGACAGAACCAATAGAGAGTGAGGACAGAACCAATAGAGAGTGAGGACAGAACCAATAGAGAGTGAGGACAGAACCAATAGAGAGTAAGGACAGAACCAATAGAGAGTAAGGACAGAACCAATAGAGAGTGAGGACAGAACCAATAGAGAGTGAGGACAGAACCAATAGAGAGTGAGGACAGAACCAATAGAGAGTAAGGACAGAACCAATAGAGAAAAGTTCTTAAAATCAGATCTTTGATTTGACAAGGTTGTAAAGAGGGTCGAGTATTTCCCATGAAACTATTATGTGCGGAGTGGGGGTGGGGGGGGGGTTGAAAGAGCACCCTGTCTCAAACTGTGTTTGTGTGTGTGAGTCTGTGTGTGGAGGGAGGCCCAAATAAGTCGGAAGAACAAATAGTGACTGTGTAAAAGTGAGTGTATAAGAGACGGCGTAATTATAAACAGACTGAGACACACAGTGGACTGTATTATTGTAACGTGTTGACCGGACTTAGTGACCCGATAGCTCTGTGTTATTGTTTATGTGACTGGCTGGACATGGTGAGTTGTGTTCATGAATAATTATTTGGGTGTGTGAATATAGAGTGAATATAAATGTACTGTATAATGAGAATGAATGTAAATTGTTACAACGACCGGTGTGTTGTTAAGTTCTTACTTTTACATAATTTTTTGTTTAAATGTAATGTATTATCGATTCGTTGTTACTAGCTGATGGAAAAGGTAGCCTAATGATTCGACAATTCCTACTGAATTTCGGTATTTTACAAAATGATTCACACTAGCTTTTCTATATACACAATTCAATTCTTAGTGTACACACAAAAAAAAAAAAAATTTAAAAAATATGTGTTTATCATTTTGGATAGAGAGTATATGAAATTATCCCTTAGAAAAGAGACGACAAGGAAGTGACGTAATCAAGTCAAGACAGTTCTTTTTCTTATCGTACCAGAGCACAAAAACTCTCTAGCCCAAAACATAAAAAGGCTTTAATCAGACATTCAAATAAATTACTTTTACACACATGGCTAGGTAGATATATATATCAAGATATATAGAGATCTTCGTGACATTGTGGAAAATATTGGTTTTGGCCTTGAACGATTCTTTAAAGAAACAACTTTACAAAATGATTTTTCGAACGAACTTCGCCTCTGTATATTTATAGTTCATAGGCCTACAGCCGTATATTTATAGCCTATAGGCCTACAGTCGTACATTTATAGCCTATAGGTCTACAGTCGTATATTTATAGCCTATAGGCCCACAGTCGTATATTTATAGCCTATAGGCCTACAGTCGTATATTTATAGCCTATAGGCCTACAGTCGTATATCTTATCTTATCTTATACATTACAGACGCTCCTTCTATAAAGAAGATTATTGCGTCCTACGCTCATCCGTGGTCCGAGTCTAGTCTTGCATTTTTATTAATGTTTTAAATGATGTTAGGTTATTGGTTTTCCTGGTTTGTTCAGGCAACCCATTCCATGCCCGAATGCCACTCGGGAAGAAAGAGTACTTATATGCATTTGTTCTCGCATAAGGGACAAGGAAGGTGTTTTTGTCTCTATGTTTATCTGACCTTTGCAACAGATTGTTATTGGGTTGTATTTCTAAATTAGAGTTTAATGCCTTATGTATTATTACTACTTTACTCTTTGCCCTTCTGTCCTCTAGTGTTTCTAGGTTTAGTGATTTGACTAATGGTGTTACTCTTGTCAATGGGGAATGTTCACTAGTTATAAACCTTGCAGCTCTTTTTTGAATTTGTTCTAATTTTTTAATGTTTTCTTTAGTTGATGGGTCCCATACAGATCCTGCATATTCTAGTATAGGCCTAACTAATGTGAGATAGCATTTTAGTTTTATATTCTTATTACATTTGTAAAAATTCCTTTTTATGAATCCTAATGTTTTGTTTGATTTTTTAATTACTTCATCAATGTGAGGGTTCCAAGATAACTTATCATTTATTCGTATTTGCGCCAGCAGGCAGCACTATGTTTACAGCAGCGCATAGAACTGTTCCCAACAGGAACGGGATATGCGCTATATAAGTCTCATATTTATTTATTTATTTATTTATTACTCCTAGATACTTAGCATTGCTAGTTTGAGTTAGTTCTTTATCATGAATGAAGTAGTTTGTTATTATTTGTTTCTTTTTCTTGGATACCCTTATTAGTTGGCATTTTTCTGGGTGAAAAGACATACTCCAGTTTGATTCCCATTTTTGTAGTTCATCTAGGTCTTTTTGTAAAAGTTCACTATCTTTTTCTGTCTTTATTATTCTATAAATTATGCAATCATCGGCAAATAATCTTACTTTTGTGCCTGTGTTGATGCAATTTGGCAGATCATTAATGTAAATTAGAAATAGTAGGGGCCCTAGAACAGTTCCTTGTGGAACTCCTGAGTTTACTGTTATTGGTGATGACTTAGAGCCATTTATTATCACTGTTTGTTCTCTGCCTATAAGAAAGTCCTGAATCCACTGATGTAAGGGACCAGAGATGCCAAAGTATTTAAGTTTTTTAAGAAGACTAGAATGATGAGCTTTATCAAATGCTTTTGAAAAATCTAGTAATATAGCATCAATTTGGTTGTTATTATCTAATCCCTTAGACAAGTCATCTATTAAGCCTATCAATTGAGTCTCACATGATCTATTTTTCCTGAAGCCATGTTGGTGTGGGCACAGTGCATTTAGTTTGTCTAGATGATTTACTATACTACTATATATTATATGTTCAAGTAATTTACATGTTATGCTTGTTAGAGAAACAGGTCTATAATTTCCGGGGTCAGATTTATCTCCTTTTTTGAAAAGGGGGGTTACATTGGCTAATTTCCAATCTTTGGGCACTTTGCCCTGGTTTAGAGAGGCCTGAAAAAGTATTTTAAAGATTGGAGATATTTCATTAGTTAGTTCTTTAAGCAGTCTTGCTGGTATTTCATCTGGACCAGAAGCTTTGTTTACTTTTAAGTTGGTTAGGAGTTGTTTAATGCCTTTTTCATCTACATTTATATTTCCTATCTCTTCTAGTTTGTTTAAATTTATGAATATTTCTTTGTCACCTGGATTTGAAAAAGATGATGCAAAGTGTGTGTTTAGGATATTAGCTTTAGTTTCATTATCATTATAAGTTTCATTGTTTTGGCCTTTTAGTGGAGCTATGCCTGTAGTGTCCATTTTTCTTGATTTAATGTAGGACCATAAGTTTTTATTATTATCTTTAGAAATTACATTGTTTACATATTCATTCTGCAGCTGTCTGCTTAGTTTCTGAGTTAAATGTTTAATTTTTAGGTATTTTTTATGTAGTCTAATTGAATTAGTTGCCTTAAACTTTTTGAAAAGATTTTCTTTTTGTTTACACAGTTTCTTTAGTTTAGTGTTAAACCAACATTTGTTAATTTTATTTGATGTTTGTTTTGTTGGCACAGAGTCAGCCATTATTGCTTTTAAGTTGGTTTTTATAAATTGCCAAATATCTTCAACTGGACTATCTATATTGTATTTAGTAAGAAAATTGGTTTGGAATTTTATTGCTGCTTGATGTAGTTCTGTTGTGTTACATTTATTCCAGAGATAAATTATTCTTTTAGGTTTCTTGCTAATTTGGATTTTTATTTTGTTATTTACTCTGACAATATCATGATCTGAAAGTCCAGGGATTATTTCATAATCTAATACTAGTCCTGGTCTGTTCGTTAAAAATAAATCTAGTATATTATGGTTTCTTGTTGGTTTTTTATTAATTTGGTCTAAGTTTAGATTTTGGATGGTATTGATAAACATTTCATTTATTTCTTTTGTGTTTTGGTGCTTTTCTATACAGTAGCTATTCCAATTTATATCAGGGAGGTTGAAGTCCCCCATTATCCAAATTATAGCATTTTTATATTTAGTTTCAATACTTGTCAGCTGATTACACAGATCAGACATGTACTCTGATGTTGAGTTTGGTGGTCTGTAAACACTGCCTACAATTATTGGTTTGGAATTAGGTCTGCTTATTTTACAAAATACTGACTCTATGTTATTTTGAGGTTCTAATTTAATTTCTTCAGCTATTAGGGTAGATTTTATGGCTAGTAAGACTCCTCCATGCCTGTCTGACCTATCTTTCCTAAAAATTTCATAATTATTATTGAATATCTCTGTGTTGTAAATATCTGGGCTAAGCCATGTTTCGGAACCTGCAATTATGTCTGGTTCTTCATTATTTATTAAAAGTTCCAAATCAGCTTTTTTATTTATAGCCTATAGCACTGCAGTCGTATATTTATAGCCTATAGGACTGCATTCGTATATTTATAGCCTATAGGCCTACAGTCGTATATTTATAGCCTATAGGACTGCAGTCGTATATTTATAGCCGATAGGACTGCATTCGTATATTTATAGTCTATAGGCCTACAGTCGTATATTTATAGCCTATAGGCCTACAGTCGTATATTTATAGCCTATTGGACTGCAGTCGTATATTTATTTAGGTTCGTATTTAGAATTATGGGTGCCCTGTTCCCAAGGGTCAATTTTATGTGGGGACCCCTCGAGGCCTTGCCCCTTCCTTCCGACATTGCTGTGTTAGCCTGTATACAGTGTTGCTGATGCTGAATGATAACCAATAACTTCTCTGTCTGACTCTGACTGGCGATTTGGCGAGAACCTTATCTTTTCACTTCATTTAACTGCAGTTGCTCGTCTGAGCACTCATACTTGATTACTTGATCGACCACGTAGGCCTATTTTGGGATGTGTGGGGATCCCTGTTCCACGGAACATGTGGCCCATGCCTAAATACGCCCCTATATATATTATATATATAGTTTCTCTCTCTCTCTCTCTCCCTCTGTCTTATATATATATAACGGTACTTTGCAGGGGAGGAACTTTATGTGGTCTTGCTGGCTCATTTATTCTTCGTCTTCTTCGTTCTCAAGTGTTATGATTTGGAGGAACTGCACCGTGGCTGTCGGAGACTCCAGTTCACCATACAGTTTGTCATTAAAGGTAGCTCCCTGGAGCTCTAGGGCTGACCGGGTGGAGTGGTACATGGCACGGGGGGCAAGCTGAAGGACATGTTCCGCATTTTGTTGTGCTCCTTGATTGAACCTATCTTTGTGGAAGTTTTTATAGCAGATTTTTTTTTCTATATTGCAGTTTGACAGATCTTTCATGTTGGTCCATGTTTGATTTTTTTCTAGCCATTCTGTCAATTTTTTTCGTTGCCTAGTATGTCAATATATCCTGATATCCATTGTGAAGATGTTGTAGGTACATTATAAAGGTGGTCCATAGTGTATTTTAGTAGAGTGAGTTCATTAAAGGTTGAATAGGTGTTATTTGGTATTTTTCCGCAGTGCTCTTTGGGAGTTTTCGATACAGTCAGCAGAGAAAGATTTGCTATAAACTTATATACATATATATATATATATATATTATATATTCGTATATCAAATCCAAGCAGGCCAATAGAGGGCGCAAAGTGGGAGGGTATACATTTTTACTTGCGACCCCTCATCCCTTTTTCATATTCCGTTATATTAGGATTACAAATGACAATTCAGAAGAAACCAAATGAAATTAATACTTTGATTTGACATATTTTAAAAAAAATCTGATTTTTGCTAAGGTTCGCTGAATTTGGGGCTTGCTAGGCTATGGTGAACTTAAGTTTGAAAAACAACAACATAAATCGCTTTAACTCATACACAAGAATTAACCCACAAATCGTATTTGATATTTGGTAGAGAGAACTAGTACATTTGACATTGGGCGCTGAGCTAGACTTCCGTCAGAAAAAAATTTCTCAACGTGTAATACTGATTAAGCTGGTCAGTAGCGTAGGCAGGAGAGGAGCAGGGAAAGCGACGGCTCCACCTACGACTCCTACGACCATTTTCGAGAAAAAAAGGGCCTTCTCGGGAATAAAATTATTTAATTAATAATTATAACAAGCCACGAAGCACAATTTATGCTGTTTCTATTTTTTTTCTTTAAATTGCATTTTAACAATGTAATTTATTACAATCATTTTGAATCATTCAGCGAGCCAACAGCGTGAAAGTCAAACTGATCAGCTATATTATTTTTATAAGACAATTTATTTAGTGCCGTAACAAGACCAAGACCAAAAGAAAAGGAGCGTAATATAGAAAATCATTAAAGCGATTTATATTTTTAAAAAAATTAAGATGTTTGTTATTATCAGCTTTAAAAAAAATCGATTCATAGCAAATACACAATTTCATTACTCAACTTATACATTATCTAATAGTTATCATCATTTGAATTTAGTTGTCAAGAAATTATTTTAATTATTCTAGTAATATATAAATATAAAGTATTTAATGTTTGATCTCAGAATAACTGAGATTTACACTCACATAATATTATTTATTTTGAAAGTAAAATAATTCAAATATATTGCAAATAAGTGGAAGTGATACAAAATAATAATACAAACTGGGTAGTTATTTTAATGTTTAAAAATGTACATGTTTAATGATCAAGTCATAAAATATTTATATAATTTTCAACTATTTTGTGTAATTTGATCATTTCCGAGTTATAAATTGCAAGCCATTATTTTCCTTTTTAAGGAAACAAAAAAGAAACTTATTAGAAATATTAATGTAAAGAAAACTGGTTAATTATCTCCCTTCAGGTACATTCTCCAAATTTGATGCTAGTGACACCAAACGAGTTGATTGTTTTAATATAACTAGTCTAGTGTACTACTGAAAATGCTCATCTATCTTAATTTGCTTTAAATTAGGGAAATAGTTAAATGTTTTGAAATTGATTTTACGGAAAGATATGCCCAGTTTCAATCCATTCCAGTTGCCCAACACTTCAAGAGCCTTTGGACCCAGTCTTGTAAACGGAAGTTTAACTCACTAAAACGTGTCGCCAAGTCATACAGAAACATTGGCTTCAACAGTCAGTTCTCCTCATGCAATAAGGGATTTTTTTTCCATTAAGATACATCTTAATTGCTCCCAAACAAGAAATGAATATATCCAAGACTTTACCTATAGGCCTACTCCGTAAGACTTTCTTCTAGAAGAGACTTGAGAAACTATACAAATGACTATCTTAACAATAGATTCAATCACAGATGGCAAGTCCAATTATTGAAGCTTTGCATACAAACATCCTCAACTAAAACAGTCGACGTCTGATTTCCACGTAGTTTGCCATGCAGCACGCACTAATTATGCTGACATACGTTGTTTTCACTTGCATTAAACAATATTCTTGGAGGTCTTTTGCATGCTACTGAAAATCGTTCTGCGTGGCACGCGTGTCTTAGGTTGCCGTCCCCTGCTATAGAGCATTCGCGTTGATTCTATAAATACATTTCGATACTAGATGTTTATCCCGAAAATGAGCAGTAGATGCAATCAATTTTGCAGAAATTCCCATCACTATTAGCTGCTAGAAAAAGAATCGCGAATGGTTAAATAAAAACTACACTGTAATACAGTGTGTGTATCCTTAGGCTCAGGGTTTTCTTATAACATTTGATATGTACGAATTCTTAGTTATTTTATCAATCTGGAAAAATTGCTAAAAGTGGGGCCTTTTTCCTAACATTTCGCCCCCCCCCCCCCCCCAGCGTCAAAACCTGGCTACGCCACTGGAGCTGATACATGTCAACACGAGCAAGTCCGCCTCGGTAATGATGCAAGAGGGAAACAACAAGCCGAGTGCATGTGCCCTCTTCTTCTTCCACAGTACGCCCAGGATTAAAGAAACGGATGACTCGTCCAGTTTCAGTTTTTTTAAAATAGAATTTCGGTGCTTGGTACATAGTAAAACTAATGGGTAAAAAGATTCACTTCAAAGACAACATCAGAGCAACCCTGAAAGAAAACATCACACGAAAACTACAGTGACCTGACCCCAACAGATGGGAAGTACTTGCAACCGACCCATCAAAGTAGCGGCACGTCATCAATGCAGGTGCAGACGTGGCAGAAAAAGAGAAAGCGAGAAACACTTTTAGACAGAGTGACAAAAAAATAGAACGTTCCGAAAAGCATAACAGAAAAAAATGCGTCATTTCTACAACAAATTGAGTTCGAGAAAAGAAGGATGCATTTTAGAATCTAAGCACGCTGAATTAATCAGAAATGCTACATAATGCTACATTGACACAGTGTTATCATTCAGTTATCGACCCCACATTACATGCATGATTTATGATCCTGTTGTAGTTAGTGTCTTGTGTTGACCTACATTTACATCTTGTCAACAAATGTTCCCGGACCGTCACAGAGAACAAGACTATTTAATAATAATAATAATGGTAATTTATATAGCGCTTCTATCCATGCTATTACATTTAGCATGCTGGGTGCGCTCTTGGAATTGCATTGAAACTTGTATTGGTATGTAAGGCCAAAGAGAAAGGTCTTTAGGTCTCAGATTCTCTCAGTGTCTGAGGTAAGCTGTTCCGTATAGAAAGAGCCATAGATGGAAATGAGCGTAGTCCAATGTACTCTTTTTGTGTCCAGCCACACTGGGATTTTTAAGGAGTGACTGTAATGAAGAGCGCAGTTCCCTTGATGGCGCGCGCTTTGATATCATTTCTTGAAGGTAGGAAGGAGCAGCGCCATTCATACATCCGTACGTGTGTGTATGTGTGTATATGTGTGTTTATATCTGTAAATGTATGTGTATGTGTGTGTTTATGTATGTATATGTGTGTGTATGTGTGTATGTGTGTGTATGTGTTTATGTATGTGTATGTGTGTGTATGTGTGTGTATGTGTATGTGTTTATGTGTGTGTATGTGTGTGTTTATGTCTGTATGTGTGTTTGTATGTGCGTGTATGTGTTTATGCATGTGTATGTGTGTGTATGTGTGTATGTGTGTGTATGTGTTTATGTATGTGTATGCGTGTGTATGTGTGTATGTGTGTGTATGTGTGTGTATGTGTGTATGTGTGTGTATTAGTGTGTTTATGTCTGTATATGTGTGTGTATGTGTGCGTATGTGTTTATGCATGTGTGTGTATGTGTGTGTATGTGTGTGTGTATGTGTATATTTGTTGTGTATGTGTGTGTGTATGTGTGTGTATGTGTGTGTATGTGTGTGTATGTGTGTATGTGTGTGTATGTATGTGTGTGTGTGTGTCTGTGTATGTGTGTGTGTATGTATGTGTATGTGTGTGTATGTGTGTATGTGTGTGTATGTGTGTGTATGTGTTTCTGTATGTGTATGTGTGTGTATATGTCTATTATAAAAGTAGGCTATATTTCTATCCTTCCATATTCTACAGTTTTCACTTTATTGTTGTAACATATTATTGTTCATACACATAGAAACAAGCCTACATATAGAAACAAGCCTACATATAGAAACAAGCCTACATATAGAAACAAGCCTACATATAGAAACAAGCCTACATATAGAAACAAGCCTACACATAGAAACAAGCCTACATATAGAAACAAGCCTACATATAGAAACAAGCCTACACATAGAAACAAGCCTACATATAGAAACAAGCCTACATATAGAAACAAGCCTACATATAGAAACAAGCCTACATATAGAAACAAGCCTACACATAGAAACAAGCCTACATATAGAAACAAGCCTACATATAGAAAACAAGCCTACATATAGAAACAAGCCTACATATAGAAACAAGCCTACATATAGAAACAAGCCTACATATAGAAAACAAGCCTACATATAGAAACAAGCCTACATATAGAAACAAGCCTACATATAGAAACAAGCCTACATATAGAAACAATCCTACATATAGAAACAATCCTACATAGAGGAACAAGCCTACATATAGAAACAATCCTACATATAGAAACAAGCCTACATATAGAAACAATCCTACATATAGAAACAATCCTACATAGAGGAACAAGCCTACATATAGAAACAATCCTACATATAGAAACAAGCCTACATATAGAAACAAGCCTACATGCTTACATAGAAAAGGGCAAAAGAAATGGACTGACGGAGGTAAATAAACTACGTAATGAAATGGACAGGAAATGACATTGTCAGCACCGAGATCTTTGTGCTGCTAAAGTGGATAGCTCCAAACACGGCAGCCCCCCCCCCCCTTTTAGTGGGTTTCTTCAAATACGGCACCCCTCCCCCTTTTAGTGGATATCTCCAAACACGGCACCCCTCCCCCTTTAAGTGGATATATCCAAACACGGCGCCCCTCCCCCTTTTAGTGGATATCTCCAAACACGGCGCCCCTCCCCCTTTTAGTTGATATCTCCAAACACGGCGCCCCTCCCCCTTTTAGTGGATATCTCCAAACACGGCGCCCCTCCCCCTTTTAGTGGTTATCTTCTAACAAACACGGCGCCCTCCCCCTTTTAGTGGATATCTCCAAACACGGCGCCCCTTCCCCTTTTAGTGGATATCTCCAAACACCGCGCCCCTCCCTCTTTTAGTGGATATCTCCAAACACGGCGCCCCTCCCCCTTTTAGTGGATATCTCCAAACACGGTGCCCCACCCCCTTTTAGTGGATATCTCCAACACGGCGCCCCTCCCCCTTTTAGTGGATATCTCCAAACACGGCGCCCCTCCCCCTTTTAGTGGATATCTCCAAACACGGCGCCCCTCCCCCTTTTAGTGGATATCTCCAAACACGGCGCCCCTCCCCTTTTAGTGGATATCTCCAAACACGGCGCCCCTCCCCCTTTTAGTGGATATCTCCAAACACGGCGCCCCTACCCCTCCATCCACCAAACACAACTCACTACTTCTGCAGGATAGACGTTGGAACATACACATGCATAACTCCACACAACAGAAATAATTCACTTTGAATCGGTACGTGACCACGGCAATTGAAATGATGTCAATTCCTGAAATCTTTGTCCACCACTGGTCAGCCGACCACCTCCAATGAATGGTCAATCAGCGAGCACTAGGCCCTAACTCTACAAAACTTGGGTCAATACAAATTTCCAAGCTCCACGACTCCCTCCCCGCCCCTCATCTCTATAACTTCTCTCCCCACCGCCCCCACACACAGACCTCTCTTTCAGATGTCTAAATTTGGTATCGATGTCATATCCCTGTAGTGGGCAGACATACGTATCCAGTATTTGACCACAAGTCCTGCTTGGTCAAACAGTGGTCATTAGTCATAACCACATTCTCTGAGTGGAGTAGTGTTTGGGAGAAAAGGGGGAGGGAACAATCCGCAATGGTTTTTTTTTTTCTGAATAATTGGACAGATGGAGAAACCAGAGTAGTCTAATGGAATTGAACGGATGGTATAAACCAGACGGAACAATAGGGATAGATTTCTTTTCAAACCTTGTCTACTACATTAGATCCTGTATAACCGTTTTCCTTCTAAATGTATTTTTGACAGTTTCATTGTGCTTTACCTTCATCCAATTTTCCCCAGATCTTCTGCTGAATTTTTCGTTTGACTTTAAGTTTACAACTAACTATATACATAGTCCTACTCCCTGTTGTAAAGTGTGATTTGTCCTTTTCTAAAATAGGCTAGTTTTTAACTGTTTTTAATAAATTGCTCTAATTACCCATTGCATTTTGAACTGATTCCTTTGTCTGCAATGGTTTCATTTCATATTCTAAAATAATATAATTATTTTTTTTTAAATGGCATAATTCTCTAATTTAAAAAGGTATGATTCACGATTAAATAAGTTTCTGACTCCCAATTCCCATAGTCCTTGATAGTCTGTTAACCTGCTTCTTAAATTTTTCTTATTTTCGGGTCTGATGTGGTCCAACTACCAAATGTTTGGTTCAAAAATTATCAGGTTTACATTTTGAAATACAATTTTTATAAGAAGCCTAGCCATAAAAGTGGGCCGAGTAGCTTCTTCAATTTTAACAATAATTCAGAGTTTTCATACACACATACAGACATACACAAACATATATACACACACAGATACACATATACATACACACACACACATACACACACCCAGATACATACACACTCACACATAAACACCCAGATACATACACACACAGATAGACAGATACATACACACTCACACTGGCACACACAGATAGACAGATACATACACACTCACACATACACACACAGATAGACAGATACAAACACACTCACACATACACACAGACATAAACAAACATACATACACATACACACACATACATTCACATACATACACACACATATACACACATGCATATACACACATATGCACACAAATACACACATACACAAACACTCACTTACACACATATACACACACATATACACATACACGCACACATACACATACATACACACACACACAAAATGGCACAGAATGCACAGTAAAATGAATATATCTGATACTAAGCCTAACATTTGAATGTGATGAGTCTTCACTAGTCCCCGTGGATGAAAATGATATACATCAATACTGCATTTCCTTCTTTACTTTTTTCAGAATAAAATTCAAAATTAAAATTGTGCGCATTTATTTGTAGTGCATCAGCATATCGTAGATTTAGATCTTTGCTACAAAGAAAGAAAAAATCAATAAGTTCAGTTTCAAGATCCATAAATTATAGTTAACAAAAAAAGGGGCAAATTAGTCAGTCAGATACGTATACGTTCCATGAAGGATTTAAAGTAAATTGTAATAAAAAGAAGAAAAACAGTTATGGTTGAAAGATTAAGATGCATGATGTACATTTTAAATAATGATATTGTCATCAGAAACACGTTATAGTTTGATATTTCAGCTTCTAGGTTGACGGTGTATGGGTCAGTTACCCTTTCGAGTAGACTCTAGTACCCTGCCCAAAGACACCCTTAGCGTATGTCTCACATACTATGGAGAAGTTTATATAAAGTATTTAAAGCCAAGAAATAAACAGATAAATGTTACAACAGCAAACAAATAAATAAATCATAAATTAAAAGAATAATAAATACATAAAAATATTGGACATTTTTAAAGGCCGCGTATAGTGAGTTCAAATTAAAAATTCAAAATAAACGTTTCCCCCAATTCAGCATACTAAAGAGCTATTAGGTTAATAATAATAATTGTTATTTATATAGAGCTTGTATCCATGCATTTACATTGTGCGCTAATGGTATAAATTGCCTTTACATTGAGCATGCTCTGTGCGCTAATGGTAGAAATTGAGCATGCTCTGTGCGCTAATGGTATAAATTGCCTTTACATTGAGCATGCTCTGTGCGCTAATGGTAGAAATTGAGCATGCTCTGTGCGCTAATGGTATAAATTGCCTTTACATTGAGCATGCTCTGTGCGCTAATGGTATAAATTGAGCATGCTCTGTGCGCTAATGGTATAAATTGCCTTTACATTGAGCATGCTCTGTGCGCTAATGGTAGAAATTGAGCATGCTCTGTGCGCTAATGGTAGAAATTGAGCATGCTCTGTGCGCTAATGGTATAAATTGCCTTTACATTGAGCATGCTCTGTGCGCTAATGGTATAAATTGCCTTTACATTGAGCATGCTCTGTGCGCTAATGGTAGAAATTGAGCATGCTCTGTGCGCTAATGGTATAAATTGCCTTTACATTGAGCATGCTCTGTGCGCTAATGGTAGAAATTGAGCATGCTCTGTGCGCTAATGGTATAAATTGCCTTTACATTGAGCATGCTCTGTGCGCTAATGGTAGAAATTGAGCATGCTCTGTGCGCTAATGGTATAAATTGCCTTTACATTGAGCATGATCTGTGCGCTAATGGTAGAAATTGAGCATGCTCTGTGCGCTAATGGTATAAATTGCCTTTACATTGAGCATGCTCTGTGCGCTAATGGTAGAAATTGAGCATGCTCTGTGCGCTAATGGTATAAATTGCTTTTACATTGAGCATGCTCTGTGCGCTAATGGTATAAATTGCTTTTACATTGAGCATGCTCTGTGCGCTAATGGTATAAATTGAGCATGCTCTGTGCGCTAATGGTATAAATTGCTTTTACATTGAGCATGCTCTGTGCGCTAATGGTATAAATTGCTTTTACATTGAGCATGATCTGTGCGCTAATGGTATAAATTGCTTTTACATTGAGCATGCTCTGTGCGCTAATGGTATAAATTGCTTTTGTGGTTGTAATGGTTGTACGTAAGACACACAGTCCACTGATTGGAAAGCAAGTTTAAAGAATAACTGCTTAAATTCTGAAAACAATATGTTCTTCTCTTGAAATAGGGTTTTGAGGAAGTGGTTAGGGGGCGCAACTAAACTCAACTTTATAAAAACTAAAAACAACTTGAAATGTTTATAAAATAAAATGGACACAGTTTAATTAATTACACTTCTTTTGTTTCTTTATAAGCCAACTCATTTTGTTTTTATTTAGTGACATGCCAAGGGCGACCAAGCCAGAATGAAGACATCTTGAAAACTTCTCACAACACGTGACGCCAATCTGTCGAACGTGGACCGAGAACTTCGCCTTCACCCGATTATCCACCTTGCTACAATTTTTTAAATCATCTTCAATCAACTTCAATCATCGCCATGGAACTTAAAAATCCCATATCCGTCATGATGATTGTATTAATAAAGGATTGACCCCGCCCTTTTTTTTGTCTCCGTTTTTTTTTCGTTTTTCTCTCCAAAACAAAAAAAGACAAGAACACATCACAATATAACGCAATTATCAAACAGAAAATGTGTGATCTTTTTTGTCTCCGATTTCTCGCTCGATAAAAAAAAAACATATTTCAATAACTGCAGATGATTTTTCAATGGCCTTTTCCTGGGAGTAAAATAAAAACAGCATTTTCGCTTGCCAAAAGGACACAATAAATTATCATTAGCACCAGCGGCATCACCACGCAAATCAAGATTGGGGACCAGAGTTCGGAAACAAATATCTTGTAGCCGAAGAGGGCTCCAAGCCAGAAGTAATGTCCAGGATTGCCCAGACAACAGCATCACTAAAGATGCTCAAGACAATATGGAAATACAAGTACATAGCCATCAGCACTAAATTTAGGCTGATGCACTCACCGGTCCTATCTATTTTAAATATGCCTGTGAGTCCTGGATATCGACTACTGAGTTTGAAAGAAAAATTAATGCCGTGGAGATGAGATGCTTTAGAAACCGTCTTGGCATTGGATGTAAAGACAACATCTCCAATGAGCAGATACGAAAAACAATACTCCAGGAATTCGTACAATTTAAAGTCACAGTCAAGAGTAGAAGTCAAGAGCCAGCTGGCTTGCCAAACTATTCTGCAGGGCACCACCCGAAAGGGAAAAAAATAGGAAGACATTGTCCAACATAGAGATACACACAAATTAGGGATGTTAAAACAGGTTTGTTTTCAAAACCGGTTTTCGGTTCTATAAAACCGGTTTAAAACCAGATTTCAGTTACGCCCCCGCCCGGCCAGAAAAGCCAAGTGTGCGTAGTTTTGTAGGTATATTTGAAAAATAGTTCAAACTTAATAATTGTTTGCAGGACATTCAATGGGTTGATTTGTGTGAATCCAATATAATTTTGTACACTTTACCATTAAATTCTTCAGAACTAAAATTAAATTGGGCTAATTGATTAAAACCGATGATAGTTTTCAATAGTGATAATCTAATTTACGATTATCGTTGACCATAATATTAAGAAGCATTTGAAGAGGATGACGATGTTAATCCAGGCTGCCACCAATCAGGCTTATCTGTTGGGAACATAGTTTACACTGAGCCATCGTTAAAGAATAGTTTTCAAAGATGAGCCGAAAAGAAAAATGATTCATGTTAATTGTAACAGTAACTTAACATTTGGTTTGATGTAGTTTTTATTGCAAACCATAGCTAGTATTTGGAAAAAAAGAAATACAATTTCTAAAAATAAATAGTTTTAGCAAGCCATTTAAAGAATTGTTTTGTTCGAATCCAACATTATTTATTAAAAATATTTCCATCAGAACAAAAAGAAAAGGGTTGCTACCAACAAACCGAAATCCGGTTTTGAAAATGAAAACCGGTTTTCAGTTTCAAAACCGGAATCCGGTATTCCGATTTCCGTTTAACATCCCTAACACAAATACAAGATACATTGTCCAACTTAGAGATAACACAGATAAAAGGATACATTGTCAAACTTAGAGATACACACAGATACAAGTATACATTGTCCAACATAGAGATACACACAGATACAAGGATACATTGTCCAACATAGACATATACACAGATACAAGGATACATTGTCCAACATAGAGATACACACAGATACAAGGATACATTGTCCAACATTGAGATACACACAGATACACGGATACATTGTCCAACATAGAGATACACATAGATACAAGGATACATTGTCCAACATAGAGATACACACAGATACAAGAAACATTGTCCAACATAGAGATACACACAGATACAAGGATACATTGTCCAACATAGAGATACACACAGATACAAGTATACATTGTCCAACATAGAGATACAGAGAGATACACGGATACATTGTCCAACATAGACATATACACAGATACAAGGATACATTGTCCAACATTGAGATACACACAGATTCACGGATACATTTTCCAACATAGAGATACTGTCATGTATATTGTTTTTCCAAGAATTGGAACACGCAATGTTTATTCTTCTCTCTCTCTCTTTTCTCACTACACACAATATTAGGACGTTTAGTAGGAAAACGAAAGGTTCTAGGTAATGCTGGGATTCTGTGTTGATCTCAAATTCTCAGAGTCTGGGAACGACTCATTATTTAATAGGGGAAGTTCCTATCGTTTTTGTTATGAGTTTTGTAATGATACCATGATTTTCACCCCTACTGGTAGTGGGTCTGTCCCTTGCACCACTCGGATAGTATTTAATGATTTGTTTTGTCTGAAAGACAGAGAGTTTCAAAAGATGTTCCTTTGAACGTTTGTGTTTGCACTATTTGATTCTAACTGTACATAATAGATATATTGTATATATTGAACATACCACCTGAAATAAACTATCAACAACAGTTACACTGAAGCTTCTTTGTCAAGTTACTATCCTATTGTGTTGTATACATTACTATAAGATTTATCTACTACCATAATTTACAAGAGAGGAAATGTTGGAATACAAATACTGAATTTGCGCCCAGGACTATAAGAAGAGTTCGTGTAATACTGAAACATAAATACTAATAATTAAAGTCTCCCCTAGGACTAACGAGAATTATCAGCAAGATCTACACAGCTCTGGCCACAAGGGGATTGTGGACGTAACAAAATTTGGTGGTCTCGCCCGGTATATTTGAGTTCTACTTTTCCTGACCTAGGATTGACAAAATTTGGTGGTCTCGCCCGGTATATTTGAGTTCTACTTTTCCTGACCTAGGATTGACAAGATTTGGTAGTCTCGTTCGGTAGATTTGAGTTCTACTTTTCCTGATCTAGAATTGGAAAAAATTTGTTGATCTCGTCTGGAAAATTTGAGTTATATTTTTCCTGACCTATAAATATTTTGTGACATTAGTAGTACTGAGAGCGGCATATTTGTGTTTCGTTTTCAGGACTGTGAAACTATTCTTTTTAAAAAGAGGAGAGAACTGGTTTGCGTTTTTATTCCTTGGGAAGTGTGAAGATTCCACGAAGTGTTTAATATTATATTGTGCAAATTTCTGGACAAATCGTAAGTTGGAACTTTATATTTTATTATACAATATATACTACTCTACTATCACAAATATTTCGAACGCTATACTATGGCTTCGAATATATCAAGTGAGGAACTTAATGCCATGTCATTTGCTGAACTAAAAGAATTAGCTGAGTCCTTTGGGATTGAGGCAGGACAGGCAAGACCTAATCGTAATCGTTTGACCAAAGAAATTATGACATGTTTGAACGGGCAGAATGCCATGAACACTGGTAGTGTAGTTGAAGTGGGACAGAACGATATCAATGAAGGTTATGTAGCTCCCAGTGGGGGCGAGGTAATTGCCCACGGAGACGAGGTAAGAAATATGTCATCTAGATCATCAAACAATGATGAAGATGAAGGGTTGAGTGAAAACCTAAAATTCCAATTAGCTATGAAGAGAATGGAATTGGAAAGATTTAGGATAGAAAATGAAAGAATTAGGATAGAAACTGAAAGGGAAAATGAAAGAATTAGGATAGAAACTGAAAGCAGAGAAAGGATAGAGATGGCACGCATGAATAGACCTGACCATCGTAGGGACAGCAATGGTATGGATATTAGCGCAATGAAGCAACACTTGCCTATATTCAGAGAAGAAGATGTTCAAGATTTCTTTTTGCTTTTTGAGAGGATAGCTGTAGATTATCAGTTCCCTGATGATAAGATGGCTTTATTGTTAAGGTCAACTCTCAACAAAGGAAAAGCATTGGACGTAGTGTTGAGTTTAACACCCGAGGAAATAAATGACTATGAAGTAATCAAAGATAGGGTGCTAAAAAGTTATTCCCTGACACCAGAAAAATATAGAAAGCTATTTAGAAACAGAAAGAAGGCATATGATCAAACTCATGTAGACTTTTTGAGACAAAAGGAGAAAATGTTAGAACAGTGGCTAAGGTCACAGAATGTAAGTGAGTTTGATAAACTCAAGAACCTAATATTGTTTGAGGAATTCAATGATTGTATTCGAGTGGATATTAAAACTCACATCTCAGACCGAGGGGTTGAAGATGTGCATGAAGCTGCTAGATTGGCAGATAACTATGCCATAATTCACGCCAGCATAAAGCCATATTATGCTGACAAACCCAAAGTGCACAAACCAGAGCCCAAGGAGGCTAGTAAACCAAAAGAGACAAGTGAAAACAATAATAAGAACAGTGGTGTAAATAATAATAGTAACTTAGTTCATTTCAGGAAGCAGACAGATGTAAATAAAGCAAAGGTGGTATGTTTCAATTGCAAGAAAGAGGGCCACATGAAGAAAGATTGTTGGATCCTTACCAAGAAGCAAGGTGCTATTCTACACTGTGCCAGAGTGCAGAAAGATAGCAAGCAGACAGAAGAAGTGTGCAACACAGGGTCAAGAAACTCAAAAGAAATGCGGCCGGCATCGCCCATAGTTGTGGAGTCGATGGTTTTTGAGAACAGTCTATCTAAGGTAAAAGAGAATAGCTGTACTCAATCTATTATGCTTTCAGAAGGCCGTGAGGAACAGATGGTTCCTGAAGTCCCGGAAGAGGACGACCTATCCGATTTTCGACCCTTTGTCTACGAGGGGACAGTGTCGACAGAAGTCGATGTACTCAGCAAGAAGAAAATACAGATATTACGTGACACAGGTTCTGCTGTCAGCGTGATCCTGGAGGGCAGTGTGCCGTTAACGGATGCCACCAGTACCGGTGAGTCTGTTGTGCTGAGAGGTGCTAGTATGGAGGCTGTGGAAGCTCCACTGCACAGAATAAAACTCGAGTCGGATATTTTTACAGGTAACATCGTAGTGGGAGTGTGGCGCGCACTACCCGTCAAAGGCGTTTTCATGATATTAGGAAATGACATTATGGGCGGCAGAGTCACTGTCGAGCCCATGGTTAAAGTGTTGGAGACAAAGATGGCGGAGGACAAAAACCTACGTCCTGCCAATGAACGCCCAACATGTGCACTGACAAGAGCAATGCAGAAAAAGAAGTCGGTAAAGACTCCTGCTACGCCGTGTAGTGCAACGAAAGATGTGTTTGTCTGTTCTGAAGACACACATGCGAATGAAACAGTGATAACAGAAACACCTGACATCGATTTAAGTGCTACGTTCTTTGCTGAACTAACAACTGGTGATGCAACCGAGAACGATAACATTTTGTCACCAAAGCAGAAATTGGTGAAAGAACAATTGAATGACGAAGTAATAATGCAACTCAGAATGAAAGCTGTTGATGAAAAGACTGCAGATGCAATGGCGGAATGTTTCTACATGAAAGATGAAGTGTTGATGAGAAAGTCGAAACCGCTCAACTCAGGTACAAACGAGTGGGACAGTATTCACCAGATTGTAATACCTAAGTGCTATCGTCAAGATATACTGCGTATGGCGCATGATCTTCCTTTCGCTGGTCACATGGGAGTCCGAAAAACGCACCACCGTATCCTCCCTTACTTCTACTGGCCAGGACTGAGAAGAGATGTCGAACAATACTGCAAGACTTGCCATGTATGCCAAATGGTAGGACGTCCTAACCAACGAATTCCTGTCGCTCCACTCCAGCCGATACCAGCGTTCGACGAACCATTCAGTCATATACTCATTGATTGCGTGGGCCCGTTGCCGAAAACAAAAGCCGGTTTTCAATACCTGCTCACAGTCATGTGTTCATCCACTCGCTTCCCGGAAGCCATTCCGTTGCGGAATATAACAACAGTGAAGGTGGTAGACGCCCTGACAAATTTCTTCACACGTTATGGCCTACCGAAGACAGTACAGTCCGACCAGGGGACTAACTTTACTTCGAACATTTTCAAACAAGTCATGGAACAATTAGGGATAAGCCATAGGCTATCAAGTGCCTATCATCCTGAGAGCCAGGGAGCTCTGGAAAGGTTTCATCAGACATTAAAATCGATGCTTAAAAAGTACTGTTATGAAAACGAGAAAGACTGGGATAAGGGTGTGCCTTATGTACTGTTCGCTGCAAGGGAGGCCACTCAGGAATCCCTGGGGTTTAGCCCATTCGAACTTGTGTATGGACACTCAGTCAGAGGTCCGTTGAAACTTCTACATGAAACTTGGCTAACGGACAGTGAACCGATTGGACTTTTGTCATATGTAGATAAATTTAAAAATAGGCTTTATCATGCTTTTAACCATGTGAAGATTCATTTTCCACAGATGCAGGAGCGTATGAGACAGAACTATGACCGTAAAGCTACAGCTAGAACTTTTGCACCAGGTGACAAAGTTCTTGTGTTTCTACCTTTGCAAAATCAGCCTTTAAGTGCAAAGTTTAGTGGACCCTATGAGATAGAGTCAAAGCTTGGCGAGGTCAATTATTTAATAAAGACTCCTGACCGGAGACAAAAACAGAGGGTATGCCATATTAATTTACTTAAGCCCTATGTTTCCAGGGAAAAGAGTAAACCACGGGAGGTCCCCATGATTTCATTAGCTAGAGTCCCGACGGATTTATCTAGGATAGAATATAAGTTTGCAGAAAGTAAACTTAATAATACAGATGCCCTTAAGAGTTTAGATACAAGGCTAGAACATCTTCCGGTCGAAGATAAGGAGAAGATTATTGAGCTGGTACATGAAAATAAGTCAATGTTTACAAATGTTCCCAGTAGGACACATGTCATAGAGCACGATGTAGTGTTAACCAATAGTGCCAGGTCTAATAAACAGCATCCATTTGACCCCATCAGACCTGAGCATATTAAATTAGATGTAAAGTGTATGTTAGAAGATGACATAGGAGGAAAATATTATAGCAAATGGTCTACACCCTGTGTGATGGTACCAAAAGCCGACCACACACTGCAGTTTTATAGAGACCTTGGGAAATTAAGTAATTTGACAAAGACCGACTGGTATCCCATTCCCCGTATCATCGACAAGATAGAGACAAGGTCATAGCTGATACTCTATCTCGGGTGCTACATGATTGACTGAATAACCCTATACTACTTTTTCAGATCATCTCATTTATTCATTAAGAATGTGTCATGATAACCTATCATTCGTTTGAATTTTGATTATGGAATACCTATAGAATACTTGTATCATACAGAAGTCAAGTCTTTTGAAAGTATTAATAATTTTTATAATCATGTATTATATTGATGTTCTGATATATTTTAAATTCATTTGATTATGGAAAAGAAATTCCATTTAAAATTTGATGCATGATGCAATAAATATATATGCACGTATTTACTTGATATGGATGGATGAAAGTAATTGTCATCACATGCAATTAAGTGGGAAAACTTTGAGCTAGTTGATTTATTATCTTGTTTTATTTTAGTTAATGAATGGAACTAAATAATAATATGTACAATTTTTACCTTAGAAAGAGATGTAATATCAATTGGTATAAATTAATAGATAATATTGGAAATCTATTGCTAAATTGTTATGTCATGGTAATAGAATGGGAAAAACTAGTGGATATTCACTATGTTGTATATAGGTTGTTATATATTCCATATATCCGGGAATGGAGGGAAACAAAGGTACCTAAAGGTGTGCACTCATTCAACCCTGAACAATCTTTTATATTAAACTTTCAAATTTGCCAAAAACGCATAATAGTGGATTACATTTTAATATTTAGATTACTGTAGTAATCGTAACTAGAGTGTATTTTCTCCTCGTATTTGAGAAAAGGGGAAGTATCATCATCTTAGGTATGAACCCTGTTAATGTCAAGTTGACACTGTAATTTAAAGGGGAAGTAACCTATAGTTTGATTCGAGTTATGTATTACTTATCTTTTGGTTTGTATATTAGAAGTAAACTGTTGAAAATTGACAGAGTTTGAGCAATGTTATATTTGTTTAAATAGATTAAGACTTTTTGCAAATTTTGGTGGAAATCCACACAACTGTACATAGTTAAAATAAGAATGACTAGAATATTTTTGAATTATTTGTACTTGTTGAGACACTAGTTAATATTAATACTAACGGTGAAATATTTGTCCATCACGTTATAATCACAATTACCATTGGGTAGTGACACTTTTTATAATTTAGTTGTGCCAGTGAGCCATGTTTGCTTAAATTGTCTAATAATCTTCCATTGATTGTTGGTTATTAAAACGATAGTGTTAAGTACGAAAAATGTACCATGTTGAGTATTACTTGGGTAATTATGGTACATTATTTCTTTCATTGGGTGGGGGCGTGTCATGTATATTGTTTTTCCAAGAATTGGAACACGCAATGTTTATTCTTCTCTCTCTCTCTTTTCTCACTACACACAATATTAGGACGTTTAGTAGGAAAACGAAAGGTTCTAGGTAATGCTGGGATTCTGTGTTGATCTCAAATTCTCAGAGTCTGGGAACGACTCATTATTTAATAGGGGAAGTTCCTATCGTTTTTGTTATGAGTTTTGTAATGATACCATGATTTTCACCCCTACTGGTAGTGGGTCTGTCCCTTGCACCACTCGGATAGTATTTAATGATTTGTTTTGTCTGAAAGACAGAGAGTTTCAAAAGATGTTCCTTTGAACGTTTGTGTTTGCACTATTTGATTCTAACTGTACATAATAGATATATTGTATATATTGAACATACCACCTGAAATAAACTATCAACAACAGTTACACTGAAGCTTCTTTGTCAAGTTACTATCCTATTGTGTTGTATACATTACTATAAGATTTATCTACTACCATAATTTACAAGAGAGGAAATGTTGGAATACAAATACTGAATTTGCGCCCAGGACTATAAGAAGAGTTCGTGTAATACTGAAACATAAATACTAATAATTAAAGTCTCCCCTAGGACTAACGAGAATTATCAGCAAGATCTACACAGCTCTGGCCACAAGGGGATTGTGGACGTAACAATACACAAAGATAAAAGGATACATTGTCCAACATAGATATATACACAGATACAAGGATACATTGTCCAACATAAAGCTACAGAGAGATACACGGACACATTGTCCAACATAGAGATACACACAGATACAAGAATACATTGTCCAACATAGAGATACACACAGATACAAGGATACATTGTCCAACATAGACATATACACAGATACAAGGATACATTGTCCAACATAGAGATACACACAGATACAAGGATACATTGTCCAACATTGAGATACACACAGATACACGGATACATTGTCCAACATAGAGATACACACAGATACAAGGATACATTGTCCAACATAGAGATACACACAGATACAAGACACATTGTCCAACATAGAGATACACACAGATACAAGGATACATTGTCCAACATAGAGATACACAAAGATACAAGTATACATTGTCCAACATAGAGATACAGAGAGATACACGGATACATTGTCCAACATAGACATATACACAGATACAAGGATACATTGTCCAACATTGAGATACACACAGATTCACGGATACATTTTCCAACATAGAGATACACAAAGATACAAGGATACATTGTCCAACATAGACATATACACAGATACAAGGATACATTGTCCAACATAAAGCTACAGAGAGATACACGGACACATTGTCCAACATAGAGATACACACAGATACAAGAATACATTGTCCAACATAGAGATACACACAGATGCAAGGATACATTGTCCAACATAGAGATACAGAGAGATTACGGATAAATTGTCCAACATAGAGATACTCACAGATACAAGGATACATTGTCCAACATAGAGATACACACAGATACAATGATACATTGTCCGACATAGAGATACACACGGATACAAGGATACATTGTCCAACATAGAGATACACACAGATACAAGGATACATTGTCCAACATAGAGATGCACACAGATACAAGGATACATTGTCCAACATAGAGATACACACAGATACAAGGATACATTGTCCAACATAGAGATACTCACAGATACAAGGATACATTGTCCAACATAGAGAAACACACAGATACAAGGATACATTGTCCAACATAGAGATACTCACAGATACAAGGATACATTGTCCAACATAGAGATACACACAGATACAATGATACATTGTCCGACATAGAGATACACACGGATACAAGGATACATTGTCCAACATAGAGATACACACAGATACAAGGATACATTGTCCAACATAGAGATGCACACAGATACAAGGATACATTGTCCAACATAGAGATACACACAGATACAAGGATACATTGTCGAACAAAGAGATACACACAGCTACACGGATACAACACCTGGAGATTGGCTTTGAAGATATGTATTACTTTTTTAATTACATTTGCATCACCTGGAGATTGGCTTTGATGATATGTATTACTTTTTAAATTACATTTGCATCTTCTGAAGATTGGCTTGGATGATATGTATTACTTTTTAAATTACATTTGCATCACCTGGAGATTGGCTTTGATGATATGTATTACTTTTTTAATTACATTTGCATCACCTGGAGATTGGCTTTGATGATATGTATTACTTTTTAAATTACATTTGCATCACCTGGAGATTGGCTTTGATGATATGTATTACTTTTTAAATTACATTTGCATCACCTGGAGATTGGCTTTGATGATATGTATTACTTTTTAAATTACATTTGCATCACCTGGAGATTGGCTTTGATGATATGTATTACTTTTTAAATTACATTTGCATCACCTGGAGATTGGCTTTGATGATATGTATTACTTTTTAAATTACATTTGCATCACCTGGAGATTGGCTTTGATGATATGTATTACTTTTTAAATTACATTTGCATCACCTGGAGATTGGCTTTGATGATATGTATTACTTTTTTAATTACATTTGCATCACCTGGAGATTGGCTTTGATGATATGTATTACTTTTTAAATTACATTTGCATCACCTGGAGATTGGCTTTGATGATATGTATTACTTTTTAAATTACATTTGCATCTTCTGAAGATTGGCTTGGATGATATGTATTACTTTTTTAATTACATTTGCATCACCTGGAGATTGGCTTTGATGATATGTATTACTTTTTTAATTACATTTGCATCACCTGGAGATTGGCTTTGATGATATGTATTACTTTTGTAATTACATTTGCATCACCTGGAGATTGGCTTTGATGATATGTATTACTTTTTGAATTACATTTGCATCACCTGGAGATTGGCTTTGATGATATGTATTACTTTTTGAATTACATTTGCATCACCTGGAGATTGGCTTTGATGATATGTATTACTTTTTGAATTACATTTGCATCTTCTGAAGATTGGCTTGGATGATATGTATTACTTTTTAAATTACATTTGCATCACCTGGAGATTGGCTTGGATGATATGTATTACTTTTTGAATTACATTTGCATCACAATTCTAATTTGATGGGGTATGGTGACCGAGCGGCAGCGCGTTCAGCTGGCGTACCAAAGGTCCTGGGTACGAATCCTGGTGAAGGGTAAGTTTTTTCCCGGGTCTGGGGGTGTCCCTGAGTTTACACAGCTCTAATGGGTACCCGACATTACTTAGGTTAAAGTAAGGGCGGCTGGGCATTTTGCTGGCCACAGAATCCCCTAGTATGCCGGGGCCACAGAAACCGGTGAACGCTGCTTCACCGGCCCTATGGATCAATTTGGTCTAACGGGTACCTTTCTTTACAATTCTAATTTATGTTTCTTATGATCTCTTTTAATGCCCCCCCCCCCCCCGCTACTCTTACATGTCCCGTTACTTACAAGAAAAGCAGTAGTGACGATATCAGCGTAGGTGATCAAGACTTGATTTTATGAACAAAAAGTTGAGAATATATTGAAATATAATGACTATTATTTGAACCATTGAGTGTTCGCATTATTTTGTTCAGCTAAATACTTACCAAAAACAAAAAGATTTATTCGGCGGGGCGAATGTCCGATGCGAATTCCAGCTAGGCCTAAATAGAAATACATCGTCAATAAAATTATACTTTCAAGAAAGGTCAGAATTATTATGACGGTAAAATTTACCACACATTCGGGACCATCAAAACTTGTTGACGATTCCACTACCTACATATTGATTTTGTGTGAATGCTGCTTATAAATTATTGAATATCTTTTGACATGTAACCCTTGACCTCGTTCTATATTTAGAGCAGCCTAGCGAGAGAACTGGGTGATAGGGAGATAAATGATGCATGAGATTATGACATGGAGCACGCGCGCTGTAATAAATCTGTTTAACCGTCACCGTAATAACCCGTCTCTAGCCCCACTCACAACACCCCAACCTGTTTTCACCCCCACTCACAACACCCCAACCTGTTTTCACCCCCCGCCCCCAAATCCTCTTTAATGCTGACTTTTATCATACCATAATATAACAACAATATAAACAACAGCATAAATCGTTAGCCGCTGTAAACGTATTTTCCCATAGGTAAGGCTATTATATACGATTTTTTAAATATCTTTATGAGGATGATAATTGCTTTGAGCTTACGCAAAAAAAAAAAAAACCTTCTTTGAAAGAAAGTACAAATAAATTAATGTTTAGGCATTGGTAGGCTATCTCTGTTGTTTTTTTTACATTATTGGATTCTATACTTTCTGCTAGGTAGAGAGCAAACTGTAATACTTAATGGATATACATTGGCATCAATTACTCTGAGCTGAGGAGTTTCACAAGGAACTTTCCTAGCCCCGTACTATTTATAATTTATATTAATGGCTTACTTACCCAATCGCATCAATACCGGATAAAAGGTAAGATTATTTACAGATGATTGTATAATTTACAGGACATTGAAGACAGAAAAAGAGAGTGAAATCTTACAGAAAGAACTAGATGAATTAGAAAGAAAGAGAATCTAACTTGGGTACGTCTTACCAACTCAGAAAAATGATATTTCATTAATGGAAAAGACCTAACAAAAATCAATAATGCAAAGTACATTGGAGTAATAGTAAATGGTAATTTAGTATGACATGCACACGATAAAAAAAAAGTGAAAAATTAATTTAAAAATCTAATAAAACATTAGGATTCATAAAATGGGAACTTTTACAAAGGTAATAAGAATATAAAACTTAAATGCTATCTCATATTAGTTAGACCTCTACTCGAATTTGCATATTCTGTATGGAACACATCAACTAAAGCAAACATTTCTTTAAAACTATTGTGTCCCCCCTTCCCCCCAGGCTACGCTACCGCTAAAATCACGGATAAGCGTAGGACACAAAATGGTCTTTGTAAAATGAGCGTCTGTACCATGTAAGGTAAAATAAGATATAATAGTCAGTGTCCATAAAAAGTACCGAAATTTATAAATTGACTTTCGGCCGAAACCGAAGATGATACCGATACTTTTACTACACATTCGGCCGAAACCGAAACCGTAACCGAAAAATAGGTAAGTAGAAAATGCTACTTAAGAGATTAAAAAAGACTGCACATTTTTGTGTAATATTAACTAGTTTATGGGTGCTCTATGTAAATAAACTATAGAACTAGGGATGTTAAATATCGTTTTCTTTCAAAACCGATTTTCGGTTCTACAAATCCTATTTCAAACAGGGCTTTTGGGTCCCCCTCCCCTCTCTCCAGCCCCTGGGAAAAATAAGTTATAGGTCGGAAAAGACAAATTTGCGTAGATTATAATAAAACAATAATTTTATTAACCAAATTAATAGGAAGGACCTGGTGATTTTGAATTGTGAAAAATCAAAAACGGTATTGTCATGAATTTAAAATTTAGACTTTTATAGACTCTAATTCTAATATAAATATGATACGAGTTGCACACATTAAAAGAATATTTAAGTTTGAAAAAGACTTTTTAGGTCAGTTTTACCACTAGACAAATATTGTCAGCTATTGTAATAAAACTGAACTGATTGAAGGGTTTAACGAGGAAGGTTCAAATGAAACACTAAATACGTCCTTCGTTTTGTGTCTCAATGTCTTCCTTTTGAAGTCCAAGCATCTAACAATGTCTATCTGGGAGCGTTCGGCATCATTGGGGAAATTCCAGTGTATTTTTTTTCTTCTCGACTACGATAGAGTTAATCGTAACTTAACATATTTATTGTGTTTGCTGTTGCTGTGCTTGTATTGCAAGCAATACTCGGGCTTTAAAAAAAAACACAACACAATAGGCCTATGAGTCGCTTTTAATTAACTAGTGATTGCAAGGCATTTAATGTTAAGGAATTGTTCAGTGCTACATAGGTTCTCAACCTTTTTCGGCTCACCGCCCCGTTTTACTTTTTTTTTTACGCTCACCGCCCCGTTTTACTTTTTTTTTACGCTCACCGCCCCGTTTTACTTTTTTTTTACGCTCACCGCCCCGTTTTACTTTTTTTTTTACGCTCACCGCCCCGTTTTACTTTTTTTTTTACGCTCACCGCCCCGTTTTACTTTTTTTTTTACGCTCACCGCCCCCCCCCCCCAACTTTTTTTTTAGCGCTCACTCTCCACACCCCTCTGTAAGTTAAAGGGTCAATGACTCAATTTAGTTTCTGCAATTATTTTTTTAGGCCGACTAGATGTGTGTGTTTATTTATTGTCTTTGAAAAAAAAACTGAAAAGGAAACATATTGTACGAACTAATAGATACATAAATTACCTAAACAAGAGGCTTAAAAAAATCAATATTAATGTGAATTGTTGACCTGGTGTGTTACTAATAGTTTGTCTATTATTACGTATTAATTAAATTTGTAGAACGGCTCGTTACAACGTAATAAAGAGAAGAGTATATTACATTAACCCCCAAAAGAATAAACTAATCTTCTACTCTTTATATTAATTAAGTAAATAAAACGTAACGCAACACAAACATACTCTAAAGTCAAGATGTAAGATTTACAAAATACTTTGTTATTTAATAAAGAATTAGACGATGACTATATATAATTTACAACACAGTACACAAGAAAATTCTAATACAAATCCAAACTCTAAAATACAGTACACAAGAATATTATAATACAAATCTAACATACAATACAATAGATAATCTAATATAAATTACTACTTACAAAGAAAAGCACTAAGTACAAAGGAAAGGTGAAAGCACACACAGAAAACTCAAACATACAGAAGACCGGTCGACTCAAGGCTCGTCACAAGACTGACCAGAAACACAACACACTGTGTCAAGTAAAAAAAATAACCTCGTGCTCAAGCGAGGGAAACCGTGTTATCGGTACATACAATACAGAATGAAAAATAATATCAATTTAAAAAAAAAACATTCTTCAGCGTGCGGTCAAGCGTGACCAACACAATGGACAGAAAGGGAGACAAAACAATACTGGGTGCAGGGGAGATAAAAAGAAATCAGCACACTCCAGTAGACACAGGAGAAAACAAAAATGACAAAATTAGGGAACGTAACACCTTCCCCCTAAAATAAAAAGTTTACATTTGTAAAGAAATGGAAATCTTTTTCTTTTACTACTTCACAAAAATTACTTGAACCAAAAAAAACAACAACATAGCATTTACAATCGAGATAATGCATCTGCAATTACATTATCAGTACCCTTAATATGTATAATATCTAAATTGTACTCTTGCAAAAATAAACTCCACCTGAGAAGTCTTTGATTCTTTCCAGACATCTTATTTACAAAGGTTAAAGGATTGTGATCAGTAAACACTATCAGTGGAAACTTACACCCACTAATGTAAAAATCAAATTGGTGCAAGGAGAGAATCAACCCAAAACACTCCTTTTCAACTGTGGAATAATTCTTTTGATGTACATTAAATTTTTTTGAAAAGAAACAAACGGGATGGTCAACTTGGAAGCCATCCTCCTGAAAGAGGATTGCTCCAACCCCAGTATCACTAGCGTCAATGGCTAATTTGAATTGTTTACCAAAGTCAGGAGCCATAAGGACTGGAGAATTGGATAATATATGCTTAATCTGGTCAAAAGCTCTTTGACATGTCTCAGTCCAAATAAATCGGACATTCTTTTTCAGGAGGTTTGTTAAAGGAGTAGCAATTACCGAGAAATTCTCACAAAATTTCCGGTAATATCCAGCCATTCCCAAATATCTTCTGAGTTGTTTTCTATCAGTGGGGATAGGGAATGCTTTAATAGCTTCAACTTTAGCAGTAACAGGTTTTATATGACCATGTCCCCCCACATGACCCAAGTATTCTACATGAGCATGACAAAATTCACATTTATGTAAATTTACAGTTAAATTGGCTTTTAACAATTTTTCAAAAAGAAATCTTAATTGTTTAACATGAGCTGAAAAATCTTTGCTGTAAATAATTACATCATCAATGTATGCATTGCAATTCTCTTGGTCAGCAATGAGGTTATTAATCATTCTTTGAAAAGTAGCAGGAGCATTTTTCATCCCAAAAGGCATAAACTTATATTGATACAACCCTTCTGGTGTGACAAATGCGGATATTTCCTTGGCACGGTCTGATAGGGGTACCTGCCAATATCCGGATAATAAATCAATTTTGGTAATGTAGGTGGCATCCCCAATACGATCAATAAGATCATCCATTCTAGGAATTGGAAAGGAATCAGTTTTAGTAAAAGTATTTACTTTCCTGTAATCTGTACAGAATCAAAAGGTTTTGTCGGTTTTAGGGATCAAAACACAAGGTGAGCTCCAATTGCTTGAGCTTGGTTCAATAATATCATTATCAAGCATATACTTGATTTCTGATCTAAGAACTTCTAACTTTTCAGGATTAACTCTATATGGGTGTTGCTTGACCGGAGTTGCATTACCAACGTCAACATCATGTACAATTAAATTAGTCTTATTTGGTACATCAGGAAATATATTGTAAAAATCCTTAATGACATTTTCCAGTACATTCTTCTCTGTCAGTGGCAGATGTGACAACTTTTTATCCAAATTATGAAGGATATAGGAATTTGGTAATTTATATTGACCAAATTTTTCCTTTACAATATCCTGAGGGACCACAGGGGTTACATTTAAACTACATGGTATCGGGTCAGATACCTTCTTGCTGTCTATTTCTGAATTTCTACTGACATATGCCTTTAACATATTTACATGGCACAGTTGCTTTTTCTTTCTCCTATCAGGGGTTTTTATACTGTAATTCAAGTCACTAATTTTGGACTCCACTTCATAGGGACCAAAATACCTAGCTTGGAGCGGTTGACCTGGTATGGGTAAAAATACCAGTACCTTGTTCCCTGGGGAAAACTCTCTAGCTCGAGCCTTTTTGTCATACCAGCTCTTCATGTGGGATTGGCTTTGTTTCAGGTTAGATTGTGCTAAAAGGAAAGCCTCACGAAGCCTAGTTTTAAATTTCAAAACATGTTCTAACAATCCTACCGTGGCTGTCGGTGACATCCACGTTTCTTTGATGCATTTCAATGGGCCGCGAACCGAATGACCAAACACAAGCTCAAAGGGACTGAATCCTAAGGACTCTTGGACAGATTCACGGGTCGCAAACAGCAGCATGTGGATTCCTTCATCCCAGTCTTTTTCATGTTCATGGCAGAAGGTTCGGATCATTTTCTTAAGTGTCTGATGGAAGCGTTCAAGAGCTCCTTGTGACTCGGCATGATATGCACTCGACATGCAGTGTTTTATTCCCAGTTGGTCCATCACTTGTTGAAACAGGTTGGCCGTAAAATTAGTTCCTTGGTCCGATTGAATGGACTTCGGTAGACCAAATAGTGTAAAGAATTTTTTCAATGCCTTCACAATGTTCGGGGCCTTGATATTCCTTAGAGGAATCGCCTCCGGAAAACGGGTAGAGGCACACATAATTGTCAACATGTATTGATGGCCGGCTTTAGTCCTTGGAAGAGGGCCAACACAGTCAATTAGTACTCGACTGAAAGGTTCTTCGAAGGCTGGAATCGGCTTTAGAGGAGCGACGGGGATCTTTTGATTGGGCTTGCCTACCATCTGACACGTGTGACAGGATCTGCAGTACCGGACAACATCTTTCCTCAGTCTTGGCCAGAAGAAATGCGACATTATCTTGTGGTATGTTTTGTGGATGCCGAGGTGTCCTGACATTGGTGTGTCATGAGCCATATTCATGATGTCAGCACGGTATCTTTCGGGTACCACAATCTGATGAACCAGTCTCCACTCTTCATCATTAGATGCGTCTGGTGGTTTCCATTTTCTAAACAGCATATCATCATTTAGGTAGTAGCCTGTAGACTCTTGCTCAGCCTCTTGTGGTGACATGGCGGTTTCTCTGAGTTTGGCGAGCTCTGGATCACTCTTTTGTTCCTCTATCAACTGTTCTCTAGTTGATACCGTTTTGTCAAAACTTGAAGTTTGATTTCCTTCTAATGTAGTGAAGAATGTGGTTTCAAGATCCACATCATCAAAGTTATTGTGGGCTTTTGTAGAACTCTCTTCTTTGGAGGTCTTTAGACTCATTGACCTAGTCACTGCACACGCTGGATACAATTCTTGGTCTTCTTCTGGTGTTGCAGATACATTCGGTTCACGAGTGACGATGGGCTCGGCTATCACCTTCCCACCAGCTAAATCATTGCCCAACAGCAGCGATATGCCTTCCAACGGTAATGTTGGTCGGACACCTACAACCACCGGTCCAGAAACAAGATCTGACTTGATCTCAATAAAATGTAGAGGCACATTTATACAACCCAGCTCTACGCCTCGTAATAGGATGCTTTTCCCAGTCGTCGTTGTTTCTGACAAGGGCAGAATACCCTCAAGAAGTAACGATTGCGATGCACCTGTGTCTCTTAAAATAGTAATAGGTCGTAGACTGGTAGAATCACCTGGTAGTGATACAAATCCTTCCGAAACGAAAGGCTTAAAATCCCCTAACAAAACATCAGTGTTGTCTGATGTAGACATCTGGACTTGGGTCAAACTCTTGATGGAGTCAGGGAAACATCTAGAAGATGCAGTTGAAAAACTCTCTTTGGAGTCAGAAGAACATCTGGATGATGTATTTGTAAAACTCTTGTGGGAGTCAATAGAACATCGGGTGGATGTATGAGGAAAACTCTTTCTTGAGTCAGTAAAACATCTGGAAGATGTAGTTGGAAAACTCTCTATGGAGTTAGTAGAACATCGTAATGATGTATTCGACGAGTCTTGGACGCTATGAGTCGATGCACTTGAAGATTCAAAAGCTGTTTGCTTCGAGTCTTTCTTAACAACTTTATCCCTAACTGCTGACGTTGATGCAGACTTGGGAGACCAATGCACAGCACATGCACTGACTTTTGAGGGAGCCTTTTCATTCTTCCTCTTCAACTTCCAGCAGTCATCTAATTTGTGGCCTTCTTTCTTGCAGTAGGAGCAAGATTCTTTCACAGTGCTAGATTTTCTTTCAGTTGTACTGCTACTTTGAGTGGATGTACTAGCAGTCGGTTCATGCACATTAGATTGTTTTTGCTTGACATCTGACGGGAGTTTTACAAATCGATGCGATATGACAAAGTCATCGGCTAACACTGCAGCCTTGTGCACACCTTCCTCGCCACGGTTAGCTAAATGCGTCCGGACGTCCAGCCGTACACAATTCTTAAACTCTTCCATCAAGATTATGTTTTTGAGCTTCGCAAAATCGTTGCCGATCTCTCTTGAGGTGAGCCATCTTTCCAAGCGTCGTTCCTTTTCTCGCAGGAATTCCACGTGTGTTTGGCCATCCAGTTTGCGATAGTCTCTGAACTGAAGTCTATAAGCTTCGGGCACAAGCTCATAAGCCTTAAGAATTAATTGCTTAGCAACCTGATAGTCCTTCTGTTGTTCTATAGTCAAAGAACAAAAAACTTCTGCAGCCCTGCCAGTCAGAACTGTTTGTAGCAAAGTTGGCCACAAAGTTTCAGGCACACTGAAATTTTTCACCGCAAGCTCAAATTGCGGGAAATAGTTATCAATTTTAGTCTCAATAAAGCGTGGGACTATTCTTAAAAAATTTGTTGCCTCAACAGTCTGACTGACAGTTGGAGAAGGATCTGGTCTCGCATTAGAATTAAATTCTAATTTTTTTAATTCTATTTCTTTTTGTTGTTCCAAACGCATTTTCTCTAGAGCTATTTCTTTCTCTTTTTCTTTCTCTTCTAGAGCTATTTCTTTCTCTTTTTCTTTCTCTTTTAGAGCTAGTTGAGATTCAATCTCCATTTGTTTAAGTTTTATTTGTAACTCAATATTGGATGAGCTAGCCTTGCTCTCATCTGGGCTAATTGTTGTTAAAGCCTCTTCTGGAAATACATCTTCATCTACATAATGGATAACAATAGCATCTCTTATTTCCTTTTTGAGAGCATTGGATTTTACTTTTAAACCTAATTGTTTAGCAATAGCGACCAGATCCTTACGGTTGCATGTATCTAACTTTTCAACAGAAGGCTTCAATATAAATGCCTGAATATCCATGCTAAAATCTTACAAAAAGTTTAAGTACAACAAAACAAATTTTGTACAATAGTTTGATCAATAAAACAATGGTATCTTAATCTTGACTTCAAAAACTCCTTTAACTCAATATTAAATTTAGTCAAATTGTTTAACTAACATCAAATAATGAAATTTAATTAATGTTCAAGATCAAATCATGGACGGGACCCCAATTTCTTTATTACGTATCAATTAAATTTGTAGAACGGCTCGTTACAACGTAATAAAGAGAAGAGTATATTACATTAACCCCCAAAAGAATAAACTAAATTTCTACTCTTTATATTAATTAAGTAAATAAAACGTAACGCAACACAAACATACTCTAAAGTCAAGATGTAAGATTTACAAAATACTTTGTTATTTAAAAAAGAATTAGACGATGACTATATATAATTTACAACACAGTACACAAGAAAATTCTAATACAAATCCAAACTCTAAAATACAGTACACAAGAATATTATAATACAAATCTAACATACAATACAATAGATAATCTAATATAAATTACTACTTACAAAGAAAAGCACTAAGTACAAAGGAAAGGTGAAAGCACACACAGAAAACTCAAACATACAGAAGACCGGTCGACTCAAGGCTCGTCACAAGACTGACCAGAAACACAACACACTGTGTCAAGTACAAAAAATAACCTCGTGCTCAAGCGAGGGAAACCGGGTTATCGGTACATACAATACAGAATGAAAAATAATATCAATTTAAAAAAAAAAACATTCTTCAGCATGCGGTCAAGCGTGACCAACACAATGGACAGAAAGGGAGACAAAACAATACTGGGTGCAGGGGAGATAAAAAGAAATCAGCACACTCCAGTAGACACAGGAGAAAACAAAAATGACAAAATTAGGGAACGTAACACTATATTTGTTTCAATTTTGGTTGCAAAAGTCTTAGGTCTCCAGGCTTCACTATTTGCAGCTGGCCTTGTTTTTCTTTTTTGACAACCAAATGTTAGTAGGATAAAATCCTTTTTCCACAAAAGAATGCAATATAAATTTTTTGCCGATACCCACATACCTAGAGAAACTGAATGATTTTCTTCCAAAGAATCGCATTTGCTTTTCAAAAACTCGAGCACCGAATCCAAGTCTCAAACATTATATTTAAACTGTCATCTTTTGCTAACCACAAGAAGAGTTTTTTATTGATAAAAAGCAATAACAACATTTTCCGGTTCTAAATGAGGAAAACTGACTGTTGAAGTAGATGTTTCTGACATTTCAGTGAGTTTAACTTGCATTTACAATGACCACTGGAATGCATTTGCATTGAAACTGGAGATATCTTGCCATGAAATCAATTTCAAAACATTTAGGCCTAACGATATGTACATCATTATGTTGAGAATATATTAAGATAGATAGTTGGGCTTTTTCATAAGTACATTATAACGCTCAAAGTGCAGTTTTCTAATCAAAGACTCCTTAAATGGACAAACAATTAATGCAGGAAATGTTTATTTACAATTGTTTCACGTAAATTATTTTAATCATCTAATAATTAAATCATGTTATGTATACCATAATGTTGAACTTAATGTAAAGAAATAATAATTAGTCAGTAATATTTGTTATATTACAAAATAGACCTTGTTTCGCATCACTATTGAATCAAATGTAGAAAAAAAAATTTAATTAAAATGAGATAATTATCCTGTTTCATTTGAGCTAATATTTCTAATGTTTTTTTTTCTTGTATAAAAAAAATAAATGGCTTACAATTTATAACTGATAAAACTGTAAAAAGTATTTGAAATTTATGTAAATATTTTATGACTAAATAATTTATAACCCTATGTATATTTTATAACATTACATTAACTATCCAGTTCATATGATTACTACGTAAAACTAAGATCTAATTATTATTAATATTAGCAAATTATATATTTAGCAGCGTTTACATCGCATTTCATTCAAAAACGAATCGATTCAAATGGCTGACGTGTTCAAATTATAGCAGGTACGTTTGTACCGCCCAATTGCCCTTCACCGCCCCCCAATCGCCACCGGAAACGTCAGCGCCCTTCCCCTCAAAGCTTCTCACCGCCCCCAATTGGGCGATAACGCCCCCGTTGAGAACCTATGTGCAGCTAATCAAACAGGGTTTTTAAATTTCAATTTTTCTTCAGATAAAAAGATAAATAAATCGTGTGACACCATTATGAATAATTTCCTTCCGTAATCCGGTTTTTGTTTAACATCCCTACTTCACACAGAGTTAATTCGCAACAGTTTTAAGTAAATGAAAGAATTAATAAGCAGAGTAATATATGCAACACAAGCGTAGAATTTGAATTTGGAAAGTTAAAATAGATATTCGGCTGATGACCGAAAGTCAATATCAGTTTCGGCCGAAACCGTAAGCAAACCGAAAATAACATTTTGGCTTCGGCCGAAGCCGAAACCACACTGAAAAAGTGTTTTTGCCTATTATCGGCACCGAAACCGAAGCCGAAACCGAATTTCGGTCGGTCTCTAGTTAAGATTGCATTATTGATCCAAATAAATGGAAATTTGATTCGATTACATAAGTTTCGTCTTTCAGCATACTTAAAACAATATTAAAGAACCATTTGTATTCAAAAACAATAGACATTCGCGCAAACTATCATACCATTTATCATACAAGAAAAAAGTAGGCCTATCATTTAGGAGTCAGCTATTGAGCCATTATATTTCCTGGCTGAAAGATGATTCTTTTGAAAGAGTCTCACAGATAGTGGAACAAACGAGTTTTTAAATCTCGCTGTTCTTGCTCTTATTGAAAGAAGCCGACCACTTCGACTAGATATTATGGAACTACCATGAAGCGGGTGTGCATGATCTTGGAGGATTTTATCAATCATAGACAGACAACTTGAACTGAAAATATCTGCAAGAGATGATAATTCTGTCTGTGTACTACTAAAGGCTTTGTTTATTAGGCGGTCTATCCGGGTAAGTGTCGAATGATGTGTGCGCAATAGTTTAGAATGCATTTAATTGTTTTGTTTATTTAAACAGGGGGTAAGATGGAGAATCAAAGACAGGAGGCCACTGTTTCGCTGAAATGTGATTGTCATCTATTGAGTTGCACCATTCAACGTATCTGCTTGTGCAACGAGAATCTCCAAAGATGGCGTTTTGGCTATCTTAATTAAAGAGGTGACCGTGTGCTGTGGCCACTGAAGTCCATTCGGTTGTCTAAGCAAACGAGTATAAGAGTCACTGATATTAGTTCACCAATCACCTTTGACTTCTCAGACTCCGGCAAGTCCAGAATCATTCGGCCGTGTCTACAAACTATAAATATGTCTAAAACACATGACTGAAGTCAAATACAAAGTACATAATTTTAGCGGACCTTACTTCTACACAAATAAATCATTTACTGCATTACAGATAGTAGTGGGATAACAATTTTACTAGGTCAGATGAAATAAATGAAAGAAATGAAAAACATAAAGTCCTGTGTGTATCACGTGTTGTATCGTGTGTTGTATCACGTGTTGTATCTTGTGTTGTATCCTGTGTTGTATCTTATGTTGTATATTGTGTTGTATCTTGTGTTGTATATTGTGTTGTATCTTATGTTGTATATTGTGTTGTATCTTGTGTTGTATCTTGTGTTGTATATTGTGTTGTATCTTATGTTGTATATTGTGTTGTATCTTGTGTTGTATATTGTGTTGTATCTTATGTTGTATATTGTGTTATATCTTGTGTTGTATCTTGTGTTGTATCTTGTGTTGTATCTTGTGTTGTATCTTATGTTGTATCTTGTGTTGTATCTTATGTAGTATATTGTGTTGTATCTTGAGTTGTATCTTGTGTTGTATCTTGTGTTGGATCTTATGTTGTATATTGTGTTGTATCTTGTGTTGTATCTTGTGTTGTATATTGTGTTGTATCTTATGTTGTATATTGTGTTGTATCTTATGTTGTATATTGTGTTGTATCTTGTGTTGTATGTTGTGTTGTATATTGTGTTGTATCTTGTGGTGTATATTGTGTTGTATCTTGTGGTATATATTGTGTTGTATCTTGTGGTGTATATTGTGTTGTATCTTGTGGTGTATATTGTGTTGTATCTTGTATTGTATATTGTCTTTTATCTTTTGTTGTATATTGTGTAGTATATTGTGTTTTTTAGTTGTTTGTATATTGTGTTGTATATTGTGTTGTATCTTGGGTTGTATCTTGGGTTGTATCTTGGGGATATTCTTCTTCTTCTTCTATTAGCCAGTCCCCCGTGTGAGTATCGAGGTCCTGGAAATGACCAGGTGAAAAAATAACCCCACTGCTAGCCCCATATGCAAGTCGTAAAAGGCGACTAATAGTGGGTTGTGCATTGGGTATAACCCGGGCACGTAAAACTTGTACCCCCCTTTGTGGTGCTGTTCGACAGAGGTCCAGTTTGCACTACCCTGGATAGAGGTTTTTGTGCAACCCCTGCTGGGGGGCTCTGGTGTTGGTAGCATGGGGATGACTGGGTGTAAAGTCGCGAAGGGGCCTGAATCCAGGATGTGACAATTCCACTGAGTATTCCCAGAATCTAAAAAAACTAAATGGCACAACAGTTACTGAGTGTCATAACCATTTGGAGAGCTCAGTGGATGGCGTAGATTGGACCATATGCCAGCCCCACCTCGGTGCAACTCAGCCCTGACTCAATGCAGCCCGATCCCGGAGTAGAACTCACAGGTGCTGGGCACAGAACCGAAAACTCTCTTGAACTGCGGGGTTTGAAAAAAGCCGCAAAGGAAACCCCAGAATAACAATCTTGGGGATATCATTTATGTATCTTTTGTCATGTTTTTCGCCAGCCTGATCATCGGCTACCCTCCAATGCAACCAGACGGAGGCCGCTCAACGGACGGCGCGGACAGGGACGACTTAAAACATGGCGTACAACGATCGCCGATGATCTCTGCTCTGTCGTTACAGCTACGGACAGAGCCCACTGGAGAACTCTCATTTCCCCATGAACAGCGCGGGATGATCAAAGTTAAAGTGTCATATTCTCTAGTAGCACTTCAATTATATCAAAGTGAACTAAGTGATCTAAACATATCATACCTGGAAGTCAATTTGATAACATCTAAGTATTTCCTTAATTAAAGGCATATTTAAATCAGTACACATTTAAGATTTCTTCCCGGGCCTGGAGGGTACCCTTACCCAGTTCTGATGAGTACATGACGTTTGGTGTAGAAACAAAAAAAGACGACAGGGCATTGTGCCGTATGCCATGGCAACAGAAACTTGTGGCCTCATGGATCAATTTGGTCCTACGGTATTACTTAATAACTTAACTTTTTTTTTTACTTTACAGTAATTGACTAATCATAGGAGAGGGGGACAGGTTGATACAGGGGCAGGTTGATACAAATTGTTTTTTTACAGCTATTATACTACGTATGCGTGGAAGAGTTAGTACGGGAGATAGCTTTCTACTTCCCCTGCTTTCGATATAAAAATGGCTTCGCTCGTATTAAACACAAGCTAACTGATTTGCACATAAACAACCAAATAATAGATCAAGTCTTGCAATATAAATATCTTGGCGTCACAATTACTGACAAACTGACTTGGTCTGACCACTGCCAAAGCCTCTGTAAGAAAATGCACCAACGACTTTTCTGTCTTAATAAACTAAAAATATTTCACATAGAGGAAATCATTATGAATCTCTTTTACTCGGCGACTGTTGGTAGCACCATAACCTTTGCAATCACCTGCTGGTATGGTAATACCAACACATTGAACAAACATCGGATAGACCGCCTAATAAACAAAGCCTCTCGTACAACTCAGACAGAATTACCATCTCTTGCGGATATTTTCAGTTCAAGGTGCCTGTCTATGATTGATAAAATCCTCCAAGATCATGCACACCCGCTTCATGATAGTTATATAATATCTAGTCGAAGTGGTCGGCTTCTTTCTATAAGGGCAAGAACAGAGAGATTTAAGAACTCTTTTGTTCCACTGTCAGTGAGACTCTTTCAAAAGAATCATCTTTCAGCCAGGAAATACAATGGCTCAATAGCTGACTCCTAAATAATAGGCCTACTTTTTTCTTGTAAAATAAATGGTATGATAGTGTGCGTGAATGTCTAATGTGTTTGAGTACAAATGGTTCTTTAATATTGTTTTAGCTATGCTGAAAGACGGAATTTATGTAATCAAGTCAATTTTCCATTCATTTGGATCAATAAAGCAATCTTATCTTATCTTATCTTAAAATTGATAATACTGTCAGGAAAATTGAAATTTGAGCAACTTTTGAAAAATATTAACTTATTATTACGTAAGAGATTTCACAGACACGGTAAGTACTTTTATTTTATCATCTTTTTATTTAGGTTAAATGGGGATTCCTGAATACTTTTATTTAAATTACGAATGTGTTATTTGCGTCTGGTTTTTAACGTAGTATAGTGAGGCACATTGATACAATATCCGGTTATTTATTTTATTTAGCCCATTGGAAAAGCATTTAAACATAGAAGAATAATTTTTTTTTTACAAAAACGTATTTATATTTAAATAGAGTGTTAGGTTCATTGAGTTTAGCTTACATTTAAATCATTTTCATTTATTTTTGCTTTATAATGTCTAGCTAGGGTTATTCCTATTTAGAACTTAGCCTAGGGGTTTAAGTTAATGCTTAGGCCTTATACAGGCGTCTAATAAAAATATTTAATTAAATACATTACTATTAAACTAAGTCTTATAATTTATCATATTAGTTTACGATTATTGTGATTTTAAAATTTAGTTTATATGTATTAAATTACCCGGGATATTAATTTGTTTAATTGTTTGTAATTTCAGATGGTGCGAAGATGTAAAAGAAAGCCATAACATGGGGTTACGATACAAGTTTTATTGACCAGAATTGTTCTAAGTAATAAAAAAAAAACAATAAAATAATAGTTTTGGGTTGTTTACTTTGTTAAGTGGTCATTGTATTAGTGTTATTATTAAATCTTGTTCAATGTATCAGCTTGCCCCATAGTGTGTATCATCTTGCCCCTGCACGGGGCAAGTTGATACACATTATTTTACATTGCTTTTAGAGCTATATTTATTTTAAATATATTCTAATGAATAAAATGTGTAGATCAAAAGATGCAGGATACCTAGGGGAACAAATAAAAGTATTTATATCCACTCTAAATATAATGGTTTGCAATTAATATAAATAAATGTGAAATGTGTATCAACGTGCCCCCCTCTCCCCTATAGTTTATATACATTATTATATATGTATTAATCTTTTTAGAAAAACATAGGGAATGCTAAAATAAAGGCTTATGTTCCTTTTGCCGCTAGGTCAGATCCTTAATATCTACAGGACTTTATCAATCGTAAAGAAAAGAGAGGGTAATTAGTATTTGCTAAATGACGTCACATCCGTTTCCGCTTTCTTTGTGTGGGGCTCAGCTGTATGACAAAATCTCCTTATATAAACAGCTTATTATAGTTAAAAAAAAATGTTAATGTGATCATTCCTGTTTTTTTTTTAGTCTAGTCTAGTTCCGAACGCTCATTTTCAGTTTTATTTCAAAGAGAAACTTACCAATGTTTATTTTCGATGAGTGTTTCTTTCTCTCGATGGATATCGCCAGATGTCACTCACGCATCGCCTCGCAGTGATGCCAAAACGTATTAATTCTCCCTGATTCAAGTGGCTGATGTTGTTCTAGGAATTCTGGGGGTGTGGTGGGGAGGGGGAGGAGGGGGGGCGCACAATCACCCCATTCTGTAGACTAACATAACCACAGGCTCAGGGACAAAAGAAACAAACACTCGACGTCCGCCGGCTCAGACAGGATTCAGATTTTGTGAGGGCCAAAACATACAACAGACATTTGACAGGTTCCTGACATCTCAATTTTTCTATTATCATTCCGACACCAGACATTTTTGAATAGTTTGGAAAGGGTTGTGACGATTGTACAAAGTGGCGTTTGTGTTTATATTATGATATTAGTAAATTGGATCAATGAAGTTAGGGCATTGCAAAGTTGAACGATTATGTTCTTGAACAGTTGAAAGGTTAGGACAGTGTAAAGTTAAACGGTTACGACCTTGCACAATTAAACAATTTGGTTATTATACAGTTGGTAGATTAGTAGAAGACTAGAACATAAAACTGTTGGAAAGTTGGAACATTGCACAACTGAAAAGTTAGGGCATTAAATAGTTCAACGATTAGGAAATTGTACAATTGGAGGGTTCGTGCATTGTACAACGGAGGGTTAGGACATTGTACTATTGAAAGGTGAGGACCTTGTAGAGTACGAAGTCTCGAAAGGGTACAAATGATATATTAGGGCATTGACAACGAAACGATTAGGACATTATACGGTTGAAAGATAAGGATATTGTAAATTTGAATGATTAGGGCATTGTACAGTGGAACAATTAGGACATTGTACATTTCAAAAACTAGGATATTGTACAATTGAATAATTAGTACATTGTACAATTGAATAATTAGGACATTGTAGTACAAATTGTACATTTGAATGACTAGGGCATTGTACTGTTGAATGATTAGGACATTGTACAGTTGCATGATTAGGACATTGTAGAATCGACTGATAAGGACATTGTATTGCTGAATGATTAATATATTGCACAGTTCAAAAAGTAGGACATTGTATATTTGAATGATTAGGACATTGTACAGTGGAACGATTATGACATTATATAGTTGAAAGATAAGAACATTGCTTAGTTGAACAATTAAGTCATTGTACAGTGGAAAGATTAGTTGCAGACAGGTTTTTGTTTGCTTTCCTTCATCTAGCTAAATCGTCTCTTTTTTGCCTAGTGTGCAAACATGTCCTCGCATCTATTTAATACTTTATAGACGCTACTTTTACAAATAAAATGCTCCATGAGATGATCTATTAAGGTGAATTATTTTAATGCTACTGACATTCTGATAGCTGCTGCTTCTGAAGCTGTTTCCAGGCTCACGAAGATGATTATATCAGTCAGTGTGAGCTGTATGATTGAGATGTATGTCTTATGTCATCGTATAACTGTATATCAAACGATTAACAAGGCGTGAAATTCTGCTTAAAACTGGGCACACTTAATTGCATGTATAGGGAAAAAAAGTAATTTTGTGAGTATGCAGTTTTTCTTAAGCCTTTTACTACACTATTTACTAGTTCCATATTATGTTTCAGACACTCCTTAACACAATTTTGGAGCATCCTTAGTTTGATCTCAGTGTCACATCTTGATGAAGGTTTTAAATGATGTTTTATTGTTGGTTTACATGAAGCGAGTATCAATTTAGTGGTTATACTCACACTATACAGTTGCAAATTTTCAATTGTTATCAACCTAATTTATCTTTATTTGAATTTTTTTCCCTTTGTTGTTGGGCCTCCTCTACATAAAATGCTTATAGATCTAATTTATATATTCTTTAGTTGTTTCAATAAGCATAAGCATTTCAGAAATGATCTATAAGGAGATTAATTACTAGTAAATATTCACAACTGACAAGTGCAACAGCAATAATTAAATCACTAAATCTATAAACACTAGAAGATAGAAGGATATGAGTAATGTAGTAATAAAACATATGGCGTTAAATTTTTACTTTGAAATACAGCACAATAACAATCTATTACAATGCTCAGAAAAACTTAAGGACAAAAACACTTTTCTTGACCAATGTGCAAAAAGGAATTCATATAAGTACTTTTTCTTCACAAGTGGCTTCCGTGCATGGAATAGGTTACATGGGAAAACCAGTACCGTTGCATCATTAAAACACTAATCAAAATGAAAGACTAGACTTAGACAAAAGATGAGCGTAGGACGGAATAATCTTCTTTATAGAAAAAACGTCTGTAATATATAAGATAAGATAGTAATAACTTATACTTTTGTGTATATATTCTAACATATGTTTAACTAATTTAAATGTTTTCTTGAGTTCATTGGTTCTTATCACTGATCTATAAAAAGACTAGATAAGGCGTGGAAGCAACATTTTTGAGGAAATTTCCGACATTTTGTTTCAACTGCACTGATCAATATATACAATTACCGTGAGTTTGTTTATTCATTTAGATGTTTGTTTCTTCTCTACAGTCTCCTAAGGCCGTTTAACTAATCGGGTTAAATGTATAAATTGGAAACGTCCTCCATAATAAAGTTTTATTTTCTCAACAATATTGCTTAATTCGTTAATTTATTTGTTAAAATAAACTTATACCTAATACTAATCACCGTACGTTAAGGTTATACAATGCGCGCAGTTTCCAAATGATGTTCATTTGAAATGCGTTCAATTTTTGTGTGTTTCGGGTCCGGGTTTTTCCGTACTGCGAAATATTGCTGTATACTTTTTTATTATTAACTTTTTTTTTATCTTTTGGTATTTGTTTTCTTTTGATCGTATTATTGTTAGTTATATATTATTAATTAGAAGTGGGAAGTTTGACAGCAACAATTCATATGCATATTGTGTAAAATGGCTGCAACATAGATTCCGTTCCGATCTATTTATAGATCAGTGGCGCAGTAAACAATTTTGTTTATATCGGTAAGTGCAGTGGAAATTTGGAGTTTTTCCTTTCTTCTATAGATCAGTGCATTTCTTCACTTTGCTCAAACCAATTTATTAAGAAGGCGCAATCCATTCTTTTTATAGATCAGTGGTTTTTATAAGAAAACTTAATATTTCTAACATATTCATGTCGTATTAATGTTTTCTTGGTACCTATTAAAAGATTCATATATTCTAATATAATAATTTGAGCGCATTTTATGTTCTTGTTACATTATTTAAAAAAAAAAAACAAATACGCGGTTTGAATTTAATTTGTAATGTGTGTCTGAACATGTCATGCAATCAACATTATTCATTCACACATTTCTCACAACATTTATTTTACTCTTTCTGATTTTCTTCTGTTGTTGATTGTAATAATAGCAGTAGGCCCGACACAATTCTTTCCACCTACCTCTCACCCCGTCCCCATAGAATTTCAGGTGATAACATGGAGCGACAGAGTTACTGCTCCTGAATATGAGAAGTTACAGAAGTGAACAGAATGAAAGAGAACAGACAGATTACCTGGTGTTTCAATTGTGTGTTTTATTATGTGTAGAACAAACAGATTACCTGGTGTTTCAATTGTGTGTTTTATTATGTGTAGGAGGGAAACAGCTTAGGTTTGCAGGGATGGAGTTAGAGAGTAGATACCATGTTGTATGTGTTTATTAGGTAGTCCAAAGTGTGTTCTAATAAGGAGATGTCTTTCAAGCTTGGTGAGGTTTCGCTTGCTACTGTTTGAAGTGCTGATTGAGAGTCGGTGAAGATGACTAATTCGGATGGGGCAAGATGTTTGTTGTTATATATGTATGTTCTACTGTCTCAACGGCAATGTTCATGGCATCAACTTCTGCTTTAAAGTTTGTGCAGTAGTTCCCACATGGTGCACTTATCTCAAAAATACCCTTAAAGCGCAGTCGATAAATATAACGGCGGGATAATTCTGTCTACAGATTATTGTAAAACACTTTTCTTTTTAAAGATACACGTCAGAAAGTTCTGTGCTTTTATAATTAAGTAGAGAAATGGGGTACAACGATATAATGAAGACAATAAAGATACGTTTTTAAAAGCGTCTTTAAAAGGTTTGTTATGTTCTATACAAGTGGCTCAGGTGTTTGCATTGGCATAATGTTGTTGCTTATATCGTATCCGTCTTAAGTCTGGTTCACTTTAAATTATATAGCTTAAACCGCTTGTTGAAGTAAGTTTACTCTTTAAGAATTGAATGTTTATGTAGACATTGTAAATAGAATCTTGTACGGGTCTATTCATATGAAAACCTTGGTAAAATATAAGATACATTTTATCTTTAGAGGTTATAAAAATATTTAAAACTTCAAATTTAAAAAATGTTCACAATTTTAAACATAATGTAAACTTGAATAAAGCTAAGAATTAAATAGAAAAATTCAAGAAATATTTCCCTGTGGTGAATTCAGCTCAAGTATACCGGGGATTATAACAACTAGACCACAAAGAACAAATTGAGGAACAGAAAATGCCAAATGTAACATGTCAGGCTAAGATTCTTTAAAATTACCAATGAGAATCGTGTTAGGCACACATTCTACTAGACTCTATATTTGATGTGTATGCATATATATCTATATATGAATAGATTTTGTTATGTTATAGTGTATAACATCATACTTTAAAACACCCATTTACTAATTTTTCCCCTCCCTCGACATAGTTCTCTATTTTAATGTCGGGACACGACTGTTTTATTTTTCTCGTTGACTTGCATTAAGTTACTCTTAAAACAAAAGGCAAGGCTATCAACGATTCATTCATAAAACCAGTCTAGTCAAGTTTAATCCCAGACACCGTCTGCCCGCGTAAGATATTAATATTCGCGCTGACTGACAAAATGCAAACTCCTGGTTGGACGAATACTAATTAGCCTCTGACGTCACTTTTCGCGCCCTTCACGGCACATATAAGCCAAACGCCAGATGAATCATGAAACTCGCTCTCTTTTGCTACAGGACAGACATATTGTTTGTTTGGACTGATCATGATACCTTTATTGTCTACATTTGCATTTTTCAACTAATACAGCTCATTCAAGGTTAAATAAAAGTTTCTGCATTTAAGTAACAAGTCAAGGAGTTTGTTTTGAATAAGAATTACTGTTGAGATAATTTGGATAATGCCAGGCTAAATTAACCAACTTGAGGAATCGCTGCAGACTATTTATCACGCTCAGAACGACGTGGGTTCTCGCTGGCCTTAAATAATCATACTCTAGACCAGTGGTTTTTAACCTTTTCAAGTCGGGGAGCACTTTTGATCATGACAAAAATTTGGGGAGCACCAAAATCAAGGAGTAAAAATAACATACAAATGCACATACGTACGACTTTTATTGAAAATAAAAGATTATAACATAAGAGTATAAAATTATAACATGACAAACAAATTTGTAATAAACATAAATTTAATAAGTAAAAAAAATTACATTGAGCAAAATTTAATTCAGAAAAATAATAAGATTTAATGTGAAACCTGAGCTTGACGGTTTTTACAAATTTCAGTGATATTAGGCCTAATTTTAGAAATAGCTACCCTCAATTCTTCATCCAAATTAGTAAGTGTTGCTCGTTTTTTATTTTTATGTTGGTGACTATCGACAAAACCGAGTTCACACAAATATGATGTTGAAAATTGCAACAAGATTTTAAGTGCCTTCATGGAGAGAGCTGAGTATTCTTCTTGCACAAAGATCCAAAATTCCTCCAGAACCATTTCGGAAAATTTTATTTTAAGTGTACGATCTGATGATAGGTTGATTAATTCTTCTTCTTCTTGGTATAACAACTTACTATTTGATGTATCAACCGTGGCAAAGGGATTACGTATCCAGTCATATGTTTCTACGTTTATTGATGGAAAATAAAATTCAATCTTTTCTTCTAATAAAGTTAAATGCTCTGTTACTGCTGAAATAATTTCGTCGGTAGTGTTATCATTACGAGAAGGAAAGATATCTACTTTCTTTTTCTCCAACAAACGATTTTTAAAAAAAAATAACTTTTTTCCGAAAGGCTGTCAATTTGTCGGTCGATGTTAAAAAATTTTCTTTTCTTCCTTGAAGGTTGGTATTAACACAATTTAAATAATCAAAAATATCAGCTAAATATGCCAATTCTCACTTTAGAATGCAAAAGCAAAGATTCGTACTTGGCTTCCATAGAGATGCAAAGATGTTTAAAGACGCGTATTTTTAAAGATCTCGATTTTATGAAGTTTACCATATTTACAACTTTGTCTAGCACAGGTTTTAATGCTACTGGTAATGTTTTGGACACCAGAGATTCTCTGTGCAAAAAACAGTGAGTAGATATAATATTGGCGTTTCTTTTCTTGGCGAGAGTCACAAACCCTTTTAATGAGCCTACCATTGATGGAGCACCGTCCGTACAAATTCCCACACACAACTCCCATGATATTTTGAATTGTTTGAAATAGGAAGAAATAGAATCAAAGACATCTTGTCCTGTCGAACGTTTGGTAAGCTCAAGACAGCATAGAAATTGATTCACTATTTCGTTTTCATGAATGAAACGATGAAACCCTTGTATATGAGCTTTTCCACTTATGTCAGTGGACTCGTCAATTTGCAGAGCAAAATGCCGTTTGGAAAGCTTATCGGCAACTGTTTTCTCGATATCATCCGACATATTTTTAATTCTATTTTTTATTGTATCATTTGAACGAGGAGTTTTCATTATTTCCTTTGTTGCTTCATCGCCACTTTTTAAATACAATTAATGAGTTTAAAAGTTAAATATTTTGTTAGATAAAGGCTTCAACTTTAATCACATATAAATTTTATTTATGCAGCATTAGTACAAGTGAGTCAAAACTTCGTTACAAAAACAGTAAAAATAGGCAAAAAGGCCGATTTTTCCCTGTTTGGACTACTTATTATAAGCAGTACCAGGTGACCGATCATTCGATCGGTAATAAAGAGCAGGCGCTTGTACCTTAACATCATGTGTATGTAAAACAACAGTGCATACATTTTAAAAATACTTCTTTACCAGACCAATAAATTGTATTTGTCTTTTTTCTTTTTTCTACTATGAATAACATGGGCTTTAAATTCTAACAGTCGAAGCAGATTTTTATTTGTGCAGTCTAATATCTAGATTTTGACCGATAACCCCCCCCCCCCCCAAAAAAAAAAAAAAAAAAAAAAAAACAACAACAGCTTAATCTCATTTTAAACCAAAAAAAAACATGAAGGCTAGAGTTGTCAGTTTTAAATCCAACAGAAATATATGTCATTTATGTCATTAAATCGCCAGGCTACAACGAATACATAAAAGTACTGCGCGTTTGTTTATGTGCAAGTCTAAAAGAGACTCGGGAACTGCCCTTCTAAGCTCGCTCCAGAATTGAGTATAAAGTGGCGCTACTTTGCCATCAGTGCATTTTTAAATACGAGTTTCCGTCCTATCTCAAGGCACTAATCAGACCTTATGTCCCGCAAAGAACACTTTGTTCTACAAACTCATCGCTTCTGGAAGAGCCCCGTTTCTCTCTGACGACCGTTGGCCTTAGAGCCTTCTCAGTATCCGGTCCGAAGGTTTGGAATCAACTTCCCATTCAACTGAGGCGAACAAGCTCTACTGTTACTTTCAAAAAGAACTTAAAAACTCATTATTTCAATATTTACCTTTGATAACAATTAACATGCTTTAGAAACTTACTGTCTTATTTATGGGTTGGGTCGGTTAATGCTACATTTATTTGTTTTGTCTTTTTTTTAATCATCAATTTAGCTCTGTCACATGGCCTAGGGTAATATCCGTATTCTCAGTTGTATGTTAAACGCGCTCAGAGCTTACATTATGTTTGTTGGCAGCGCTATACAATATTATTATTATTATTATTATTTAAAAGACTGAAAATGAAAAGTTTAAATTTAAAATATCGTGAATTACGTTACAATTTTTAGTTCTTCTACCCCTTCCCCTATTGGTGTACGCTCGTTTGAATCTGTGGCGCCTTCACTGTGGAACGGCTTACCTGAGACACTGAAAAACTCTGTGTCAAAAAAGGCATTCAAGAAGAATTTGAAGACTTTTCTTTTCAACTAAATTGATCAAATACACATCCATCAGCAAAAAACTTGTTTGAAACTATTTTAAAATGTTATTGTCGTTTCGTGCGTCCATCGGCCGAAACCTTGTTTAAAACTATTTTAGAGCGTTATTGTCGTTTCGATTTTGTGAGCGCGCCGAGCATGCTTTTATTAGTATGGAGTGAGGCGCTATATAAATGACCAATTAATTAATTAATTATTTAACTTAAACAAGTGTCAAACTTTCCTATAAAATTATGTCAATTTTTTCAAATCCCTCCCTCAACCCATTCAAGCTAACAATTAGTTACGGCCGGCAAATATGTTTGATAGGAATTAAAAAGGTCTACGAATAAATGTAAATCGGGTAAAAAAAATAGGCATAGTCTAACTGGAGAATCGAACCCGCTCGCACGCACAGCAGTCCTCTACGTTACCAACTTAGCTAGAGAAGGCACATGTCAGATGTGAAAAGCTATTAGACAGTATATAGGACTAGGCCTAAAAAAGTCAGTGACACAATAGGGATCCGTGGGGACACAAACACGATCTTTTTATATATAGAGATTTTCAATGTTTTCAATGTATTATTCCAAACATTGTTTTACGAAAAAAGTAAAAAAATATAGTTTGGTGTTAACATTATTTAATATCCTCCATTTGTGTTACTATTTATAATAAACTATCGCGGTAAAATATAATATTGATTAATTAAAACAATGGTATGATAAACATTTTTTTTTTTAATTTTGAGCATTAAACTTAAATACTAAATAATTAAAGGTAAAATTATGTTATTCATTGAAAAGACTGCAAATGAAAAGATCATAATATATGTAGGCTTCGTTAGATAATGTGTTTAATTTCTCCCCCCCCCCCCGCCCCTCAATAAAACTAACAGTATATTACACTTCTGACTATTGTTATAAGGAAAATACGAATATACTGAATTTACATCTTTTCTAGTTTACCAGATTTCGAATTGACAATGTTAACATATTCTAATATATCTTACTTTGGTAGGCCTTTATAAGCAAATCATACACATTTTTAATGAAACATTAATTGAATTTTTAAAAAAGTGAATACTAAAACAGTGTTTATTATTTACAGTGTAGAGTATACTGCTACGTTGTATGCTATATACAGCGTAGTGTATACTGCTACAGTGAACACTATATACAGTGCAGTGTAATCTGCTACAGTGTACACTATATACAGCTATTCATTGTTTAAACACAAAAAAAGTTTTAGAGGTGGTTTTTTTTCAAAAAATGTCAGATAAAAGAAAGTTACAAATAGACCTTTAGTTTGGTGAAAGTTCTTCTAATTCTGTTATTATTTAAACGGCAAACTATTATCTCACTATTAGATAATTCGTAAATATGTATTTGTTTTATTTTTTTTTAAATTTAATCTAAAATATATTGAAGTTTAATCTAAAATATATTGGTAGACGTTCAAATCTAAATAAGCCGCGAGGGCCGCATACTATCATTTGTCCGCCCGCGCGTTACCCACTGGCTGTAGTTTGGACACCCCTGCATTACATAAATTACACTTGGTCTTGCTTTAAATTATTTCTATCATCGGTGCGCAACAGTAGTTTAAACAAGAAATTAAACTTCTTTCTGCTGTAGTAAGCCTACGGGTATTCCCGAAACGTCATAACTGCGACGCAACAAAACACCGCTCTTGAAAGCCGCACTACATGTGAGTCGAGCAAGGGCATGTTTTCACGGCCAAAATCAATATCTACGATAAATCTAATGTGTATTTTTGTTTAACGTCCATTTCCGATTTTTATTTGTGGGGCCGAAAATCTGTAGATTTTTTTTTAGGTGAAACAAGTAGTGCATTAAAACATGAAGATAATCGTTAGAGCGCTTTTGAAGAAAATTTCCAGACATATATACACATATCCTATACTATAATACGAGTTAAAATTGTATGTATATATATATATATGTGTATATATGTCTGGAAATTTTCTTCAAAAGCGCTCTAACGATTATCTTCATGTTTTAATGCACTACTTGTTTCACCTAAAAAAAAATCTACAGATTTTCGGCCCCACAAATAAAAATCGGAAATGGACGTTAAACAAAAATACACATTAGATTTATCGTAGATATTGATTTTGGCCGTGAAAACATGCCCTTGCTCGACCCACATGTAGTGCGGCTTTCAAGAGCGGTGTTTTGTTGCGTCGCAGTTATGACGTTTCGGGAATACCCGTAGGCTTACTACAGCAGAAAGAAGTTTAATTTCTTGTTTAAACTACTGTTGCGCACCGATGATAGAAATAATTTAAAGCAAGACCAAGTGTAATTTATGTAATGCAGGGGTGTCCAAACTACAGCCAGTGGGTAACGCGCGGGCGGACAAATGATAGTATGCGGCCCTCGCGGCTTATTTAGATTTGAACGTCTACCAATATATTTTAGATTAAACTTCAATATATTTTAGATTAAATTTAAAAAAAAATAAAACAAATACATATTTACGAATTATCTAATAGTGAGATAATAGTTTGCCGTTTAAATAATAACAGAATTAGAAGAACTTTCACCAAACTAAAGGTCTATTTGTAACTTTCTTTTATCTGACATTTTTTGAAAAAAAAACACCTCTAAAACTTTTTTTGTGTTTAAACAATGAATAGCTGTATATAGTGTACACTGTAGCAGATTACACTGCACTGTATATAGTGTTCACTGTAGCAGTATACACTACGCTGTATATAGCATACAACGTAGCAGTATACTCTACACTGTAAATAATAAACACTGTTTTAGTATTCACTTTTTTAAAAATTCAATTAATGTTTCATTAAAAATGTGTATGATTTGCTTATAAAGGCCTACCAAAGTAAGATATATTAGAATATGTTAACATTGTCAATTCGAAATCTGGTAAACTAGAAAAGATGTAAATTCAGTATATTCGTATTTTCCTTATAACAATAGTCAGAAGTGTAATATACTGTTAGTTTTATTGAGGGGCGGGGGGGGGGGGGGAGAAATTAAACACATTATCTAACGAAGCCTACATATATTATGATCTTTTCATTTGCAGTCTTTTCAATGAATAACATAATTTTACCTTTAATTATTTAGTATTTAAGTTTAATGCTCAAAATTAAAAAAAAAAAATGTTTATCATACCATTGTTTTAATTAATCAATATTATATTTTACCGCGATAGTTTATTATAAATAGTAACACAAATGGAGGATATTAAATAATGTTAACACCAAACTATATTTTTTTACTTTTTTCGTAAAACAATGTTTGGAATAATACATTGAAAACATTAAAAATCTCTATATATAAAAAGATCGTGTTTGTGTCCCCACGGATCCCTATTGTGTCACTGACTTTTTTAGGCCTAGTCCTATATACTGTCTAATAGCTTTTCACATCTGACATGTGCCTTCTCTAGCTAAGTTGTTAACGTAGAGGACTGCTGTGCGTGCGAGCGGGTTCGATTCTCAAATTAGACTATGCCTATTTTTTTTACCCGATTTACATTTATTCGTAGACCTTTTTAATTCCTATCAAACATATTTGCCGGCCGTAACTCATTGTTAGCTTGAATGGGTTGAGGGAGGGATTTGAAAAAATTGACATAATTTTATAGGAAAGTTTGACAGTTGTTTAAGTTAAATAATTAATTAATTAATTGGTCATTTATATAGCGCCTCACTCCATACTAATAAAAGCATGCTCGGCGCGTTCACAAAATCGAAACGACAATAACGCTCTAAAATAGTTTTAAACAAGGTTTCGGCCGATGGACGCACGAAACGACAATAACATTTTAAAATAGTTTCAAACAAGTTTTTTGCTGATGGATGTGTATTTGATCAATTTAGTTGAAAAGAAAAGTCTTCAAATTCTTCTTGAATGCCTTTTTTGACACAGAGTTTTTCAGTGTCTCAGGTAAGCCGTTCCACAGTGAAGGCGCCACAGATTCAAACGAGCGTACACCAATAGGGGAAGGGGTAGAAGAACTAAAAATTGTAACGTAGGCTAATTCACGATATTTTAAATTTAAACTTTTCATTTTCAGTCTTTTAAATAATAATAATAATAATATTTGTAAAGCGCTGCCAACAAACATAATGTAAGCTCAGAGCGCGTTTAACATACAACTAAGAATACGGATATTACACTAGGCCAGGTGACAGAGCTAAATTGATGATAAAAAACAAGACAAAACAAATAAATGTAGCATTAACCGACCCAACCCATAAATAAGACAGTAAGTTTCTAAAGCATGTTAAATGTTATCGAAGGTAAATATTGAAATAATGAGTTTTTAAGTTCTTTTTGAAAGTAACAGTAGAGCTTGTTCGCCTCAGTTGAATGGGAAGTTGATTCCACACTTTCGGACCGGATACTGAGAAGGCTCTAAGGCCAACGGTCGTCAGAGAGAAACGGGGCTCTTCCAGAAGCGATGAGTTTGTAGAACAAAGTGTTCTTTGCGGGACATAAGGTCTGATTAGTGCCTTGAGATAGGACGGAAACTCGTATTTAAAAATGCACTGATGGCAAAGTAGCGCCACTTTATACTCAATTCTGGAGCGAGCTTAGAAGGGCAGTTCCCGAGTCTCTTTTAGACTTGCACATAAACAAACGCGCAGTACTTTTATGTATTCGTTGTAGCCTGGCGATTTAATGACATAAATGACATATATTTCTGTTGGATTTAAAACTGACAACTCTAGCCTTCATGTTTTTTTTGGTTTAAAATGAGATTAAGCTGTTGTTGTTGTTGTTTTTTTTTTTTTTGTTTTTTTTTTTTTTTTTGGGGGGGGGGGGGTTATCGGTCAAAATCTAGATATTAGACTGCACAAATAAAAATCTGCTTCGACTGTTAGAATTTAAAGCCCATGTTATTCATAGTAGAAAAAAGAAAAAAAAAATAATACAATTTATTGGTCTGGTAAAGAAGTATTTTTAAAATGTATGCACTGTTGTTTTACATACACATGATGTTAAGGTACAAGCGCCTGCTCTTTATTACCGATCGAATGATCGGTCACCTGGTACTATATATATATACATACAATTTTAACTCGTATTATAGTATAGGATATACATACAATTTTAACTCGTATTATAGTATAGGATTTGTTCAACTCAATCAGATAGAGTAAGTGAGTGAACATTAAATTTTGAGTTTCGTAATTTCGCGGAGCACTTGCAACTACCGGTTAAGAACCACTGCTCTAGACAACGGCCAAAAATGATTGAAGTGAGAGCTGCAATCTAACAATTTATTACATGTATATTGTGTCAATGGGGACTATGCACAAGTCCTTAGAGATAGATGTTTGGTCACGTGATGCGGCTTAGACTAAGAAAAAACATGGCGTTTTACACATCTTGGAATAGAGAGAAATGATTCGTAAAAATATCATTTTAAGACATTCTAGATTATTGTGGTGTCTAAATCACCACACAGGCTTGTGACAGTGACTCATGTACAAGTAATAAATAAGGACCAGGCTTTGTTTAAAGCGTACTTGCTGATAGACATTAATTTTAAACTACTTATTAACTAGACTAGTCGAGACATGTTTACATGTTATGAGTTATGAGTGTTATGAGAGATTTTCTGGTTTACGACAGTTTAGGCTTACTATTCATGAATGATTGGAAGTAGCAATCAAGAAATGGTCTGCATATAATGTGAGCAGTATAATTGACGATTCACGAAAGGTAGGTGTTCTTTTTTTTTTATTGTCTTCCACTTTTACCTTGTCCCATTCTTAAGCAACGTCAAATATCATGTCATAGCCGTAGCCTATGACTATGTTTATGTCCTATATAGGCTCATAGAACTCATAGTGTAGTCATAGAACTCATAGTCATAGAGTCATACTCATAGGACTCATCATAGGCCTAATAATAATCGCCATTTAGGGCATAGGCTTAGACTTAGACTGGGCTAGCCTAATATCAGTATTATTATTAGTAAACTGTCCTAGCCATTCCATTAGTAATATGTTGGCTGGCTGTTCTCTTCTTTTAACTGATATTATTTTAATATAATAATTAATAATAGGCCTAAGTGATACTTCTATTTTAAAATTATTTGAATTATTTTATTAAAATTCATTTATCATTTAGGCTAATAACTACTATCAAGTAGGCCTATGACCTATGATGATTTATAATTAGGATCAGGGTTAGCCTACCTTGTTTAACATAATATAGCCTACATATTAGACATAATATAATATATAGGCCCTATATTAATTGAGGCCATTTTAGACCTTGGCCTAACTGATTCAGTAATTGTCATTGAGATTAGATAAAGGGCTAATAAGCTTATATTTGTCAATTTGCATGCTTGAGCTTTTATATAATTATAGTGTAGTAGGCCTAAGTAGTTGGCTATTATATTACTATACTATGACCATACTATATATGATGCAATTTGCAATACTGTTTTGATTAATCTCACAACTCGATCATTATAAGTAAATTAAAACATGCAGGACTGGGGCAGATAAAGTAAAAGTATTAAATATAGGTCTACCAATGTAAATATTGATGCTTGTTGAGCTAGTAGTCTGTAGCATATCTAATAGAATAAACAGTTTAATGATTGAAATGTAGGCCTAATTTCATTCTCTCAATACCTAAGTAAACTAAAGGACATGCATTTCTGTGTTACAGGGTATTAAAAATTAACATAAAATATTTTAACGTTTATTTGTACTGGTATTGAAGTAAAATAAAATTTCTGATGAAATGTTAATTTCTTTTCTCCTTTGATATTAGGTCAATGAAGTTGAAGCAGAATGTGAATGAGGAATGAAGTCAACTTGTTGCAAGCCCATATTAGGACTTATGGATGCAGTGGAAGGCACCCATAGACCACATTCATGCATGACATCAGTCTACAACAAATTAAAGTATCCCATCTGATCGAATTGATCCATGGAGCCTGTGAAGCAGCTGTCATCACTTTTGGTGGCCACAGCATACTTGGGAATGTGTGGCCAACACAATTCCCAGGCACCTTTAATATACCCACAGTAAAGTCATCTACTGGTACCCATCAGAGCTGGATAGACTCAGGGACATCCTTCAGACCAGATAATAAATTCTAGCCTTCACAAAAACTCTAACTCAGAACCTTCGGAATGCGAGCAGAACGTGCTGTCTGCCACCTGGCCCCATGTCTGCACCAAAACATTCAGGGCACAGCATGCACCAAAACATGAGTTTAAAAAGACTGTTATTCAGGGCACAGCATGCACCAAAACATGAGTTTAAAGACTGTTATTCAGGGCACAGCATGCACCAAAACTTATGTCCACCAAAATAAGGGCACCCTATTTGCTAATGCTAAGAATTAAACAATTCTACATGACATAAATATTACCTTGTGCCTACTCTGACAATCTACACTACAATAAACACAAACATGAAATGTTAAATAATAAATATTATTATTTGGTAGACTTGTTTTTCATTTTTATATAATATTTACAAATTACCAATACTAATGCATTTTCAATTATTTTTACCATAGGCCTTCATATTTTGGCATGATATTCAACATGGTTTAATATTAATATAAAATAAAATACTATAAATTATAAAAATAATGCTAATAATATATATTTTGTTTATTATTATTTTTTTTTGCAATAAATTAAAACATTCATGGATGATGTCAGATAGTTTTCCTATTTTCAAAATATTTAACGTCATGTCCTTTAACCAATCAAAACAGAAATTCTCCTTTAACAGACAGTAAGCGAATTGAAAACTCCAATGTGATATTGTGAACAATAAGTTGACTTATTTTAATCTCATTTAGCAGTGTCAATTACTGATACAATTCTTTTTGCCATGACTTGCTGCTGACATCACTTTGCATCTGATGATCCACAATAACATTCAATTCCAGTAGTTGACACATTCAATCTACATATGAAAATAATAATAATAAGATTTTTTTTTTAACATGTTTTTATTTATATCATAACTTTTCAGTTACTCTTATACCCACTACTATTTACTACCAGTAGTACCAGTACACAGTTTCCAACATATTAATACAGTACAATTTAAGTGTGCTAAAAAATATAAAAATATCCATACATTGAGCTACTGTATGTGAATAATTTTATATAATACTATTATAGTAATAATTTCAACTAAATACAATTCAGATAACACAACACTGTATCGGTAATCATTATAATTTATAAATTATATATTTAAAATTTAAAAAATTACCAAAATTCATAAGATGTCTTTTTCTGTAGGCCTGCTGGTATATGGGTACTAAGTGGTATATGTGAGAGAATACAATTGGAGCTGCTCTAGTTGATGACTATCTGAAATAAGTAAACAATAATGATGACTATACCATGTACCAATGTGTTAAAATTAAAGATATACAGAGAATTTATAATTATTTATAAATAAATAGCTTTTATAGTTATAAATAGATTCACTATAATCAGTCCTATTTCTATTGATGATGATCCACAGACAACATAGGCCTAGACTATCAGATTATATTGTAGGGGTTGTAGGCCTAGACTATCAGATTATATTGTAGCTTCAACCCAATCCCCCCCCCCCCCTCATCCATCCTATATTATAGGCCTACCCAATTAATGCAAGCTAATATTACTAATAATAAATTACACATTAAATGCAAAAATACTGCTCAGTTATTAATTTACAAGTAAAAGAGTAGGCCTATGCCTACATACATACTTATTTATATGCTTATCCGGTTTTAGGGACAATGAGGCTAATACTAATTAAATTAATGACTTTGGTCATGGTGTAAATCACTTCTTAGAAGTGTTCAATTGTTATAAAGTATTATACTAAATTACTGGAAAAAAAATAATTGGAATTAGACTATTATAATTAGGCTAATTATTTATGGCTATTCTAATAGAGCTTATTAACTTAAGATATTATATGCCTACTGGACTATATTTAGTAGTCTTAACTATTATAAAAATGATTTGAAATATTTAAATAGCCAATCAATAACAAAGTAATATGCCTACACTGTAGGGCATATGATTTGCATGGCATATAGGCATAGGGCCTATCATAGAGAATATAATTTTAATATAGGCCTATGTATTAAAATTAAAAAGCATAGGACTAGTAGACTGTAGAATAGTGAGTAGGCTATTATAATTATAATAGCCTATATACCGTTGGCCTTAGAGCCTTCTCAGTATCCGGTCCGAAGGTGTGGAATCAACTTCCCATTCAACTGAGGCGAACAAGCTCTACTGTTACTTTCAAACAGAACTTAAAAACTCATTATTTCAATATTTACCTTAGATAACATTTAACATGCTTTAGAAACTTACTGTCTTATTTATGGGTTGGGTCGGTTAATGCTACATTTATTTGTTTTATCTTTTTTTAATCATCAATTTAGCTCTGTCACCTGGGCTAGGGTAATATCCGTATTCTTAGTTGTATGTTAAACGCGATCTGAGCTTACATTAGTTACATTATGTTTGTTGGCAGCGCTATACAAATATTATTATTATTATATGCAGGCATAGAATGATAGGCCTACATGCAACAATATTCTTTATTATTATCATCTAAAAATTAACTATATTTGTCTATATTACCATATTCTTCTTGTTAGTCGGTTTATTTACTTATTTTATTAGTTTATTAAATTATTAGGCTAGGTTTAAAGTTTAAGTAGTTATTATAATATTTTGGCTAGGCCGCTTTAGGCTTTAGCTCTGCTAAGCTACGAGTTATTATAAATGTGAAACGATATTTATAATTAATGAATTGAGTATTAGGCGTATATAATCATAGATAAAAAAAAGTTTGAAGACTTAAGCAAAAAACTCTATGCCGTTGTATATTGTATGGACTTACCGTGGTTAACCATTGAAGGCAGTGAAAGTTTAAAACACGGAAGTCATTTTATTCGATGTTTTAGGAACATAATATTAGGTTGTTTTGCAACAAAATATTGGCGTCGTCTTTTGACATGCATTTAAGAAGCTTGTATCTATCAGCGAAAATAGATGAAAACATATTTTAACTTCACTGCGTCTTGATTTTAAGTCAAAATGTGAGCATCCAGCTACAGTATAATGAATGAGCACTTCCATGTTTATCAATCTATCTAATCCTCATCACGTGACCGGAAAATACTTCTGCATAGTCCCCATTTTTACACTAGTACCGTGCCTTGGGTAAAGATAAAGAAAGAAAATATACTTAAGAAAAAAATATACTTAATCAAAACTCTTAATGGTAAAAAGAGAGTTTTCATTCGCTTTAACGCAGGTTACCATTCCGTTTGATTCTCTGACAACTGGCACCTGGGAAAGCCATAGTCTATAGTTTTCCCATAGAGAATTTCTAAACCGGAAGTCTATAATTCAGTCTGTGATCAGCAATGTCAGAAACAAGGTATTTTCGTGTCATCAAATTGGAGAAATATCAAAGCAAGCGGTCCATCTTATTATAGACTTTACTCCGAATGAGCCTGCTAGTACCCTCCCCCCCCCTACCAGGCAATGGGTTCTCTCCTGTGATGATGAGATGGTGTGGCAAGTAGGGTGTGTAATTCATTACATTGAGTTAAACTATTATGTGATCATAAATATCACATCATGACATCTCCCACACCTTGCGCTATATGACCCCTACCCAGTCTTGCCTGCTATACCTCTCCTCCACATACTTGCACAACTTACCACACCTTGCCTGCTATACCTCTCCTCCACATACTTGCACAACTTACCACACCTTGCCTGCTATACCTCTCCTCCACATACTTGCACAACTTACCACACCTTGCCTGCTATACCTCTCCTCCACATACTTGCACAACTTACCACACCTTGCCTGCTATACCTCTCCTCCACATACTTGCACAACTTACCACACCTTGCCTGCTATACCTCTCCTCCACATACTTGCACAGCTTACCACACCTTGCCTGCTATACCTCTCCTCCACATACTTGCACAACTTACCACACCTTGCCTGCTATACCTCTCCTCCACATACTTGCACAACTTACCACACCTTGCCTGCTATACCTCTCCTCCACATACTTGCACAACTTACCACACCTTGCCTGCTATACCTCTCCTCCACATACTTGCACAACTTACCACACCTTGCCTGCTATACCTCTCCTCCACATACTTGCACAACTTACCACACCTTGCCTGCTATACCTCTCCTCCACATACTTGCACAACTTACCACACCTTGCCTGCTATACCTCTCCTCCACATACTTGCACAACTTACCACACCTTGCCTGCTATACCTCTCCTCCACATACTTGCACAACTTACCACACCTTGCCTGCTATACCTCTCCTCCACATACTTGCACAACTTACCACACCTTGCCTGCTATACCTCTCCTCCACATACTTGCACAACTTACCACACCTTGCCTGCTATACCTCTCCTCCACATACTTGCACAACTTACCACACCTTGCCTGCTATACCTCTCCTCCACATACTTGCACAGCTTACCACACCTTGCCTGCTATACCTCTCCTCCACATACTTGCACAACTTACCACACCTTGCCTGCTATACCTCTCCTCCACATACTTGCACAACTTACCACACCTTGCCTGCTATACCTCTCCTCCACATACTTGCACAACTTACCACACCTTGCCTGCTATACCTCTCCTCCACATACTTGCACAACTTACCACACCTTGCCTGCTATACCTCTCCTCCACATACTTGCACAACTTACCACACCTTGCCTGCTATACCTCTCCTCCACATACTTGCACAACTTACCACACCTTGCCTGCTATACCTCTCCTCCACATACTTGCACAACTTACCACACCTTGCCTGCTATACCTCTCCTCCACATACTTGCACAGCTTAACACACCTTGCCTGCTATACCTCTCCTCCACATACTTGCACAACTTACCACACCTTGCCTGCTATACCTCTCCTCCACATACTTGCACAACTTACCACAAATTGAATTCACGACCACGCCACTGATACTCTATTTACAGATAATTCAAATCTCTCGTTTCTATCGATAGTTCTATATTTTATATTTGGTCTAGATTTTTAATTCAAATCTTGAATTGAATTTCTGGAGACTGAAATACGTTTAAAAAAAACAAACAAAGGCAAAGGGAGGTAAAAACCAAAATTCCACTTTGTCTATTATTTACAAAAAAAAAAAAAAAAAAAAAAAAAAAGGTTTTCAATTAACCCAACTTGCGCTATCAAGGAGAGTGAACCAGTCTAAATCAATCAATAAAGCCTTAATTGAAGTGGATGCAATTTTCAATTATTCGATTTTTTGGGTGCATTGTTTTAAATAAAACATTATTGATTTTGAAGTAGCGGTTTTGTTTTAAATATACCCATCTATCTAGCTAGCCTTATATCTAACCATCTGTGTTTTTATCTATCTATCTATATTTCTGTCTGTCTATCTATTAATCTATCCAACTATCTATCTATATTTCTGTCTGTCTATCTATTAATCTATCCAACTATCTATGTCTATTTTTCCAATGACTGTCGGTCGTCTTTCTTTTTTTCTTTCTCACCGTTTATATTTAACCTCTTTGCTATCTAAATAAAGAATTATGTCTATTCATTTTCTATCCAGCTATCGTTCAATCTATTTATCTATCTTGTTATCTATCTATTTTTGTATCTATCTATCTATCAATCTATCTATCTATCAATTTATCAATCTATCAATCTATCAATCTATCAATCTATCAATCTATCAATCTATCAATCTATCAATCTATCAATCTATCAATCTATCAATCTATCAATCTATCAATCTATCAATCTATCAATCTATCAATCTATCAATCTATCAATCTATCAATCTATCAATCTATCAATATATCAATATATCAATCTATCAATGTATCAATATATCAATATATCAATATATCTACCTATCTAGACTTAGTTATCTAGCTATCCAACCTTCCTTACACCCATCTTTCTATCCAGCCATACATCTATCTGTTTATCTATCTTCCGTCTCTTTGTATTCTTATCTGCCACCACATTTATTCCTCCCCACCCAGTCAAGGTTTGCTCTCGCCTGTGCAATGAAATCTTTAAAAAAAATGGCAACAGGTCAGCCCACCGGTGTATTCTTAATTGGAGCGCATCGGTGGTTTACACACTTCGCCAGCTTTGGGGCCCATGGGTACATAAGTACGTTAACCATTTCCAGCCCGAGAGAAATTCTGTTGAAATCTGTGTGTGGTTTCTACATGGATTCAGGATGCACTGTATTTTTAAAGTTACTTTGGCTATATTTGTAATTGTGTCCATGTAGGCATTAAGACTAGACTTCCCCTCCCTTCAACCCACGTACACATCCGCAAGAAGGGCCGTATTTAGGATTGTGGGGGACCTGTTCGCAAATGTGTGTGGGGGCCCCTCGTGGCCTCGACCCTGCCTTCCGATAGTGCTGAGTTAGCCTGTCTACGGTGTTGCTGCTGCTGAATGATAACCAGTAACCCAATCTGTTTGACTCTCATTGCCGATTTGGCGAGCAAATTATCATTTCACTTCCTTTAACTTCAGTTGCTCGTTTGAACACTCATAGGCGAGTCATAGGCCTAGGCTACATGAACACTCATAGGTGAGTCAAAGGCCTAGTCTACATGAACACTCATAGGCGAGTCATATGCCTAGGCTACATGAACACTCATAGGCGAGTCATAGGCATAGGCTACATGAACACTCATAGGTGAGTCATAGGCCTAGGCTACATGAACACTCATAGGCGAGTCATAGGCCTAGGCTACATGAACACTCATAGGCGAGTCATAGGCCTAGGCTACATGAACAACCATATAGATCTACAGTGTTTCAATGTCAGTTGACAATTAAATGCAATTTCTTATTCACGGCACTTGTTGCAGCAGTAAATGCTAGTTCAGTCTCTATTTGACTTTCCTAACAGTTACATGCCAGAATTAGTCTTTATGATCCTTGTCTGAGCTAATTAGTTATGTTACATTTGTTTTATTTCATTTTTTTTTGTTTAAAAATATTTTTGTTTAAATTTTATTAACATAACCAATACAAAACATTTTTGATGTAAAAAATAAATAGTTTATAAGCCATATCTAAAAAGAAGAAATAAGTCAACTTTAATAATTTTCAACTTCTTCGGCCGTTTCTTCTTCATCGTCTGTTTCATTGGATATTGATGTGAACTTTTGAAAGCATGCTTAATTTAATTTCTACATTTGGAGGTATAAATATTATAAATATTACAAATATATATATATATATATATATGAAGCTGGCCACAATAAAATACGAATCGTTATTTTCGATAGTGGTCGAGACAGGCATTGCATAAGCTAAGACCTATTTCTATGACAACCCGAATCAGTGTAAAAAAGGTCCGATGAGCAGACGTGAGTGTATCTACAAATAATGTACTTTTAAAACGATGCATAATAAAATCTCATTATAGTTACGACTTTATTCTTTATGACTCACAGACCAAAACAAAATGCATTTGAATTTTTCTTTTTTTTTCCAGAGTACCGTTAAAATTGTGTAGTATAGGGCATATTTAGTTTTTTATTTTTACTCTCTAAAACTATATCTTGCAACTATATTGTTGAATTTATTGATTATTGTCTCGAGACTTATTATTTTCGATAATATATTATTTAATGATAGTATTATTTTCGATAATATATTATTTAATGATAGTATTATTTTCGATAATATATTATTTAATGATAGTGTTAATTTGTTTAAATAGCAAACAAAAAATAAATAAATAAATAAATACATTTCATACATGATCAGAACGTACATGATAATTTTTATTTATTTAGAAAGCTTTGTATGGGAGATAATTTATACATTTGAGTATAATTATTCAATCTTCTTTTTTTACAGGGGAGATAATTTATACAATAGATCATTGTATCCTATTTGTTTACTTGAGGGATTTTCTTTGACTAAAAGTGTTATATGTATTTAGATTTACATTAACATGTTAAATGTTTTATTGCATGATTAGAATAAATGAATTATTTTTAATAAAATAAAAATCTACATTTTACATTTTGTGAGAAAATGTATAATCTTTTCAGTGGGCCTATCTAGTACTAATTGTTTTTCTGATATTAGTTGGAGAAGGTAAAATTGATTAAGGACTGTGTTGGTCATACTATCCAATTGTTTGCCAAAGAAACTGGTGAATTCAGCTTCATTAAAAAAAACTTCCTTTCATACTGTTTTGGTAATGATTTATGTAAGAAAATGGTTAATTGAAATTTTTATATGACCCAGAAAGGTAAAATGTAATATTCAAAACTTGTCTACCTCCCTCCCCCTTCCCCTCATTACACTTATATAACATGTTTTTGAGCACTGAATGTCCGGATTTGGGTAAATTGAATAAAACTTTCAACTGTTGGATTGCATTTTGTCAATTTTAATAATCATTGTCTGTTATTTTAGTGGTTTTATATAATTTTGTTGTTTTTATTTAAAACACTTTGGATTTTAGGATTTTTCATTAATAAAATCTAATTCAGGAACGTTCAATACATGTTTTTATGAGCTTTCAGATTTATCAGATTGTTTCTATAATTTTTATTATAAGACAATTATATTTTATATAATAAATATATATAGTTAAGAAAAAAAAAAAGATTTTAGAAACCAATGCCATAACATCATTTGTAGGCTGCATATAATTATGAAAAATATATAATTATTAAATATATATAATTATGAAAACTTAATAATTATGAAATATATAAATTATGGAAATTATTTAAATATGAAAAATAAACTTTCAGACATTTTTTGTTATTAACAATTTTATTACAGGAAAATTTGTTGGACTCAAATATTTCTTAAATGCCATTACATTAAAGGAATGAGGACTGAAAGTTTGTTACAATTATTTTTTAACAAATAATGATGAAAAGCTACAACAGCTGCAAAACTGATGCATAATATATGAATGAATTTAAAAGCTTTATGAAAAATATTAAGCATATACAAAAATAACATTATTGTAGGTGTATACACAATTTATAACCCATGTTGCAATTTTTACGTAAAAAAATTCACCTTTGTAAAAGCATACTAAAAATGAATTACTGTTTAGTGTTCGAAAATAACACATATCTAGAAGCAAACAATATTGCTCATGTAGTTTAGCCAGCCAGCCAATACAATGTAAAAAAAAAAGATTAATATATAAGCATAATGGAACATTACAGTTTAATGTAAGAAAAAAGCCAAAGCATCAACATAGTGGACAATAGCAGTTTTATGTAAGAAAATAATTAAAAAAAAGGCCCATATATGAACTTAGTGGAAAATTGCAGTTTAATGTAAAAAAAAGACCAAAATATCAAAATAGTAGACAATTGCAGTTTAATGCAAAGAAAAAGATATAATAACAACATAGTGGACAATTGCATTTTAATGTAAGGGAAAAGCACATATTATTATATCATTATATAATATCATGTTATATCATAATGGCCGTGTAATGCAAAGAAAAGGCCAAGTGATTAAAATAGTCGAGAATTGCAGTTTCATGTAAAAAGAATATCAATATATGAACAAGAAAAAATACTGCTCATGTAATTTAACCAGCTAGGCAAAGCTGTTGTCCAGGGTGTGGCACGAGGAGCCATACATGAGCCAGGCAGTGAGATTTAGAACTAAATGGAATCTGACTATCTTAAAAGATATGGCTTTCAGAGACCAGTAAATACAATTATGAATATCTTAAAAGATATGGCTTTCAGAGACCAGTAAATACAATTATGAATATCTTAAAAGATATGACTTTCAGAGACCAGTAAATACAATTATGAATATCTTAAAAGATATGGCTTTCAGAGACCAGTAAATACAATTATGAATATCTTAAAAGATATGGCGTTCAGAGACCAGTAAATACAATTATGAATATCTTAAAAGATATGGCTTTCAGAGACCAGTAAATACAATGATGAATATCTTAAAAGATATGGCTTTCAGAGACCAGTAAATACAGTGATGAATATCTTAAACGATAAGGCTTTCAGAGACCAGTAAATACAATTATGAATATCTTAAAAGATATGGCTTTCAGAGACCAGTAAATACAATTATGAATATCTTAAAAGATATGGCTTTCAGAGACCAGTAAATACAATTATGAATATCTTAAAAGATATGGCTTTCAGAGACCAGTAAATACAATGATGAATATCTTAAAAGATATGACTTTCAGAGACCAGTAAATACAATTATGAATATCTTAAAAGATATGACTTTCAGAGACCAGTAAATACAAATATGAATATATTAAAAGATATGGCTTTCAGAGACCAGTAAATACAATTATGAATATCTTAAAAGATATGGCTTTCAGAGACCAGTAAATACAATTATGAATATCTTAAAAGATATGGCTTTCAGAGACCAGTAAATACGATGATGAATATCTTAAAAGATATGGCTTTCAGAGACCAGTAAATACAATGATGAATATCTTAAAAGATATGACTTTCAGAAACCAGTAAATACAATGATGAATATCTTAAAAGATATGGCTTTCAGAGACCAGTAAATACAATTATGAATATCTTAAAAGATATGGCTTTCAGAGACCAGTGAATACAATTATGAATATCTTAAAAGATATGGCTTTCAGAGACCAGTAAATACAATTATGAATATCTTAAAAGTTATGGCTTTCAGAGACCAGTAAATACAATTATGAAAATCTTAAAAGATACGACTTTCAGAGACCAGTAAATACAATTATGAATATATTAAAAGATATGCCTTTCAGAGACCAGTATATACAATTATGAATATCTTACAAGATATGGCTTTCAGAGACCAGTAAATACAATTATGAATATCTTAAAAGATATGGCTTTCAGAGACCAGTAAATACGATTATGAATATCTTAAAAGATATGGCTTTTAGAGACCAGTAAATACGATGATGAATATCTTAAAAGATATGGCTTTCAGAGACCAGTAAATACGATGATGAATATCTTAAAAGATATGGCTTTCAGAAACCAGTAAATACAATGATAAATATCTTAAAAGATATGGCTTTCAGAGACCAGTAAATACAATTATGAATATCTTAAAAGATATGGCTTTCAGAGACCAGTAAATACAATTATAAATATATCTTAAAAGATATGGCTTTCAGAGACCAGTAAATACAATTATGAATATCTTAAAAGATATGGCTTTCAGAGACTAGTAAATACAATGATGAATATCTTAAAAGATATGGCTTTCAGAGACCAGTAAATACAGTGATGAATATCTTAAACGATAAGGCTTTCAGAGACCAGTAAATACAATTATGAATATCTTAAAAGATATGGCTTTCAGAGACCAGTAAATACAATTATGAATATTTTAAAAGATATGGCTTTCAGAGACCAGTAAATACAATTATGAATATCTTAAAAGATATGGCTTTCAGAGACCAGTAAATACAATTATGAATATCTTAAAAGATATGACTTTCAGAGACCAGTAAATACAATTATGAATATCTTAAAAGATATGACTTTGAGAGACCAGTAAATACAAATATGAATATATTAAAAGATATGGCTTTCAGAGACCAGTAAATACAATTATGAATATCTTAAAAGATATGGCTTTCAGAGACCAGTAAATACGTTTTATGAATATCTTAAAAGATATGGCTTTCAGAGACCAGTAAATACGATTATGAATATCTTAAAAGATATGGCTTTCAGAGACCAGTAAATACGATGATGAATATCTTAAAAGATATGGCTTTCAGAGACCAGTAAATACAATGATGAATATCTTAAAAGATATGGCTTTCAAGAACCAGTAAATACAATGATAAATATCTTAAAAGATATGGCTTTCAGAGACCAGTAAATACAATTATGAATATCTTAAAAGATATGGCTTTCAGAGACCAGTAAATACAATTATAAATATATCTTAAAAGATATGGCTTTCAGAGACCAGTAAATACAATTATGAATATCTTAAAAGATATGGCTTTCAGAGACCAATAAGTACAATGATGAATATCTTAAAAGATATGGCTTTCAGAGACCATTAAATACAATTATGAATATCTTAAAAGATATGGCTTTCAGAGACCAGTAAATACGATGATGAATATCTTAAAAGTTATGGCTTTCAGAGACCAGTCAATACATGATGAATATCTTAAAAGATATGGCTTTCAGAGACCAGTAAATACAATTATGAATATCTTAAAAGATATGGCTTTCAGAGACCAGTAAATACAATTATGAATATCTTAAAAGATATGGCTTTCTGAGACCAGTAAATACAATGATGAATATCTTAAAAGATATGGCTTTCAGAAACCAGTAAATACAATTATCAATATCTTAAAAGATATGGCTTTCACAGACCAGTAAATACAATTATGAATATCTTAAAAGATATGGCTTTCAGAGACCAGTAAATACAATTATAAATATATCTTAAAAGATTTGGCTTTCAGAGACCAGTAAATACAATTATAAATATCTTAAAAGGTATGGCTTTCAGAAACCAGTAAATACAATGATGAATATCTTAAAAGATATGATTTTCAGAGACCAGTAAATACAATTATGAATATCTTAAAAGATATGGCTTTCAGAGACCTGTAAATACAATTATCAATATCTTAAAAGATATGGCTTTTAGAGACCAGTAAATACAATTATGAATATCTTAAAAGATATGGCCTTCACAGACCTGTAAATACAATTATCAATATCTTAAAAGATATGGCTTTTAAAGACCAGTCAATACAATTATGATTATCTTAAAAGATATGGCTTTCAGAGACCAGTAAATACAATTATGAATATCTTAGAAGATATCGCTTTCAGAGACCAGTAAATACAATTATGAATATCATAAAAGATATGGCTTTTAGAGACCAGTAAATACAATTATGAATATCTTAAAAGATATGGCTTTCAGAGACCAGTAAATACAATGATGAATATCTTAAAAGATATGGCTTTCAGAGACCAGTAAATACAATTATGAATATCTTAAAAGATATGGCTTTTAGAGACCAGTAAATACAATGATGAATATCTTTAAAAATATGGCTTTCAGAGACAAGTAATTACAATGATGAATATCTTAAAAGATATTGCTTTCAGAGACCAGTAAATACATTTATGAATATCTTAAAAGATATGGCTTTCAGAGACCAGTAAATACAATTATGAATATCTTAAAAGATATGGCTTTCAGAGACCAGTAAATACAATTATAAATATATCTTAAAAGATATGGCTTTCAGAGACCAGTAAATACAATTATGAATATCTTAAAAGATATGGCTTTCAGAGACCAATAAATACAATGATGAATATCTTAAAAGATATGGCTTTCAGAAACCAGTAAATACAATGATGAATATCTTAAAAGATATGGCTTTCAGAGACCAGTAAATACAATTATGAATATCTTAAAAGATATGGCTTTCAGAGACCAGTAAATACATTTATGAATATCTTAAAAGATATGGATTTCAGAGACCAGTAAATACAATTATGAATATCTTAAAAGATATGGCTTTCAGAGACCAGTAAATACAATTATAAATATATCTTAAAAGATATGGCTTTCAGAGACCAGTAAATACAATTATGAATATCTTAAAAGATATGGCTTTCAGAGACCAGTAAATACAATGATGAATATCTTAAAAGATATGGCTTTCAGAGACCAGTAAATACAGTGATGAATATCTTAAACGATAAGGCTTTCAGAGACCAGTAAATACAATTATGAATATCTTAAAAGATATGGCTTTCAGAGACCAGTAAATACAATTATGAATATTTTAAAAGATATGGCTTTCAGAGACCAGTAAATACAATTATGAATATCTTAAAAGATATGGCTTTCAGAGACCAGTAAATACAATTATGAATATCTTAAAAGATATGACTTTCAGAGACCAGTAAATACAATTATGAATATCTTAAAAGATATGACTTTGAGAGACCAGTAAATACAAATATGAATATATTAAAAGATATGGCTTTCAGAGACCAGTAAATACAATTATGAATATCTCAAAGATATGGCTTTCAGAGACCAGTAAATACAATTATGAATATCTTAAAAGATATGGCTTTCAGAGACCAGTAAATACGTTTTATGAATATCTTAAAAGATATGGCTTTCAGAGACCAGTAAATACGATTATGAATATCTTAAAAGATATGGCTTTCAGAGACCAGTAAATACGATGATGAATATCTTAAAAGATATGGCTTTCAGAGACCAGTAAATACAATGATGAATATCTTAAAAGATATGGCTTTCAAGAACCAGTAAATACAATGATAAATATCTTAAAAGATATGGCTTTCAGAGACCAGTAAATACAATTATGAATATCTTAAAAGATATGGCTTTCAGAGACCAAAAAATACAATTATAAATATATCTTAAAAGATATGGCTTTCAGAGACCAGTAAATACAATTATGAATATCTTAAAAGATATGGCTTTCAGAGACCAATAAGTACAATGATGAATATCTTAAAAGATATGGCTTTCAGAGACCATTAAATACAATTATGAATATCTTAAAAGATATGGCTTTCAGAGACCAGTAAATACGATGATGAATATCTTAAAAGTTATGGCTTTCAGAGACCAGTCAATACATGATGAATATCTTAAAAGATATGGCTTTCAGAGACCAGTAAATACAATTATGAATATCTTAAAAGATATGGCTTTCAGAGACCAGTAAATACAATTAAGAATATCTTAAAAGATATGGCTTTCTGAGACCAGTAAATACAATGATGAATATCTTACAAGATATGGCTTTCAGAGACCAGTAAATACAATTATCAATATCTTAAAAGATATGGCTTTCACAGACCAGTAAATACAATTATGAATATCTTAAAAGATATGGCTTTCAGAGACCATTAAATACAATTATAAATATATCTTAAAAGATTTGGCTTTCAGAGACCAGTAAATACAATTATGAATATCTTAAAAGGTATGGCTTTCAGAAACCAGTAAATACAATGATGAATATCTTAAAAGATATGCTTTTCAGAGACCAGTAAATACAATTATGAATATCTTAAAAGATATGGCTTTCAGAGACCAGTAAATACATTTATGAATATCTTAAAAGATATGGCTTTCAGAGACCAGTAAATACAATTATGAATATCTTAAAAGATATGACTTTTTAGAGACCAGTAAATACAATTATGAATATCTTAAAAGATATGGCTTTCAGAGACCAGTAAATACAATGATGAATATCTTAAAAGATATGGCTTTCAGAGACCAGTAAATACAATTATGAATATCTTAAAAGATATGGCTTTTAGAGACCAGTAAATACAATGATGAATATCTTTAAAAATATGGCTTTCAGAGACCAGTAATTACAATGATGAATATCTTAAAAGATATTGCTTTCAGAGACCAGTAAATACATTTATGAATATCTTAAAAGATATGGCTTTCAGAGACCAGTAAATACAATTATGAATATCTTAAAAGATATGGCTTTCAGAGACCAGTAAATACAATTATAAATATATCTTAAAAGATATGGCTTTCAGAGACCAGTAAATACAATTATGAATATCTTAAAAGATATGGCTTTTAGAGACCAGTAAATACAATGATGAATATCTTTAAAAATATGGCTTTCAGAGACCAGTAATTACAATGATGAATATCTTAAAAGATATTGCTTTCAGAGACCAGTAAATACATTTATGAATATCTTAAAAGATATGGCTTTCAGAGACCAGTAAATACAATTATGAATATCTTAAAAGATATGGCTTTCAGAGACCAGTAAATACGTTTTATGAATATCTTAAAAGATATGGCTTTCAGAGACCAGTAAATACGATTATGAATATCTTAAAAGATATGGCTTTCAGAGACCAGTAAATACGATGATGAATATCTTAAAAGATATGGCTTTCAGAGACCAGTAAATACAATGATGAATATCTTAAAAGATATGGCTTTCAAGAACCAGTAAATACAATGATAAATATCTTAAAAGATATGGCTTTCAGAGACCAGTAAATACAATTATGAATATCTTAAAAGATATGGCTTTCAGAGACCAGTAAATACAATTATAAATATATCTTAAAAGATATGGCTTTCAGAGACCAGTAAATACAATTATGAATATCTTAAAAGATATGGCTTTCAGAGACCAATAAGTACAATGATGAATATCTTAAAAGATATGGCTTTCAGAGACCATTAAATACAATTATGAATATCTTAAAAGATATGGCTTTCAGAGACCAGTAAATACGATGATGAATATCTTAAAAGTTATGGCTTTCAGAGACCAGTCAATACAGGATGAATATCTTAAAAGATATGGCTTTCAGAGACCAGTAAATACAATTATGAATATCTTAAAAGATATGGCTTTCAGAGACCAGTAAATACAATTAAGAATATCTTAAAAGATATGGCTTTCTGAGACCAGTAAATACAATGATGAATATCTTAGAAGATATGGCTTTCAGAGACCAGTAAATACAATTATCAATATCTTAAAAGATATGGCTTTCACAGACCAGTAAATACAATTATGAATATCTTAAAAGATATGGCTTTCAGAGACCATTAAATACAATTATAAATATATCTTAAAAGATTTGGCTTTCAGAGACCAGTAAATACAATTATGAATATCTTAAAAGGTATGGCTTTCAGAAACCAGTAAATACAATGATGAATATCTTAAAAGATATGCTTTTCAGAGACCAGTAAATACAATTATGAATATCTTAAAAGATATGGCTTTCAGAGACCAGTAAATACAATTATGATTATCTTAAAAGATATGGCCTTCACAGACCTGTAAATACAATTATCAATATCTTAAAAGATATGGCTTTTAGAGACCAGTCAATACAATTATGAATATCTTAAAAGATATGGCTTTTAGAGACCAGTAAATACAATTATGATTATCTTAAAAGATATGGCCTTCACAGACCTGTAAATACAATTATCAATATCTTAAAAGATATGGCTTTTAGAGACCAGTCAATACAATTATGATTATCTTAAAAGATATGGCTTTCAGAGACCAGTAAATACAATTATGAATATCTTAGAAGATATCGCTTTCAGAGACCAGTAAATACAATTATGAATATCTTAAAAGATATTGCTTTTAGAGACCAGTAAATACAATTATGAATATCTTAAAAGATATGGCTTTCAGAGACCAGTAAATACAATGATGAATATCTTAAAAGATATGGCTTTCAGAGACCAGTAAATACAATTATGAATATCTTAAAAAATATGGCTTTCAGAGACCAGTAATTACAATGATGAATATCTTAAAAGATATTGCTTTCAGAGACCAGTAAATACATTTATGAATATCTTAAAAGATATGGCTTTCAGAGACCAGTAAATACAATTATGAATATCTTAAAAGATATGGCTTTCAGAGACCAGTAAATACAATTATAAATATATCTTAAAAGATATGGCTTTCAGAGACCAGTAAATACAATTATGAATATCTTAAAAGATATGGCTTTCAGAGACCAATAAATACAATGATGAATATCTTAAAAGATATGGCTTTCAGAAACCAGTAAATACAATGATGAATATCTTAAAAGATATGGCTTTCAGAGACCAGTAAATACAATTATGAATATCTTAAAAGATATGGCTTTCATAGACCAGGAAATACAATTATGAATATCTTAAAAGATATGGCTTTCAGAGACAAGTAAATACAATGATGAATATCTTAAAAGATATGGCTTTCAGAGACCAGTAAATACAATTATGAATATCTTAAAAGATATGGCTTTCAGAGACCACTAAATACAATTATAAATATATTTTAAAAGATATGGCTTTCAGAGACCAGTAAATACATTTATGAATATCTTAAAAGATATGGCTTTCAGAGACCAATAAATACAATGATGAATATTTTAAAAGATATGGCTTTCAGAAACCAGTAAATACAATGATGAATATCTTAAAAGATATGGCTTTCAGAGACCAGTAAATACAATTATGAATATGTTAAAAGATATGGCTTTCAGAGACCAGTAAATACATTTATGAATATCTTAAAAGATATGGCTTTCAGAGACCAGTAAATACAATTATGAATATCTTAAAAGATATGGCTTTCAGAGACCAGTAAATACAATTATAAATATATCTTAAAAGATATGGCTTTCAGAGACCAGTAAATACAATTATGAATATCTTAAAAGATATGGCTTTCAGAGACCAATAAATACAATGATGAATATCTTAAAAGATATGGCTTTCAGAAACCAGTAAATACAATGATGAATATCTTAAAAGATATGGCTTTCAGAGACCAGTAAATACAATTATGAATATCTTAAAAGATATGGCTTTCAGAGACCAGTAAATACATTTATGAATATCTTAAAAGATATGGATTTCAGAGACCAGTAAATACAATTATGAATATCTTAAAAGATATGGCTTTCAGAGACCAGTAAATACAATTATAAATATATCTTAAAAGATATGGCTTTCAGAGACCAGTAAATACAATTATGAATATCTTAAAAGATATGGCTTTCAGAGACCAGTAAATACAATGATGAATATCTTAAAAGATATGGCTTTCAGAGACCAGTAAATACAGTGATGAATATCTTAAACGATAAGGCTTTCAGAGACCAGTAAATACAATTATGAATATCTTAAAAGATATGGCTTTCAGAGACCAGTAAATACAATTATGAATATTTTAAAAGATATGGCTTTCAGAGACCAGTAAATACAATTATGAATATCTTAAAAGATATGGCTTTCAGAGACCAGTAAATACAATTATGAATATCTTAAAAGATATGACTTTCAGAGACCAGTAAATACAATTATGAATATCTTAAAAGATATGACTTTGAGAGACCAGTAAATACAAATATGAATATATTAAAAGATATGGCTTTCAGAGACCAGTAAATACAATTATGAATATCTCAAAGATATGGCTTTCAGAGACCAGTAAATACAATTATGAATATCTTAAAAGATATGGCTTTCAGAGACCAGTAAATACGTTTTATGAATATCTTAAAAGATATGGCTTTCAGAGACCAGTAAATACGATTATGAATATCTTAAAAGATATGGCTTTCAGAGACCAGTAAATACGATGATGAATATCTTAAAAGATATGGCTTTCAGAGACCAGTAAATACAATGATGAATATCTTAAAAGATATGGCTTTCAAGAACCAGTAAATACAATGATAAATATCTTAAAAGATATGGCTTTCAGAGACCAGTAAATACAATTATGAATATCTTAAAAGATATGGCTTTCAGAGACCAAAAAATACAATTATAAATATATCTTAAAAGATATGGCTTTCAGAGACCAGTAAATACAATTATGAATATCTTAAAAGATATGGCTTTCAGAGACCAATAAGTACAATGATGAATATCTTAAAAGATATGGCTTTCAGAGACCATTAAATACAATTATGAATATCTTAAAAGATATGGCTTTCAGAGACCAGTAAATACGATGATGAATATCTTAAAAGTTATGGCTTTCAGAGACCAGTCAATACATGATGAATATCTTAAAAGATATGGCTTTCAGAGACCAGTAAATACAATTATGAATATCTTAAAAGATATGGCTTTCAGAGACCAGTAAATACAATTAAGAATATCTTAAAAGATATGGCTTTCTGAGACCAGTAAATACAATGATGAATATCTTACAAGATATGGCTTTCAGAGACCAGTAAATACAATTATCAATATCTTAAAAGATATGGCTTTCACAGACCAGTAAATACAATTATGAATATCTTAAAAGATATGGCTTTCAGAGACCATTAAATACAATTATAAATATATCTTAAAAGATTTGGCTTTCAGAGACCAGTAAATACAATTATGAATATCTTAAAAGGTATGGCTTTCAGAAACCAGTAAATACAATGATGAATATCTTAAAAGATATGCTTTTCAGAGACCAGTAAATACAATTATGAATATCTTAAAAGATATGGCTTTCAGAGACCAGTAAATACATTTATGAATATCTTAAAAGATATGGCTTTCAGAGACCAGTAAATACAATTATGAATATCTTAAAAGATATGACTTTTTAGAGACCAGTAAATACAATTATGAATATCTTAAAAGATATGGCTTTCAGAGACCAGTAAATACAATGATGAATATCTTAAAAGATATGGCTTTCAGAGACCAGTAAATACAATTATGAATATCTTAAAAGATATGGCTTTTAGAGACCAGTAAATACAATGATGAATATCTTTAAAAATATGGCTTTCAGAGACCAGTAATTACAATGATGAATATCTTAAAAGATATTGCTTTCAGAGACCAGTAAATACATTTATGAATATCTTAAAAGATATGGCTTTCAGAGACCAGTAAATACAATTATGAATATCTTAAAAGATATGGCTTTCAGAGACCAGTAAATACAATTATAAATATATCTTAAAAGATATGGCTTTCAGAGACCAGTAAATACAATTATGAATATCTTAAAAGATATGGCTTTTAGAGACCAGTAAATACAATGATGAATATCTTTAAAAATATGGCTTTCAGAGACCAGTAATTACAATGATGAATATCTTAAAAGATATTGCTTTCAGAGACCAGTAAATACATTTATGAATATCTTAAAAGATATGGCTTTCAGAGACCAGTAAATACAATTATGAATATCTTAAAAGATATGGCTTTCAGAGACCAGTAAATACGTTTTATGAATATCTTAAAAGATATGGCTTTCAGAGACCAGTAAATACGATTATGAATATCTTAAAAGATATGGCTTTCAGAGACCAGTAAATACGATGATGAATATCTTAAAAGATATGGCTTTCAGAGACCAGTAAATACAATGATGAATATCTTAAAAGATATGGCTTTCAAGAACCAGTAAATACAATGATAAATATCTTAAAAGATATGGCTTTCAGAGACCAGTAAATACAATTATGAATATCTTAAAAGATATGGCTTTCAGAGACCAGTAAATACAATTATAAATATATCTTAAAAGATATGGCTTTCAGAGACCAGTAAATACAATTATGAATATCTTAAAAGATATGGCTTTCAGAGACCAATAAGTACAATGATGAATATCTTAAAAGATATGGCTTTCAGAGACCATTAAATACAATTATGAATATCTTAAAAGATATGGCTTTCAGAGACCAGTAAATACGATGATGAATATCTTAAAAGTTATGGCTTTCAGAGACCAGTCAATACATGATGAATATCTTAAAAGATATGGCTTTCAGAGACCAGTAAATACAATTATGAATATCTTAAAAGATATGGCTTTCAGAGACCAGTAAATACAATTAAGAATATCTTAAAAGATATGGCTTTCTGAGACCAGTAAATACAATGATGAATATCTTAGAAGATATGGCTTTCAGAGACCAGTAAATACAATTATCAATATCTTAAAAGATATGGCTTTCACAGACCAGTAAATACAATTAAGAATATCTTAAAAGATATGGCTTTCAGAGACCAGTAAATACGATGATGAATATCTTAAAAGTTATGGCTTTCAGAGACCAGTCAATACATGATGAATATCTTAAAAGATATGGCTTTCAGAGACCAGTAAATACAATTATGAATATCTTAAAAGATATGGCTTTCAGAGACCAGTAAATACAATTAAGAATATCTTAAAAGATATGGCTTTCTGAGACCAGTAAATACAATGATGAATATCTTAGAAGATATGGCTTTCAGAGACCAGTAAATACAATTATCAATATCTTAAAAGATATGGCTTTCAGAGACCATTAAATACAATTATAAATATATCTTAAAAGATTTGGCTTTCAGAGACCAGTAAATACAATTATGAATATCTTAAAAGGTATGGCTTTCAGAAACCAGTAAATACAATGATGAATATCTTAAAAGATATGCTTTTCAGAGACCAGTAAATACAATTATGAATATCTTAAAAGATATGGCTTTCAGAGACCAGTAAATACAATTATGATTATCTTAAAAGATATGGCCTTCACAGACCTGTAAATACAATTATCAATATCTTAAAAGATATGGCTTTTAGAGACCAGTCAATACAATTATGAATATCTTAAAAGATATGGCTTTTAGAGACCAGTAAATACAATTATGATTATCTTAAAAGATATGGCCTTCACAGACCTGTAAATACAATTATCAATATCTTAAAAGATATGGCTTTTAGAGACCAGTCAATACAATTATGATTATCTTAAAAGATATGGCTTTCAGAGACCAGTAAATACAATTATGAATATCTTAGAAGATATCGCTTTCAGAGACCAGTAAATACAATTATGAATATCTTAAAAGATATTGCTTTTAGAGACCAGTAAATACAATTATGAATATCTTAAAAGATATGGCTTTCAGAGACCAGTAAATACAATGATGAATATCTTAAAAGATATGGCTTTCAGAGACCAGTAAATACAATTATGAATATCTTAAAAAATATGGCTTTCAGAGACCAGTAATTACAATGATGAATATCTTAAAAGATATTGCTTTCAGAGACCAGTAAATACATTTATGAATATCTTAAAAGATATGGCTTTCAGAGACCAGTAAATACAATTATGAATATCTTAAAAGATATGGCTTTCAGAGACCAGTAAATACAATTATAAATATATCTTAAAAGATATGGCTTTCAGAGACCAGTAAATACAATTATGAATATCTTAAAAGATATGGCTTTCAGAGACCAATAAATACAATGATGAATATCTTAAAAGATATGGCTTTCAGAAACCAGTAAATACAATGATGAATATCTTAAAAGATATGGCTTTCAGAGACCAGTAAATACAATTATGAATATCTTAAAAGATATGGCTTTCATAGACCAGGAAATACAATTATGAATATCTTAAAAGATATGGCTTTCAGAGACAAGTAAATACAATGATGAATATCTTAAAAGATATGGCTTTCAGAGACCAGTAAATACAATTATGAATATCTTAAAAGATATGGCTTTCAGAGACCACTAAATACAATTATAAATATATTTTAAAAGATATGGCTTTCAGAGACCAGTAAATACATTTATGAATATCTTAAAAGATATGGCTTTCAGAGACCAATAAATACAATGATGAATATTTTAAAAGATATGGCTTTCAGAAACCAGTAAATACAATGATGAATATCTTAAAAGATATGGCTTTCAGAGACCAGTAAATACAATTATGAATATCTTAAAAGATATGGCTTTCAGAGACCAGTAAATACATTTATGAATATCTTAAAAGATATGGATTTCAGAGACCAGTAAATACAATTATGAATTTCTTAAAAGATATGGCCTTCGGAGACCAGTAAATACAATTATTAATATCTTAAAAGATTTGGCCTTCAGAGACCAGTAAATACAATTATGGATATCTTAAAAGATATGGCTTTCAGAGACCAGGAAATATAATTATGAATATCTTAAAATATGGCTTTCAGAGACAAGTAAATACAATGATGAATATCTTAAAAGATATGGCTTTCAGAGACCAGTAAAAACAATTATGAATATGTTAAAAGATATGGCTTTCAGAGACCAGTAAATACAATTATGAATATCTTAAAAGATATGGCTTTCAGAGACCAGTAAATACAATTATAAATATATCTTAAAAGATATGGCTTTCAGAGACCAGTAAATACAATTATGAATATCTTAAAAGATATGGCTTTCAGAGACCAATAAATACAATGATGAATATCTTAAAAGATATGGCTTTCAGAAACCAGTAAATACAATGATGAATATCTTAAAAGATATGGCTTTCAGAGACCAGTAAATACAATTATGAATATCTTAAAAGATATGGCTTTCATAGACCAGGAAATACAATTATGAATATCTTAAAAGATATGGCTTTCAGAGACAAGTAAATACAATGATGAATATCTTAAAAGATATGGCTTTCAGAGACCAGTAAATACAATTATGAATATCTTAAAAGATATGGCTTTCAGAGACCACTAAATACAATTATAAATATATTTTAAAAGATATGGCTTTTAGAGACCAGTAAATACATTTATGAATATCTTAAAAGATATGGCTTTCAGAGACCAATAAATACAATGATGAATATTTTAAAAGATATGGCTTTCAGAAACCAGTAAATACAATGATGAATATCTTAAAAGATATGGCTTTCAGAGACCAGTAAATACAATTATGAATATCTTAAAAGATATGGCTTTCAGAGACCAGTAAATACATTTATGAATATCTTAAAAGATATGGATTTCAGAGACCAGTAAATACAATTATGAATTTCTTAAAAGATATGGCCTTCGGAGACCAGTAAATACAATTATTAATATCTTAAAAGATTTGGCCTTCAGAGACCAGTAAATACAATTATGGATATCTTAAAAGATATGGCTTTCAGAGACCAGGAAATACAATTATGAATATCTTAAAATATGGCTTTCAGAGACAAGTAAATACAATGATGAATATCTTAAAAGATATGGCTTTCAGAGACCAGTAAAAACAATTATGAATATGTTAAAAGATATGGCTTTCAGAGACCAGTAAAAACAATTCCTTCTCCCACTACCTGACACCCCGGATAGTACTAATAGAACTACAGTAGATCCTTTTCTCTATAACTAAAAACTTTTTAAAATTAAATTTTTGAAGCAAAGAAGTTAAGAGCTGTTGAATTAAATGTATTTCTTGCAAGTATATTTCAATTACTCATAAATTAAATGTATTTCTTGCAAGTATATTTCAATTACTCATAAATTAAATGTATTTTTTGCAAGTATATTTCAATTACTCATAAATTAAATGTATTTCTTGCAAGTATATTTCAATTACTCATAAATTAAATGTATTTCTTGCAAGTATATTTCAATTACTCATAAATTAAATGTATTTCTTGCAATTATATTTCAATTACTTATAAATTAAATGTATTTCTTGCAAGTATATTTCAATTACTCATAATTTAAATGTATTTCTTGCAAGTATATTTCAATTACTCATAAATTCTAAAAATTAAAAAAATATGTAGATAGAGTTATAATAGGAATAGCTTTTTTTAAATATTTACATTTAAAATTTTAAAAGTTTTAAATAGTCATTTTGATTTAACCAGTGCATAAAGTAATATGAAAACATATGTAGGAGAAAAGTTATACTGAAATACATGTAGGAGACAAGTAATATTAAAACCTATATTTTTTTTGTTTAGTTTTGTAGGTTCTACTGCATGTTAGTAAAAACATTCGGAAAAAATTTACTACTTATGTCCGACTATATACTATTTAACTACCACTATTTTTAGTTCATCTAAAGCTAAAATTTGTCTACCTACGACTTCTAGATTTTAGTAGTAGCCTATTAGTAGAAAAGAATACTTCAAAATAAAACAAGTGGATAACAAACATGAATAAAAACGGCTGTAGACCATACATTAATATCACAGACATCTGTATAGCTAGTGGGAAACACAAAGAACAAAATAGACACATGCTAATTACTAACATAAACAAGCATTAAGTATATCTATACATGAAAATGTTTAACCCTATAAAACAAAAAGTAATGACAACATAGAGGCAAAACTTAACAATACACTCACATGCAATAACATAAACCATATAGGAGAAAAGTAATAGTAATACGTAGGAGAAAAGTAATATTAAAACCCATATAGAAGAAAAGTAATATTAAAATACAAGGAGAAAAGTAATAATAAAACATGTAGGAGAAAAGTAATATTAAAGTTCATATAGAAGAAAAGTAATATTAAAATACATGGAGAAAAGTAATATTAAAACATGTAGGAGAAAAGTAATATTAACCCTTACAGTCCCGGGCGCGTATATAGCATAGATAGAAGTAGGTCGGTACGGGAAGGGTTAAAGCTCATATTGAAGAAAAGTAATATTAAAATACATGGAGAAAAGTTATATTAAAATATGCAGGAGAAAAGTAATATTAAAACCCATATAGAAGAAAATACGTAGGAGAAAAGTAATATTAAAACCCATATAGAAGAAAAGTAATATTAAAATACATGGAGAAATGTAATATTAAAACATGTAGGAGAAATATTAATATTAAAATAATATTAAAATACATGTACAAGGCAATATTAAAATCATATAGAAGTAAAAAAAACATTTAAAATACCTGGTGAAGAAATGTAATATTAAAACATATATAGAAGAAGAGATATTAAAATACATGGAGAAAAGTAATATTTAAAAAAATGCAGGAGAAATATAATATTACAAGAAAAGTAAGAGAAAAGTGATATTAAAACATGAAAAAAAAAAACACCCCATTACAATCATGTTTCTTAAAGGATTAATAATACTAGTCATTGATGCATATATTATTAGTAAACAAAATACGTGGAAAACGACTGCAAATATCAACTAGGCTACATATCTAACACTTCCTAAATTAAATGAAAACAAAACCTTACAATTTCCATCCATGCTTCTTTTCTTCTGTCGCTTGAGTTCTTTCTAAGAGGATTAATAATAATGTTCATTAATGAATACATTATTAAGTAAACAAAATACGTGTAAAGCGACTGCAAATATCAACTACATATTTAACACATCGTAAATGATTTAACGGTAGGGACGGCAGTGAAATTGATCTAAATGTCAGAAAATTCATTTTTTTTTGTTTTTTGCCTAAGTTGTATACTTTAATTATTCCTGGATCTAAAACATTACGTTTGGAAATTTTAGTAACATTATTTAAATGTAAAAATTGCATCAGAATTGTATTTTTTAAAACATATTTACACTACAGTTATATAAAAAATGAGTTTAATTATATATTTATATACATGAAATTAAAGGTTAACATCTTGTCTTTGTGGGAAAAAAATCTTACAACAAACCGTTAAGAAATAGATGAGAAAATTGAATTTTTCAATTTTACTCCCAAATTATTTTTTTTCCCTAGGATTGTTAGTTTTTCCGGTTTTTCTCAAAATACAACTTTTTCTTCTTCTTTTTGTATTAACTTCCTTATTTATGAATCAATGGTTATGAAATTTTTTGTATACATTTATTACATGTATATAATCCAAGTTACAAATGAATTTTTGATACGAGTTAAACTTTTCCTTAAATTAAATTTTTAATTAAAATTTTAAGCAATTAAATATTTTTTTCCCACACATTTTGGCCTAAGCCCTTGACTAAAGCGTTTTGGATTTGATCAAATTAAAATTAAACACATCTTTTCAAAACATACGGTTATGATGTTTTAATTCTATATTTGTGTATTGATTCAATCAACGTCTAAATCACACACATGTTGTCATATAGGCAATAAAAGACATTATTGATAGGACAAAGAGATAAAGAATCTAAATCCAATGACAAAACAAACAAAGAGATGTATAGACAAAACAAACAAAGAGATGTATAGACAAAACAAACAAAGAGATGTATAGACAAAACAAACAAAGAGATGTATAGACAAAACAAACAAAGAGATGTATAGACAAAACAAACAAAGAGATGTATAGACAAAACAAACAAAGAGATGTATAGACAAAACAAACAAAGAGATGTATAGACAAAACAAAGAGATGTATAGACAAAACAAACAAAGAGATGTATAGACAAAACAAACAAAGAGATGTATAGACAAAACAAACAAAGAGATGTATAGACAAAACAAACAAAGAGATGTAAAGACAAAACAAAGAGATGTATAGACAAAACAAACAAAGAGATGTATAGACAAAACAAACAAAGAGATGTATAGACAAAACAAAGAGATGTATAGACAAAACAAACAAAGAAATGTATAGACAAAACAAACAAAGAGATGTATAGACAAAACAAAGAGATGTATAGACAAAACAAACAAAGAGATGTATAGACAAAACAAACAAATAGATGTATAGACAAAACAAAGAGATGTATAGACAAAACAAACAAAGAGATGTATAGACAAAACAAAGAGACGTATAGACAAAACAAACAAAGAGATGTATAGACAAAACAAACAAAGAGATGTATAGACAAAACAAAGAGATGTATAGACAAAACAAACAAAGAAATGTATAGACAAAACAAACAAAGAGATGTATAGACAAAACAAAGAGATGTATAGACAAAACAAACAAAGAGATGTATAGACAAAACAAACAAATAGATGTATAGACAAAACAAAGAGATGTATAGACAAAACAAACAAAGAGATGTATAGACAAAACAAACAAAGAGATGTATAGACAAAACAAAGAGATGTATAGACAAAACAAACAAAGAGATGTATAGACAAAACAAACAAAGAATTGTATAGACAAAACAAACAAAGAGATGTATAGACAAAACAAAGAGATGTATAGACAAAACAAACAAAGAGATGTATAGACAAAACAAACAAAGAGATGTATAGACAAAACAAAGAGATGTATAGACAAAACAAACAAAGAGATGTATAGACAAAACAAAGAGATGTATAGACAAAACAAACAAAGAGATGTATAGACAAAACAAAGAGATGTATAGACAAAACAAACAAAGAGATGTATAGACAAAACAAACAAAGAGATGTATAGACAAAACAAACAAAGAAATGTATAGACAAAACAAACAAAGAGATGTATAGACAAAACAAACAAAGAGATGTATAGACAAAACAAACAAAGAGATGTATAGACAAAACAAACAAAGAGATGTATAGACAAAACAAAGAGATGTATAGAAAAATTAAACAAAGAGATGTATAGACAAAACAAACAAAGAGATGTATAGACAAAACAAACAAAGAGATGTATAGACAAAACAAACAAAGAGATGTATAGACAAAACAAAGAGATGTATAGACAAAACTAACAAAGAGATGTATAGACAAAACAAACAAAGAGATGTATAGACAAAACAAAGAGATGTATAGACAAAACAAACAAAGAGATGTATAGACAAAACAAACAAAGAGATGTATAGACAAAACAAAGAGATGTATAGACAAAACAAAGAGATGTATAGACAAAACAAACAAAGAGATGTATAGACAAAACAAACAAAGAGATGTATAGACAAAACAAAGAGATGTATAGACAAAACAAACAAAGAGATGTATAGACAAAACAAACAAAGAGATGTATAGACAAAACAAACAAAGAGATGTATAGACAAAACAAACAAAGAGATGTATAGACAAAACAAAGAGATGTATAGACAAAACAAACAAAGAGATGTATAGACAAAACAAACAAAGAGATGTATAGACAAAACAAACAAAGAGATGTATAGACAAAACAAACAAAGAGATGTATAGACAAAACAAACAAAGAGATGTATAGACAAAACAAACAAAGAGATGTATAGACAAAACAAACAAAGAGATGTATAGACAAAACAAACAAAGAGATGTATAGACAAAACAAAGAGATGTATAGACAAAACAAACAAAGAGATGTATAGACAAAACAAACAAAGAGATGTATAGACAAAACAAACAAAGAGATGTATAGACAAAACAAACAAAGAGATGTATAGACAAAACAAACAAAGAGATGTATAGACAAAACAAACAAAGAGATGTATAGACAATCAAGTCCTGTCACTTGTTACTCTATTGAATTAAAGAGATAAATAGACAATCAAGTCCTGTCACTTGTTACTCTATTGAATTAAAGAGATGTATAGACAATCAAGTCCTGTCACTTGTTACTCTATTGAATTAAAGAGATGTATAGACAATCAAGTCCTGTCACTTGTTACTCTATTGAATTAAAGAGATAAATAGACAATCAAGTCCTGTCACTTGTTACTCTATTGAATTAAAGAGATGTATAGACAATTAAGTCCTGTCACTTGTTACTCTATTGAATTAAAGAGATAAATAGACAATCAAGTCCTGTCACTGGTTACTCTATTGAATTAAAGAGATAAATAGACAATCAAGTCCTGTCACTTGTTACTCTATTGAATTAAAGAGATGTATAGACAATTAAGTCCTGTCACTTGTTACTCTATTGAATTAAAGAGATAAATAGACAATCAAGTCCTGTCACTTGTTACTCTATTGAATTAAAGAGATAAATAGACAATCAAGTCCTGTCACTTGTTACTCTATTGAATTAAAGAGATGTATAGACAATCAAGTCCTGTCACTTGTTACTCTATTGAATTAAAGAGATAAATAGACAATCAAGTCCTGTCATTTGTTACTCTATTGAATTAAAGAGATGTATAGACAATCAAGTCCTGTCACTTGTTACTCTATTGAATTTAAACTTTAGTGAAATTCCAACGAGAGTGCAGTCACTATATCCATATCCATCCAGAATGAAGTCACTATACCCGACAATTGTACAATCACTATACCCGACAAGGGTACGATTGCTAAACACGACAAGTATACAATCATTATACCCGACAAGGCGCGCGTGACAAAACTTAGCACGCAGAGCAAGAGACCTCCAAGAATTTTTTTATTGATGAAAAAAACAAACAACAACAGTTTCTGGTTCTGAATAAGGAAAACTGACTGTTGAAGAACATGTTTCTGAATGACATAGAGACATATTTCAGTTAGTTGAACTTGAATTTACAAGGGCCACTGGAATGAATTTGCATTGAAACTGGACATATATCTTGTCGTGAAATCAATTTCAAAACATTTTGCAGCATGTAGATCCCTATATTATGGCATATATTTCGATAGATAGTCAAGGCTTTTTCAGAAGTACATCGAAGTATTCAAAGCGGAGTTTTCTAACCAAAGGCAAGACTTTCAAAAACTTTTCAAAAATGGGCATCCAAATGTGCCCATTTGAGGAAAAAAATCTGAACGGAAGCTTCTTAGCTTAGGAAAGTAATCTGCTATTCTCAACGGATAGGCATTCGCTCCTCTACTTTCAGCTTTTGGTTCAACTTACACTTAGAAATAAATAAAAATAAGTCACTAATATTTTATTTTAAAAAACATAACTTGTTTGGCATCACTATTGAATCAAATGTAGAAACGATTTTTTAATTAAAGGGAGATAATTAAAGCATTTTAATTGCGTTAATAAGTTTAGTGCTTTTTTTAAAATATAAAATACTTAACGGCTTACAAGTAATACAATTGAAATGAACAAACTTAAAAAAGTATTTGAAAATTGTATATATATTTTATGATTAAAGAATTTAAATGTATATTTTCAAACATTACATTAACTACTCAGTTTGTCTGATTACTACGTATCTCTTCCGCCTAATTATAGCATTATAGTAAATGGTATAAAGTCGAACACAATAATAGGCATCTCAGTAAACTGAGTAAGATCGATAGCTCCCCCCCCCCCCCCCGAGCTATGGCTTCATAGAACTATACGATGCCTAGAAGGCCCAAAGGAGGGGCAAGGAGGTCAAACTCCGACGCGCCTCCTACCGGAAATAAAAAAAAGAGATCACATGATAACTAAAATTAGTGTTAGATCTTCATCTTGACTAATCTTGAGTACCAAAATAATGTTAAGACTTTACACAATAATTACCATAATTGTGTTAGTTCAGTAGACTAATAATTTATTGTACTTGATATAAATGCAAATAAAAAGAATGATAATCACAAACACGTTTTTTGTTTTATTAAATATAAAAAACTTTAAGCTATTTTCTCTATAAATAATCTCCTTTGCTTTTGGCCTTGGTCTTGCCACGGAGTTAAATTAGTTGCCCTATAAAAAAATTTTATTAAAAGTATTATAGAACAGGTTGACTTTTAGGCTGTTGGTACGCAGAATGATTTAGAAATCCTAGTTTGCACGCTGTTCGCAAAAGGTTGCCGACCCCTGCTATACGATAATTGTACAATCACTACACCCGACAAGTGTACAATCATTATTTCAGACAATTGTACAATCACTATATCCGACAAGTGTAGACCTACAATCACTATATTCGACAAGTGTACAATCATTATTTCAGGCAATTGTACAATCACTATATTTGACAAGTGTACAATCACTATATCCGACAAGTGTAGACATACAATCACTATATTCGACAAGTGTACAATTATTATGACGACAATAAGTACAATTACTTATTCGACAGGTGTACAATCACAATATCGCTTTTATAGTCAGATTGATAGATATAAATATAGATGAATGCATAAATGAATACGCTCATCCGTGGTCTAGTCATGCACTTTTATTAGTGTTTTAAATTATGTTGTTATGTATGTCGGTCATAGAGGAATGACGTAATAGGGCATTGACCTCTTAACAAGTGCGTATTAGAGTCCAAGGGTTGACCTTTCCGCTCTGAGGGCAGTTTAAATAAAATAATTCGTCCAACCCCGTGGAAATTGAAGGTTATAAGTCTGGATCGCAGTATTCTATAAAGCAGGAGATTAAAATGCGTATTAGGATCCTGTAGAATCTTCGATAATAGTTTTCTTTGAAAAGTCCCTACCTCCTTAAAGTTAGTTCAGTTTGAAAGTTTGTAGAGAGAAGTCGCTATATTGATACTTGTATATTTCATGTAATTTTATTGAAACTCTTATGTTGCCATCAGTTGATGCATTTACTTATAAGTTATATTGAGTCTACAATTTAAATAAAATTGTTTATTCAACAACTGGAGTTGTTTGATCTATCATTGTTGAGAAATGTGTTGAAGATAATTATCACGAATATAACTACATTACTGCAAAGACCTGTCAGTCAAGGAACCCCTAGCTTAGGCTACAGATTAGCAGAATCTAGAGACTTCTAATAAAGATACAACTATATTCATTGAATCCGATTTAACGAGTCTTAATACTAGTCATCATAGAGACAGTTCATAACAATGTTAATGATGTGCTTAAATGATAATAAGATATATCATGAATGTAGGCCTATGTACACTGTCTATAGTATAGTATAGTTCAAAATAAATGCCTGGGTGAATTCTTGGATTGTTGAATAAATTCAAAAATTGACTCAACTCAATTGATAAAAGGATATATGTGTCAATAGTTTATGTCTTAAACCTAAATAGTTTACTTACTATTGAATAGAAATAGTTCAACACAAAAACTGTAAATAGTTTACTTACTATTGAATAGAAATAGTTCACCACAAAAGAAGAAAGTACTCCAGTCTGAATGGAGCCACAAGTTTAATCTGATACTGTTAATAAACCACACAAACAATTGTCTCTCTAAATAATGCACGGACTGACCACTTCCTCCGTACACACCTTTGGCCCGGACGACACGATTCACTGACTTTGTACACTTTCTTTAACCCTTCCCCCTCCCCCCTTTCCCTCTTAATACCACAAACAAGTACTGATTCGAACATGTAATAGGGAAAGCTCTCACCTTGTAAAAAGTCTAAAAAACCCGGACGAGCCGAAGCTCTAGAGCCGGGGCGTAACGCATTAGAAATGAGTTTTAAAAACTCTGTCCGGGCTCCAGCCACCCCACGGCACGCCGAAGGCGTGGCGTGCCATGTAAAAGGGAAGGATTCCGCAGGCCAACGACCGTTCGCTGCGGTTCCCCTAAGGATCATTATCGTGGTGGCTCGCCCGTATATCTGCATTGTCACCCGGTAGTACGAATCCTGCACTATAGGCACAGGCATCCAGGCACCGGGTGGGTCGTGAGACGGGGTTGCAGCATCCATTGCTTCCTCCCCGTGGCCTCTCGGCAGTGCAATGGATCTCGGACATGCTGCGGGGGCTGTCCCCCATGCGTTAGCCCGCCGGTGTTTTCAAAGAAAAGTGTGCTGGCGGTTTACACACTACGCCGCTTTGAGGCCCATGGGTCCACCGGAAACCAGATAGACAATATGTGCATCGCCCGTAAGCAAGGTCCACTAAATCCAAGGCTCCTTTCTCCAAAGTTCATATTATTTAATATATAGTTAGAACCTAACATGATATATACAAAAAATTGAATAGCTTATTCATCTTTACCTTCACATTCTAGTTTTAAATGACTAAAAGTTGAGACAAACTAAAACATATCACGAATAAAATTGGACCTTGATAAATATGAAGGAAATCATAAACAAACGATGTGTGATGAAGTAATGTATTGATCGATGTTTTGATGTAAAAATGTATTAATGTATCGATGTTTTCATGTTTTGATGTATTGCTGTATTGATGTACCGATGTTTTGATGTAATAATGTATCAATATTTTGATGCATCATTGAACTGATGTTTTAATGTATTGATGTAATGATGTATCGATATATTGATGTATTGATGTTTTAAAGTCTTTATTTATCGATGTATTGATGTATTGTCATATTAATGTATTGATATATTAATGTTCTACTGTTTTGATATTTTGATATGTTGATATAATGATGTATTGAAATATTGAATTATCGATGTAATGATGTATCAATGTATATTGATATAAGTATTTAGTGATGTTTTGATATATGGATATGTTAATATATTGATGTATCGCTGTTTTGATGTGCTAACCCTAACCCATAAGACAATATAAGATCCTAATAGTTAGCTATAACAAAAAATAAAAACAAACATTCTTATCGTACTGCCGGATGTATCTATTTTTTCAGAAATAAATAACAAATATCATAATTTGGAATAACCAGCAAAGATAAAGAGCCTAGTAATAAGCGAATCAAGGCTAAGATGATAACTTTCAGTTCCTTCTTCAAATAGTTGATATCAAATCACACAGTGGCAGGTGTTATAGTCTGTCCCGTAGAACGTGTGTTATCATTCGAGTAGTTACAAAATATCATCTTCAGCGATTTGCTATCTCATTGAAGTGTTACAGTGTCCGATCATCTGGGTGGTGGTATGTCTGTCTATGTGAGGTGGTGGTATGTCTGTCTATGTGAGTGTTTGTGTGTTAGTAAGGGCCCCAAAGATTCTTACAGTTTTAAAGACAGTGAGCTTTCATGGTAAAGAAGTTCCTACTAAGTACTAGAGAATTTAATAGGGACATTTTTTACATTTTTTTTTTTAGGAATCCTGTAGATTTTAAAAATTAACTTTAAAACTTCCAAATATTGTGTAGCGAAACGTATGAATTTGTAGGAAAATCTTCAAAGTATTTTCCTTGGAACGAATTGTGGTATTTTTAACTACTGGGCATTCGTTCTACTTTCGGCTTTTGGTTCAACACGTATAAAAAAAACTAGTTTTAAAACGGAAAATCGGCATGCTGAATGAATTAGAATTTAAAAAAATATGTTTTGACACTCGGTTATGAAAGTTGTCAACTTTTAGCGTAGTACATAGAACAATACACTCAATACAAGAGACTGAAACATGATACATGGTGAATGAGGGGTTGTACACCACAGGACAATGAGGGGTTGTACACAATAGGACAATGATGGGTTTTACACAATAGATGAACGAAGGGTTGTACACAATAGGACAATGAGGGGTTGTACACAATAGATGTGTGAAGGGTTGTACACATTGGACAATGAAGGGTTAGACCTATAAAGAATAGTACTCTACCCGGCTTAGAATAATACATTGTCATCTATATATATAAAAAGACCGTGTTTGGCCCCCACGGATCCCCATTGGTCAATTTGAAATCACGTGTGTTTGTGTCACTGACCTATTTAGGCGTAGGTCTATATACTATCTAATAATTTTTCACATCGGCCATGTGTCTTTGCTAGCTTAGTGGTTAACGTAGCGGACTGCTATGCGGGCGACCCGGGTTCGATTCTCGACAAAACCTTTTTTTCTAACATTTTTAAATTCAAGACATTGTCAATGTACGGGCAAATTAGATTTTTGTTCAATAAAAATACTTGCCTATTTTTTTTTACCCGATTACAATATTTATTTTAAATTGCTTTCCTAAAAGTCTTCAGTAAAAAAAAAATAATTAAATATTAGATTTAGCCTATATATATATATATATATTTAATTATAGTTTATAAAATTTTTATCTGCACCCTGCACCTTATACAGTCCTTTTTTTTCACCCGGGCAACGCCGGGCAATGTAGCTTGTCTTTAATAAAATGTTACTTAAAAAAAAATAATTTTAGCTATTATTTTTTAAAAGTCGATGATATAAAAAAAATATCTTAAAGTACTTTGAAGTGTCATCATGCAATCCCAATATTGATAATGTAATAAGGCATTTTTCTCGGAGATAAGTTTTATATCAAATAAATTGAAACAGAAAATTCCAAAACATGCATGTCAAAAATTTGCCCAAAAATAAACAGCAACATACACACATACACAAAAAACTGATTAACTTTATTTTAAAAACCTTATCAAAACTCAAACCTTAGCTTCAACCACGGGCAAGGGCGAGGAACGTAAGATAGTGGTATTCTTTAAATATACTTCTAAACATTTCAAATCTGAGATAAGAAAAAACCCAGTTTCCACAATGTTTAACGTTGAAGACATTCCATTAATTGGCCTCTACATCTTTAACACAGAAAAAGAGAGTAAATTATTTTTTTTAACCTTTCCGTGTTATTTGAAACAAGTATTTTAAAATTGATAAATAAATATACTCAAAGTAATATAAGTTTAATTCATTGGCGTTCCGTTTTCTAAAGTAAATTTACATGTTGTTGTTTTTGTTTTTGGAAGTTGTTTTGATTCATAAATTGCCATGTATCCCCCCCCTCCCGCCCCCTAAAAAAAACTCGAAAAAACAACGAAACAAGCAACCTTAATTTAGCAGACAACACAAAAGTCCCCCCCCCTCCCTTTTTTTAAAGAGTTTCTTATCATGTAATCGAGCGACCGATTAGTCAGAAATGTAACAACCTGTGAAAAGCCTATCCCTGAACACAAGGGATGAGTGTGTCGATAAAACAATGCGGTCATTGTTACGTCCCACTCGGTAAAATACTTGACTCGATCGACCCTCGGTTGCACCTCATTAGCGAGAAGACAAGATGTCAGTGTACGCGAGTATTACCCTGACATTGAAATAGTTAAATCAGGTAAGTGTTTATATATAATCTACTAGGAGTGTTAACTACTTTTTTCTTTCTTCTTATAATTTATGAATTTGTATATAGAAAGAATATTATTACGTTTATTACCCAAACCTACCGCACGGTGACAATGGCTAAACGTCGAGAGAGTCCTTTAGTGAAAAGTCCATAGTACTAACCACCTTACCATACAATCATTGCCTAAAATATTTTTAAAATAACGGATGAGCCCTCGGCTCTTATGTACTAGGCGTAACGATGTTCAGAAGTGAGCCAAGTGGACGCACAGGAGGGTTCTGTCCGGGCGCTAGCTACCCCAACTTAGGGTACGGTTTCCGCAGCTACATGTGGACTTCCCCTTGGATCATTAACTTGGTGGCTCACTTGTATACCTGCTTTGTCGCTCCGTCTCACAAACTCCCACAAACTTCACGAATATAGACAACCAGGCACCAAGGCAAGGTTGAGGCAGGCTTTTGCGTTCATTGCTTTTTCCCCACCAAGTCTCGGAGTTTCTCGAATGTGCAATGATCCTTGTTCGTGCATCAAGGGCTGAAACCCATGCGTTAACCCACAGGTGTGTTTTTTGTTGTATTACGCAAAATTGACACGTGAAAATAATACTGTTAATATCATTAGATAAAGGTCAAATATTCTCTTTATCCCGAATAAATGTTTCATATAATATAGACCTAATACGATTTTTGCAGACTCATTAAAAAAATAATAATTTAAATCATTCAAACATTGTGTAAATCCGCTCAAAAAACGTATATTAAGTTCAACTAAATGGTTTAAAGTAGTTTATGAAGCATGTTGAATAAGAGCTTGAAAACCGTTCGTTTTCTTTTGCGTTTTTTAAAAACGTTTTGTGGAATATAAATTTGAAACTAAATTTCTGGCAATTTATGTCATACCTATAATAATATTGTTTGACATGGCCCCAACTAGCGTGGTGTAAAGAATAAATCGTGAGGAGAAGGGGAGGAGTTAGCGTTACTGAAACGTAGAAACTGAAATGATTGTTTAAGACAGGGGTCGGCAACCTACGGCACGCGTGCCAGACTTTGCACGCACAAGACTCATAAAAAGACAATTAGAGTCTCTTCTACAAGAAAAGAGTGTGTTGGCGCGCTGAATGAATTAGAAATTCTACTTTGGCACACCATTATTAAAATGTTGCCGACCCCTTGTTTAAGAGATTATTACAGCTCGGGTTTATGTTAAAGCCAGAGATTTAAAAATTAAAAAATCTGACAATGATCCTTGAGCTCTGGGGGATGCGTCTTGTTCAAAGGGGCGCCGTAAAGTAATGCCAAGGCATTTATAATGTAGAGTTTTCCTTTTTGTTAGCGAAATATGAAACCTAAAAGATTCCACGTATAGAAACCAGTCATGGGGGATCTATACTTCAAGAAGGGAGCCGCGATATTAAAATAAAAGTTTGGGTTACTGTTTTATTTTTTAAAATATCGTAAAGAGAGAAAAAAAGAGACAATCTATGAAGTCCACGTAGAAAGCATTTTTAGAACCTCTGTTTTTACTTTTAACATACACAGCTCAACAGAAGATTGGCGCAGACACATGCTTATAGGGATTTATAATTGAAACCACCACACCATCAGTCTCTTAAGTTCAAAGGTAAATTAAGAAACTAGATTTGGTCATAATACGAGGGAAACCGACAATTGTCTGTAAATTATTGTGCCCATGTCTTGTACTTCAACATATCAGACTGTTTCTATAGTCATTTCAACAACTCAGCTTTTTATACATGGACTGCTCAATCACTCAAACTAGTAAAAGTGATGTTTCTGTACTTGATACTGACAAACATAATCATAAACATATACAAAAGGCATATTGATGAGCGACTAAAACCAGCCATATAACTATTGCACCGTTTATTTCGTGTCTGCATATAACTGACTTATTAACGAAACCAACTGTTCATATAGAATACAGATCATCATCCCGTACATTAACCGAGACAAGCCCTTATGAGTAACCCCACCCGTTATCTCAGCAGTAAATTACACTTAATATCTGGGTATGCTGCCCTATGCCCATTTGCCCCAACAGCCTGTGCTGATCGCTAAGTTTCTCTCTCATAGTATCCCAGAATTAAAGACCAACTGAGGAGGTTTTTCTCAAAGGGATGAGATTTGGATAATCCTCAAACGGAAGTGACGTTTTGGAAGGGACCACAATAAACAAAGCATGACCAAATTAAATAATAATAATAATAATAATGAGCACTTTTATAGCGCAACTATCCATGCTATAATAGCATGCTCAGTGCGCTGTCATGACATAGATACAAGAGCACAAATTAGACAATGATTACTTAAACATATAGGACTTTAGGTTCTTTTTAAAAGACTTTGCTTCAGTTTGCCTTAGTGAAATAGGCAAATTGTTCCATAATACGGGCGCCACCGCCTCAAAGGCGCGCACTCCAAAGGTAATCCAAAGGTAATCTATACTTAACACATTTTGATCCTAATAAGAACCGATTAAAGATTTGAAACACGTGGCAATAGATTCAAAACACGTGACAATATCAATGTTTCCTAGTCGAGTTCCCAAATAATGACGTCAAGTCCATTTAACATCTCAAAAACCAAAACAAACAAATTTAAGTGGTGGTAAAAATGAATTAATTACTTGAAAGCTATGTTTAATACTTCCATGGTTTTTATTAGTATTCGGGTACGGAAATACACTATTGATTAGCAAAATCAACTGTTAATTTAGTTTCGATTAAAAAAAAGCTCTTCACTTGGTCACTAAAGTAAACAATTATCACTAAATTTTAAATTCCCAGTCATTGAAAATTTCGCTTCATGTTATTATAAGAATACTAATGACTATATTAGATATGAGAAAAACAAACATTTAAATAGCTTTAAGTTTTAGAACGAAACATTTCTTTCACTTTATATCTAGTATTTCTTTTTCTAAATGTACAGTACTTTCTCATTTTGCCTCAGTTTTAATTACTCTTAAATAATTTCTCCTTTTTACTCCCTTTATTTTAAGTTGCAATGTCTGCAATCGTCAATCGTCAATGCATGGTGCAAAAATTGGCTTCGATTTTTACTCCCTTTATTATAAGTTGCAATGTCTGCAATCGTCCGTCAATCGTGCGTGGTGCAAAAATTGGCTTCGATTTTTCGACCATTTCCCGTGGTCCGATCGAGCTGAAATTTGGACAGCAGATTTGTGGTGCCTAACAATACATCCTATCAAATTTTCAGTTAAAACGACTTAATAATACTACACTTATAACAATATTCATTTCTTAAAAGGAATGTATAAGAAATATTTTGATTTCGCGTTAAAAATGCCTGTGCAACTTTTTATACTTTTTCGGCGCAAAGCTAGAAAAAAAAAATTATGCGCTACGATTATTTTTAGAACAATTCATACGGAGAAAGGAGATATTTTTGAGATTTGCGACACAGATATTTTTTCTGTACGTTTCATTTGCAGTAGTCAATCAATTATTTAATTACATGATGGTAAACTTAGTTTGCAAATAAAGGGAGTATGATAAAAACTTTGTTTTTATGGTTTTCTTGTTATGGTTTTCTTGTTACTCCCTTTATTTTAAGTTGCAATGTCTGCAATCGTCGTGCAAAAATTGGCTTCGCTTTTTCGACCACTTCCCGTGGTCCGATCGAGCTGAAATTTGGACAGCAGATTTGGGGCGCCTAACAATACATCCTATCAAATTTTCAGTTAAAACGACTTAATAATACTACACTTATGACAATATTCATTTCTTAAAAGGAAAGTATAAGAAATATATTGATTTCGCGTTAAAAATGCCTGTGCAACTTTTTATACTTTTTCGGCGCAAAGCTAGAAAAAATAAAATTATGCGCTACGATTAGTTTTAGAACAATTCATACAGAGTAAGGAGATATTTTTGAGATTTGCGACACAGATATTTTTTCTGTACGTTTCATTTGCAGTAGTCTATCAATTATTTAATTACATGATGGTAAACTTAGTTTGCAAATAAAGGGAGTATAATAAAAACTTTGTTTTTATGGTTTTCTTGTTATTACTTTTTTTTGCACTCTATTTTTCTATATCTCCCGATTCTTTTTCTTTGTCGTTATGCATTTATTTATTTATTACTATTTCTCTCTCTGTCTCTCTGTCCTTCGCAGTCTCTCTCTCGCTCACTCTCTGTCTCTCTCTCTCTCTGTCTCTCTGTGTCTCTCTCTGCATCTCTCTCTGTCTCTCTATCTCGCTCTCTCGCTCTCTCTCTGTATCTCTCTCTCTCTCTGTCTATCTCTCTCTGTGTCTCTCTCTGTGTCTCTCCCTGTGTCTCTCTGTGTGTCTCTCTCTGTGTCTTTCTCTCTCTGTCTATCTCTCTCTGTGTCTCTCTCTGTATCTCTCTCTGTCTCTCTATCTCGCTCTCTCGCTGTATCTCTCTCTCTCTCTCTGTCTATCTCTCTATGTGTCTCTCTCTGTGTCTCTCTCTCTCTGTCTATCTCTCTCTGTGTCTCTCTCTGTATCTCTCTCTGTCTCTCTATCTCGCTCTCTCGCTCTCTCTGTATCTCTCTCTCTCTCTGTCTATCTCTCTCTGTGTCTCTCTCTGTATCTCTCTCTCTGTCTATCTCTCTCTGTGTCTCTCTCTGTGTCTCTCTCTGTGTCTCGCTCTGTCTCTCTCTGTGTCTCTCTCTGTGTCTCTCCCTGTGTCTCTCTGTGTGTCTCTCCCTGTCTCTCTCTCTCTCTGTCTATCTCTCTCTGTGTCTCTCTCTGTATCTCTCTCTCTCTGTCTATCTCTCTCTGTGTCTCTCTCTGTGTCTCTCTCTGTGTCTCGCTCTGTCTCTCTCTGTGTCTCTCTCTGTGTCTCTCTCTGTGTCTTGCTCTGTCTCTCTCTGTGTCTCTCTCTGTGTCTCTCCCTGTGTCTCTCTGTGTGTCTCTCTCTGTCTCTCTCTCTGTGTCTCTCTCTGTCTCTCTCTCTGTGTCTCTCTCTTTATCTCGATTTCTTTTTCTGTTCTCTCTATACAATTCTTACTTTTCATTATATTTATTTGTGCCCTAATTTTAATTTTATCTTTCGCTTCCCGTACTCTCCAACACTCACTCTCACTTCCCGTACTCTCCAACACTCACTCTCACTTCCCGTACTCTCCAACACTCGATCTCACTCTTTTCCGAGCTTTTTCATTTACTTTCTTTATTCAAATTTAAACAAATAATAATAAAAAAATTTGTTTGTAAACACAACCTGATGTTTTTGTAATTGACCAAACTATTTTGTTTGTTTTCAGTTCTGATTGCCTGACCTTGATACCACTATTATCAGTTGGAATTATTTACTTGGAACAAGGGCAGACAATTTTGGTGAAAGCTCTATACGGCAATGTTGAGGAGTTAGTAAAATTGAAAGCCTTAGCAACGAAACCACCGTCAATAAACATAAATCTAATGAATTAACAAGGTATGCTTTGGTTTTCTTACAGCCAAGTTCAGCAGAACTCTGTTCTTAACATTACTGTCAAACCTCGTTTTTTTTGTCTATAACCCGTGCGAAAAGAATCGTCGAGATCCGAAACCGAAAGAAAACCGAAGAAATTGTTTTCATATTTTATTGTATTGATGTATGTTCAATTAATATGCTATAGACACTACGAGAAACTTACCAAAATATTTTAAATATAATATAAATATAGATCTAGTAGTTAAAAACTAAATAAAATATGAAGATATATAAATGCATATAAAAGACTAGTGTAAAGTAAAATAAAGATTTAACAAGACATTTATCTTTCTGTAGGCCTTAGATTTAAGTCATTCACTGACCATCTGTAGTCCGTTGGACTTATGACCAACTTCAGATTGGACGAATACAGAGGCGATCGACAAAACCGAAATAATATATTTTAAAAAAATGACGTCAAAAGTAAAACAAAAAACAAAGGTTTGACGGTAATTTCTTTCAAACATTAAATTCTTTTAAATACAAACAAACATATAAATATATAGTAGAAGTCTGTGTGTATTCCGATTCGCATTGTTTAATTGGCAGACAGGTGACCTAATTGCCTCATACTATTTGACTTTTGCGTTATAGCTTTCTCCATGTGTCCTCTCTAGCTGAGTGGTTAGCGTCCCGAATGTCCATGCGCGTGACCTGGTTTCTATTCCCAACTGAAATATTTTTTTTTCTAATATCAATAGGCAGGCTACTTTTTTAGTTTCCATTATATTACCTTTCTTTAAAGATTATAATGAATTTCACCAGTTTGCGTGTTCGCAGCAAACAAAAGGATTGTGTGGCAAACACAATTTCCAACAATCACCTTACATTAGTTGCAGAAGGGAAGGGGGAGTAAAGGCGGCTTGGTATTATGATGGCCACACAATCCCCTAGTATGATCAAAGGTAAACGCTGCTTCTCAGGCACTAAAGAAATTGGTCCGACGGGAATAATTTTTCACTTCCATATTTCAAGCAGCTTAAATATAAATAAAAATGTAAATACATTTTTGGACACAGTTTTTATTTTTCACTGTGTCACAAAGAACCAGGTTTTATTTATCACGTGTTCACAAACTGTGTTGGGGTAGTAGGCGGGCGTTTCGACACAGCTCTGACACATAATACACGAGTCTGTGAACTGTGGAGTACTGAAGTTATCTCACGATCGTATGGGAGTTAACTATTGCGTCCCACTTAGGGCAGTGTTTTGACATTGCCCAGATATGACATGGCCATTGAGCTATCACACTAGTTGAGGGGTCGGCAACCTACTTAACGCGTTCCATACTTGGCACGCAAAGCGATTTTCAATGTCACGCAGAAGAACACCAAAATGGTCAATCAAGTGTGTTCTATAAGAAAGTGGGTTCTATATCAGGATTAATTTTAGACTGTTGGCACGCTGAATGTATTAGAAATCTGACTTTGGCTCACCATTATCAAAAAGTTGCCGACTCCTTCTGTAGTTCATTGTTTGACTAAAGAAAAATATATTAGTATACTGTGAGAAACAACAATGGTAGAACAGGAATATGGGAGGGAAAGGGTGTGAAATATTTAGTAAGGAGAAAACTGTTGTTTAATTAATCAATATAGATGTTTACTGTCTAGTCTAATCAATTAATTAATCAATATAGATGTATACTGTCTAGTCTAATCAATTAATTAATCAATATAGATGTATACTGTCTAGTCTAATCAATTAATTAATCAATATAGATGTATACTGTCTAGTCTAATCAATTAATTAATCAATATAGATGTATACTGTCTAGTCTAATCAATTAATTAATCAATGTAGATGTATACTGTCTAGTCTAGCTAAATGGCTGAGAAAAAGTAAAAAAAACAAAAACATAATCCCCCACACATCTCCTTAACTGTCAGTTGTAGAATCTTCAATATTTTAAGTTAACAATTTTCCACTGTTCTTCTGAGCTGAAAATTTGTACCAAGAAATTTCAGCGAGACAAAATTTTCTTACAGATTTTCAGTCCTACACAGCTCCATAAAATATATTTCCTTGTTGACGTAACGAAGAATATACTTTAGTTTTTTCATGCAAAGCCTTTTTTTTTGGTTAACTCAACGCTGGAAATTATGTTTCTCATGGCTTTTTTCTTGTCTTCGCTAACGTACATCATTTGCGCCGAAATATGTCTAGACGTACTTTTAAATTGCGTCCATTTATTCCATACTTCTTGCTTTATGATCAATGATGAATGCATCGATTCTTTTTCTTCTAATTATAGCCAAAAATAAACAGAACAGCATCGGAGTTTCCTTGACCCGTGACCGCTTTTTGGAGCACGAAGAGGTATCGCTGACCTACATGGGAAGAAAGGAGCTGTGAGTATTTGCTTGCACGCGCAGGTACCACGTAAGTATTCAACAAAGCTTTGTTTGTTTCTCTTTTAGATTACTGGAAGCTAGGTGAGTAGTCAAGTGTTGCGTCTGAACCAAAAAGTGGTCAGTGTCTGTGTTATAGCTAATGTCTGTGTTATAACTAATGTCTGTGTTATAACTAATGTCTGTGTTATAACTAATGTCTGTGTTATAACTAATGTCAGTGTTAAAACTAATGTCTGTGTTAAAACTGATGCCTGTGTTAAAACTATTGTCTGTGTTTAAACTAATGTCTGTGTTAAAACTAATGTCTGTGTTAAAACTAGTGTCTGTGTTAAAATTAATGTCTGTGTTAAAATTAATGTCTGTGTTAAAATTAATGTCTGTGTTGTTGGTAAGGAACTGCAGCGATCATGCGTCATCATCATCATGACTAACAATATTGTCCTCAGCTTTCCTTACAGACTAAAACAACTGACTGACCACAACGTTCATACCAAACCGAAAGAAAACATCTTTTAAGGACCCCACGTCAAACCATTGGCTTATTAGAGACTTACTGAAATAATTGTAAATTCTTTCTTTCTTTCAGGAGAAGTAACTGTGTAAAAAGGAAATAAACAAGTCGCTTTAAAGATTTATCTCCCCTGTTAATGTTTTCTTCAAATTTTCAGTCCAAGTTTGGCTATTATGAAATGTTAAATCGTTTATGCCAACTTTATATACACACCAAATCGCCATTTATCAAGCATAATTTTTGTTTGTTTGCTAATTTGACCTCTATAGAAGAGTGTACTACTACAGAAACGTCAACTACGCCAACCACTTCAACCACTCCAACCACTTCAACCACTCCAACCACCAGTCAAGTACCAATTACAAGAGAGACTGCATCAGTTCTGCCGGAGACGTCACTGAGCCCAGATGACAATGTTCGCCATGACTTCATATGTCACGTGTCCACCATGGAGATCTTCATACCGAACTCTTTTGTACCCAACTCCCAGGTCAGGGTTTTACTTTACGTCAAAATGCGGACCCTAATTTCTGGTCGGTTGAAAATTGGCTTCTGAATTAGCACGCTATTTGTAAACTCTGATTTAGTCATAATCTACCTTCAGAATACCTTGGTGGGGTTGGGGAGGGGAGCGTGGTTAGGTAAACTGTTCACAAACACGTTCATTTAAAGAGAAATTTTTTTTACAAATAAAGTAAAATTTTAGTAAAGTTTGAAAAAAAAGTCATTTAAAACAAAAAAACAAGAAAAGAAAAAGTAAGGAATGTGGAAAGTAAAGACATTCAATGTTTGTAAGGTATACATAAGTAAATAAATTCAAGAAGTATTATGGAAAAGTAAAGAATATTATGAAAACGTTAAGAAAAAAACGCATTGACACGGAAAGTAAAGAGAAGTAAATGAATTAAAGTAAAGCATCGTTAAAAAAGTAAACCAAGAAACGTAGAGTAAGAAAAGTAAAGTAATAAAAGTTAATTAAGAAATGTAAGGTAGAAAAATAATATAAACAAAGTAAAGTTTTTTTTTTTGTTAAGAAAGAGAAATATCTATTTTAATAAGATATTTTAAAGACTAATGAAATTTTTTGAGTTGGAAACATCATAATTATAAAGCAGAATAATAATACAAATTATTGTTTTAATCGATTAAAATAAACTCATCTTATTTTACATTTTAGTTATGGCTTAAAGATCCCAGCTGTGTCCTGGTTAACAATGGAACCCATCACGTGATTACATTCCCTTACGACCAGTGCGGGACAACTGTTGGCTACTTTACTGACTATATGGAGATACAAAATGACATAACTGTCCACCTGGTAGGCAGAATGTTTTTTTTTTCTAAATAGAAGAGCAGTTTTGTAAGATTTGTAAAGTTTACAATGGAAACAGCTTATTCAATGGATTTTTGATTCGCTTTTAACCGAACATTTGTATAGATAAAGTGCGATGGTGTGTTGTGTTTGGGACTTTACTGGGGTAGTATCTTGTGCTGGGTCATTTAGTAAGATGGAGGGAGGGTTCACGATGGCCGAACGGCAGCGCGATTGACTGGCGTTCCAAGGTTATGGGTTCGAATCCTGGTGAAGGCTAAAATTAGTTACCGGGACTGAAGGGTGTCCCTGAGTCTACTCAGCACTGACATTAGTTGGAATATCGTAAAGGCGGCTGGGCATTGTTCTGGCGACACATGCCTTAGTATGCCGTGGTCACAGAAACGTAAAAGTTACTTCACCAGCTCTGTGATCAATTTGGTCCGAATGGTACTATATTTTTTCAATTTAGTAAGAAGGTACCTAATATTTGAGATTTTTTTTATTGTTTGCGTGTGGGAAGTGGGGGGGGGGGGGGTAGTGTTTGGTGGTCTGTGTTGGAATAGTGAGCAGTGTTGAGATATTAGTCCTAGTGGTGTTTAGTAGCTGCATTGGAATAAACAGTATCGTTTCGAATGTAGAGAATAATGCTGTGTAGTTTATTATATTTACGACATAACAAGTCTGACTTTTATAGTGAAAACATATTACATGTTTGGAACATTCGATTTGTTTAACAATATAATATGCAGTGCTGAGTTTTTTCTTTCTGGGATGAAAGTTTAGTGTAAAAGATTTAAAAAAGAGTGATATTTCGCGCTTGGGATTTACATGATAATAAAAAAAGAACTAGATTTAGCATTAGGTATAAAGCTACAATATTTCAAATTAAAAACAATTAAAAATATTGAGCTGCATTTTGGTTCACTCCATGAAAAGTTGTATGAAACAACAAGACACTCTTAGCACATTTGCCACCTCTGCAGCCAAACTAAGTGTTTCCATTCTCAATATGGTATATGTTTGATCCATAACCACTCTCACCTTCTCATACTTTAATACTTACCTGACCTTGAACTTTAAAAATACAATTTACAACAACAACGAAAATCAAAACCAACAACAACAAACATAACATAACATTTAACTTTTCATTCTGTCCAAGCAAAGCGTTTGTAAGTCTATTCTAGTTGGTCACATACTGTAATCACATGACCCATGACGCAATGCATGTTTACACCTTACAGAACCTGCAGGTATCTGCACCTGTTGTCTTTGCCGAGGACTCACGCATTCACCTGCAGTGCCAGGTGCCAAGACACACACTGATAGACGCATCATTCCAGGTAGGAGTTGATAAAAAAAGAAAATTGTAACAGAAAATCCATTGATTTTTAAAATAAAACAATTTGCTATGCTAAATACTTTCAATAATTCAAACCTTTTGTTTTTAGTAATCTGATAATTTTTTTACTCATTATTTAAGAACGGTTCTCATCTTTTAATTTAGTGATTTAATACGGGTTCGAATCTTTTCTAATAAAATGTTGTTTGACGAATTTGTTTTTAACTTAAATACTTCTGTAACGTTTTGTAACATTTTAATGAACGGTTCATTTTAATGAACGGTTCAATAGTTTCTATATATGATTTAAATCATGACTGTATTGTTTACATAGACTGTCACTAATGATCCAATACAAGAAGTGGATGGAAGTCAAAATTCATTCTTCCACCTGAAAGAATTCACCAGTGCAGATTACACTCACGAGATTACACGGTATCCAGTACAGGTAAAATAACACGAATACATAATACGAATGTAAAGTTCTTTAGCAGCACAATAGATTGGCCCAATATTGGCACAACATGGAAGAATAATGGGCTAATATTAAAGAAGAAGTCTGGGCATTTCTTATAGCGCTTCTATCCATGCTATTAAATTAGCATGATCAGTGCCTATTGGTGTGAATTGCAGTGGCAGATGTATTAACCAAAGAAAAAGGTCATTAAGTTCTTTTTAAAAGATTCTCTTGTCCCAGATTCTCTCAGCGTCTGAGATAAACTGTTCCATAAAGAAGGCGCCACTGATTATAATGAGCGCAATGGACCAATATTAATATACCTAATAGTGAGTACAGCACACGTAGGTTTACACTCTAAGAAGGAATAACAGTCAATACCAGTTTAAATGCGTTAAGAATATATACTAACATAATAAGATAATATGCAGGTAATAAACTTGAATATTGTAAAATAAAAGTATAGGTTAAAACAAAGTTAACATTGACTAAATCACAAACGGGTACAAAAATATAATATAGAAAAGATATGCGAGAACAAATGCATATAAGTACTTTTTCTTCCCGAGTGGCATTCTGGCATGGAATGGGTTGCCTGAACAAACCAGGAAAACCAATAATTTAACATCATTTAAAACATTAATAAAGATGCAAGACTAGACTTGGACCACGGATTAGCGTAGGACGCAATAAATCTTCTTTATCGAAGGAGAGTCTGTAATATATAAGATAAGATAAAACGTTTGAAAAATTTAATGAAAATTACGTATACCTATATTTTATACAAAATACTTCATATAAGATTTTTATACACACAAATATAGTATGAAAATAGAGAATTTATAAATAAGGAAATATCAATTTAATTTATTTATTATGGTTGGAAATTATATATATATGAACTCATATGTTTTCGTCAGCTGTAAGCAAAACAAACGTCGGAACAGAAAGGCACGCTTACACACACAATATTGTAACTGTTATGTCCAGTAGTCTTGATTTGTAAAAAAATTAACATTAAAAAAAAAAAACTAAAAAAAAGTTACATAAACTCTTAATGTTAAAGTTGTGCTGTTTTTATACACTATACTTAAAAAATACAATCAATTGTTTTATCTTCCTAGGTTTCTATCAACAAGGAAGTGTTCTTAGAAATAACCTTGGCGGACGAGACGACAAAGAATACGACCTTGGGGGTCAAGGTCAACGAGTGCCGCGCCACGCCCTCAATTGACCCCCACGACGCAACCAGTTACCAGTTAATCAAAGACAGGTTGGTCTAGAGGCGGGTACTGTCAATGGCAAGACAAAAATACAATTGGGTCCTATGTCTGAACGACATAGTGGATAAATACTAGGACGTAAAAATTAAGACATAATTCCAGATTTATATTAATTTTAAAAAGAACAGAACTATACATTGGAGTGGGCGGGCAGTTTATCTCAATGACTTTTTGGGTACCTTTGATAAATCCTCAACTCTCGCCCAACTTTCATCCAAGCAATTTAGAAACGACATCATCAGGAATAATCAACTTAACCTTTTAATTCAACATAACATCGAAGCTCAACACAAGTTAATAATAATAACACGATTTTTAAAAAGAAAACAAGAAGCAACCTAACCGGTCTCTCAATACACTCTCCTCTCTACTTAAAACTAAACTACACAGCACATGTTCCGGAAACTACCCCTCTCCCCTGTGCTCGCTCATGCCAAACGGACAAGGGTCACCCAGGGTCACCAAAAGAATGTGACCATCAGTTACAAAGGGAGGTAATCACAACTAATAAAACAAGGGAGTTAATTAATTCTAACCTCGTACATGACAACAGCTCAGGACCTAATTCCAAATAATTTTATATTAGTTTTAAAAGAACAGAATTATACATCTAAAGGCCTAATTCAAAATTTATATTAGTCTTAAAAAGACATAATTCTTCTTCTTATGTCTTAAATTTATATTAGTCCGTAGAGGACGAGTTTGTAAATCCTTTACTGCGAATATATATCAGTCCGAGGAGGGAAGAATTTAAATTGTATAATAGTCCTTAGAAAGGATATTTAAGACCGATGTAATGAACTAAAAAAGGGAACATTTTTATACAAATGTAGCCAGTAGAAAATTATCTTTTCAGTTAATATGGGTCTATTAGTCAGTTATGTACAATGCTCCTTCTCTTTAGCTAATATAGATATTTTGGTCAGCTAACTTGTGTTCAGCTCCTTAGTTACGTTACAATAACACAGTTATTTACATATTTTTAACTGGTTTTAACTGGTTAGATGAGAATATTTATAGATAAGTGGTTAGATGAGACTATTTATAGATAAGTGGTTAGATGAGACTATTTATAGATAAGTGGTTAGATGAGACTATTTATAGATAAGTGGTTAGATGAGACTATTTATAGATAAGTGGTTAGATGAGACTATTTATAGATAAGTGGTTAGATGAGACTATTTATAGATAAGTGGTTAGATGAGACTATTTATAGATAAGTGGTTAGATGAGACTATTTATAGATAAGTGGTTAGATGAGACTATTTATAGATAAGTGGTTAGATGAGACTATTTATAGATAAGTGGTTAGATGAGACTATTTATCGATAAGTGGTTAGATGAGACTATTTATCGATAAGTGGTTAGATGAGACTATTTATTGTAATTTTAACACACCGTGAGAAAGTTGAATGATTCAAGCATGGGATTTGAACCCCTGTTCTTGGAAAATATACTTTGATTTCTATCTAACGGAATCACAATGTTTAAAATATCTATTCGTAAGGTGTTTTCATTTAAAAAAAGATTTTATGGCTGATGCACGAATATAAATATCCCCTAAGAAGAAATACAGAGACATGTAGAATCTAACTTGGACAGAAAGAGATGGTTCCTAGATCCTATTTTTTGAATGGAATGTTACAGATGCCCATGATATACAGAAGTTTAAACTATCATTCCCTTCTTATTAATTTTATTATTAACTTGCATTACTTTTAAGGTTTTTAATGATGTCAAGTTGTCGGTTATTCGGGTCTCTTCAGACAACCCATTAATGAGCCCGAATACCAATCGGGCAGAAAGAAAATGTATACGACTTTGTCCTTGCGTGGTAGTATCAATTTGGTCTTTGGGACACAAAAAAACAGCGTCTCAAATATTTGTAGCCACAGCATACAAAACGATTGTATGGCCAGGACAATGCATAACCGCTTTACTTTTCACCAAATAACATCAAATACCTATCAGAGCTAGGGAGACTCAGGGGCATCTACCAGAACCGGAAATAAACTGAAATATGTTAATAATTTTTTATCTCTTTGTGACAATATAATTAGAGAAGTTTATTGTGCATATAGTTAAAATATAATAGCTACTACATTTTCATTATATTTTTTTTTTCTGAACTGTTTCTAAATTTGTGAAGAACCTCTTGCCAATTTTCTTTAAATTCGTTGATAGTTTTTATAAGAAATATTTTGTTTTTGTTTATGGGTTCCGTACAAAAGATCTAACTAAAGTTAGGGAGAACTTTAGCTCTATAAGTTAACATGTTCCTAAGCCATATAGTTTAACGTCAACCTTAGCCCTATAGTTTAACGTAAATCTTAGCTCTATAGTTTAACGTATACCTTAGCTCTACAGTTCAACGTAAACCTTAGCTCTATAGTTTAACGTATACCTTAGCTCTACAGTTCAACGTAAACCTTAGCTCTATAGTTTAACGTAAACCTTAGCTCTACAGTTCAATGTAAACCTTAGCTCTTTAGTTTAACTTATACCTTAGCTCTATGGTTTAACGTGTACCTAATGTTTGTAAACCTTCTAGCTGCCCAGCGACCCCGGCTGTCCGCCTTCAGCCAAGACCCGGCCTAGAGACCTACAGGTTCAGCGCCCAGGCCTTTCACTTTTCCGGGTCTTCCAACAACAACGATGTGGTCTTCATCCACTGTGACGTCAGCATCTGTCCCGTCAACGCTTGCGGCTACCGGTGTGACGCTTCCGACGCCTCGCGCAGGAGGCGGAAGAGGAGGGTGATGAGAGTGAGGAGGGAGGAGCCCACTGCAACCTTGACCTCTGGACCTTACATAATTATATAGCAAAACACTAACATAACTGATCTATATACGCATATAAACATTTAATCTGTGTGACTATAGTTTTGAGAATTGTTTCCTCTCAGTAACATTTTTATTTTATCCTTTAATCAGATACAATCCACTATTTTAATCAGAGTATTTACCTTAAAAAAAGACATGTTGTTTTTATTTGCTGTAAATGTAAGGCTTTATAATGAATATTGTATTATTATTCTGTATTCTGTGTATTAGAATTATCATGTTTTTGTTTTGTTTAAAAACCGTAGTGCAGCTCAGTGTACTTTCTGAGTTACCATTTGAGATTATCTGGTCTGTATTATAGTGACTTCAAGATTATTGACGAGAATTGTTTTTTTTTCTTTTTGCACTGTATCTAATTTTTCTTTTTGACAATTTAATTCATTAAAAGTTTAAAACAAAATAATAATAAACACAGACACAATGCAGTAAAGTTTGCTTTCTAATTTATTTTATTTTTTAAGTTTTTTTTAAATTGAATTACTTAAAAATTATTTCTTTAATTACTTTTTTAAATACTCTTGATAGCAGTATTTTATATTAGAAGAAATGATCTAAGCATATATTATATTTCTATGTAACTATCTATCTATCTATCTATCTATCTATCTATCTATCTCTCTCTCTATATATATATCCATTATCTATCTATCTAGCTATCTATCTATCCATCTATCTATCTATCTATCTATCCATCTATCTATTTATCTATCTATCTATCTATATATCTATCTACCTATCTATCTATCTATCTATATATATATATATCAATCTTTCTATCTATCTATCTATTGTTACATTGGATAGCAGTGGAGCTCTCACTTTAAATGCTTTTGGCTGTCTGTTTAGGGATGATTCTTATTTTGGGCCCAGCGGGAACCTACGCCTCTCTGACGATAGATCAATAGTTTTGCAGCTAGTCCTCAAGTTGGTCGATCTAGTATTTATTCCAAATTAACTTCAAAACAAGACAAACTTCTTGGCTGGTAAATTTTGTAGAAACTTTTATTCAACAAGTAAATGGAATACAAATAAAACAATATTAATGCGACTTTTCTAGTCAGAAGTTTAGCTATCGTCTCCCCGGCAAACCCTGGGCTCGAGACTTATATACTCCGCGGCCAAAAATCTAAGCGCGGGAATATGACGTCACAGTCACCCGTTGCTTCTAACCAACGGGTAGCGTGCATTTAATAGACAGCTCAATTCTCGGAATAATTATTAATAGAGCGTTTGCAATGGGCGTGGCTTAGGTTTTTTAGTGACGTATTTGTGTAAATAGAAGACACTTGATGTACAAAAATGGTGAAGTACTTCTTTATCATGCCAAATTCACATCTGAATATTGGCTATCCTACGCACAAATCATTAGATAAATCGTCGTAAATCATCTTACTAGTACAAGAGAAAGACTGACATGGTATTTTTTTAACGAATTTCAACATTTTAAGCTCAATTCATCATCTTAATATCTGGCCGGTAAGTGTTGCATTTGAATGGATTTATTGAAGTGAATTATTGGAGTCATTCATTATTTTCATTGTAGGCCTAATCGTTCAATAGTAATGTAACATTTTTAATGTAAGAATCTATTTGTGATAGGTCTATTAATCTAATATAGAATTAATAAAATCCATATTAATACTTTAATCATGATTTTAAACACAAAATATCAATAAAAAAAGCTCGAGCCTATATGAAACAATATTAATACAGCGGCCATTGTACACCATTATACAAAATAAACAAAAAACTCGTGATTTTTGTCACGTGATTGCAAACGCCCTATAACCTTTGCGGGCTTACCTGAGCTATCTATTGGCTGCAATAGCAGACACTGTCTAGGAATAATCCAGTTACAGTCGGTTTGTAAATGAATCGTTGTTTCATCGACCTTAATCTTGTCTTTTGTGTTAATAACTTAATGCATAAGTTAAATAAACAGTCACGTCCTAATACAGAGAATATTTTAAGTAGGAATTTTATGCCGAGAGGAAATATTAGTAAATGGGTGTTTTAAACCGTAGGGTTATGTACTGTCTCCTAACACTATCTATCTATCTATCTATCTATCTATCTATCTATCTATCTCTATAGGCCTATATATCTATCCATCTATCTATCTATCTATCTATCTATCTATCTATCTATCTATCTATCTAGCTATATATCTACCTATCTATCTATCTACATATCTATCCATCCATCCATCCATCCATCTATCTATCTATCTATCTATCTATCTATCTAACTATCTATCTATCTTGCTGACAAGTTTCATGAAAGAGACAACATCAATTTGACGATTTGTCTTTTGATCCAGTCTACAATTGACTAATTGAAGTAAATGGTTTTGGTTTGTGTGTATTTATGAAGTGGTTGTCTGAGCGTCACTGTAAAATAATATAAAAAATAATAAAAAATATAGTTACATAAATATAATAAAATACTTTTTAAGTCCGCCGTGAACACGATCTGATGCATATTTCAAATGAACACTCTGTGTTCTTTGTATGCAAAGCTCCCGTCATTGTACTTGCAATCTGTGATTGAATCTCTTCTTAAGATAGTCAATTGTATAGTTTCTCAAGTCTCTTCTAGAAGAAAGTCTTACGGAGTAGACCTATAGGTGAAGTCTTGGACAGATTCTTTTCTTTTCTGGAAGCAATTAAGATGTATCTTGATAAATGGGAAAAAAAATTCCGTTATTGAATGAGGAGAACTGACTGTTGAAGCCAATGTTTTTGAATGACATGGCGACACGTTTCAGTGAGTTAAACTTCCATTTACAAGACTGGGTCCAGAGCACTTCAAGTGTTGGGTAACTGTGATGGATTTACATTGAAACTGGGCATATCTTTCCGTGAAATCAATTTCAAAACATTTAACTCTTTCCCTAATTTAAGGCGCATTTTCAGCATTTTCAGAAGTACACTAGTTAGATCTATATTAAAACAATAAACTCATTTGGTATCACTAGCATCAAATTTGGAGAATTTACTTGAAATGAGTTAATTGACCAGTTTTCTTTACATTAATATTTCTAATATTTTTCTTTTTTGTTTCCATTAAAAAAATATAATGGCTTACAATTTATAACTCTAAAATGATCAAATTACAATTATATAAATATTTTATGACTAAAGAATGTACGTACATTTTTAAACATTAAAATAACTACCAAGTTTGTATGATTATTACGTATCTCTTCCTTTCAATTGCAATGGTATGTTATTATGTTACCTCAGGGTTAAAATAATATGTTAAAGTATATCTCAGTTATTCTGAGATCTAACTCTAAATAATTTATATCTATTACTAGAATAATTGCTTGACAACTAAATTCAAATGTTGATAACTATTAGATAATGTGTAAGTAAAGTACCTGTCGGATCGAACTGATCCATAGGTCCGATGAAGCAGCGTTCACCAGTTTCTGTGGCCACGGCATACTAGGTGATTGTGTGGCCCGCACTATGCACAGCCGCCTTTACTTTACCCCAACAAAGGTCAGGTACCCATCAGAGCTGGGTAGACTCAAGGGCACCCTCTAGTCCCGGGTAAAAATCCTAGCCTGCACCAAGATTCGAACCCGGGACCTTCGGCTCGCGAGTCGAACGCGCTGCCGCTCGGCTACCGTGCCTCCAAGTTGAGAAATGCAATTGTTTATTAGCTACGAATGGATTTTTTTTAAAGCTGATAATAACAAACAGGTTAATTGTTTATTAAATATAAAACGCTTTAATGATTTTTCTCTATTACGATCCTTTTCTTTTGGTCTTGGCCTTGCTACGGCACTAAATAAATTGTCCCCTGCCCCCCCCCCCCCCCCCTGGCTACGCTACTGACATTGACCTTTTGAACTATGTCTTATCATCTGCTGAATTTTTAATTTGTACTTGTATTCTATTCTTTTATTAAACTTTCTTTCAAAGATCGTTGTATTTCTTCTTCTTCATATTACTGTGGAGTCGCCGTTAGGGCCGAGGAAAGATAAAACATCACAAACAACAATTATAAACAGATGACACAGTGTCGCTTTTTTTTTTTGTCCAGCCCTTCAGTAAAGATTTGAAAGCCGGCACAGTTGAGGGCAGTGATGGAGGCCTGGTCCAGGGTGTTCCACAGCCTAATGGCTGACGGAAAAATGAATATTTGTAGACGTCGGTGCGTGCGTGTGGGACATGTAGTTTAAGTTGATGATCAAAGTAAAGCAGGCCTAATGCCGTCGGCCCTAATTGACCCATGGCGCAGATGAAGCAGCGTTTACTAGTGGCCATGGCCATGACATACATAGGCTTATAAAGGCTTGTATTGGTTTGTATAGGCTTGTATAGGCTTGTATAGGCTTGTATAGGCTTGTATAGGCTTGTATAGGCTTGTATAGGCTTGTATAGGCTTGTATAGGCTTGCATAGGCTTGTATAGGCTTGTATATGCTTGTATATGCTTGTATTGGCTTGTATAGGCTTGTATAGGCTTGTATTGGCTTGTATAGGCTTGTATAGGCCATATAAATGTTTGTGGGTCATAAAGTTAAATTATAAAAATAAGCAGGTCACGAATAAGAAAAAAACACTTTGTAAACGTTAATCTAAGGGGAAAATACTGAGAATATATTTAAACTTTTCAAAGTAAACAAAATATGTTGTTATCATTAGCGTAGCCAGGGGGGGAGCAGTGAGAGCTGCCGCTCCCCCTACGACCATTTAAAAAAAAAGGGCTTTTTCGGGGAAAAAATAATTAATTAATTAATTTAACAAGCCACGAAGCACAAATTATGTTGTTTCTAGCTTTTTTCTTTAAATTGCTTTACAACAATTTAATTTATTACAATGCGATTAATAAACCATTGTTAGATATAGGTAGTTTTAGTTTTATTTCTTTGATACCCAGAACATTGTCTTATTGAATAGCGAAATCTAAATTTTACACCTCAAAAAGTTGACAACGGAAGCTTTTAAACATTGTTTATCTTACCAACATTATTGGATGCGTTTCGGCGCGTCGGCTCATTCGAAATGTCTAGGCCTATACAGGCGATTTATCTCGTCTTTCAAAATTAAAAGAAAAAGAATGCAGTCCTATAGAGCAGAGTTCGGCAAACTTTTGCTTATAGTGTGTTAAACCAGGATTTTGAATCATATAGACTGCCGACAGCGTGAAAGTCAAACTGATCAACTATATTATTCTTATAAGACAATTTATTTAGTGCCGTAGCAAGACCACGATCATAAGAAAAGGAGCGTAATAGAGAAAATCATTAAAGCGTTTTATATTTAATAAAAAATTAACCGGTTTATTATTATCAGCTTTTAAAAACAAATCCATTCATAGCTAATACTCACTTTCATTGCTTAACTTATACATTAATAGTTATTAACTTTTGAATTAAGTTGTCAATAAACTATTGTAGTAATAGATATAAAGTATTTATTAGGGGGTTGTGGTATTCTCCAGGATCGGGCCGCCGTGGCGTATGTCCTTCTTTTCAGGGTTGGGCATTGGTTAGGCCAATGAGTGTCATCTTGGCATCTATAGCACTGTTGTCTGCGGCCTGGTACCTTGATGAGGACTTTATATGTTTTAGGGTCGTCTTCGTATCTTAAATCAAAATAGTGGACCATTCCTTGTGTTTTTTTAGGTGTTAAGGTGGCCGTCCATTGGGTTGGCTCGTTTTCCACTGGGCGGGCTTCTATTTTCGAGTTCGGTTCAGCTAACATCCTGAACATTTCTTCTACCTTTCCTTTCTTAATGTTCGGTGACAGCCAGTGTAAGGTCACCCTGACTGTGTCATCTAAAGGGGATGTTGTCACTGTAAAGGATTCTTCCGTCCTAAAAACTTTGTCTGCTATGAGGGCCCTTATGGCTGGTTCGACCACCAGAAACCATAAGACCTGGTTCTCGAAATTATAGCAAGCTATTACGCTGTCGGGGCTGATGTTCAGTGAACGATTGAGCTCATCTTGGCTCTCTTGGCTCCGGGGCCATTAAGTTTCAGTAGGAGTGTCCCTTTTGGCTGGACGAGTCCGTCTTTCAAAATATTTCTCTGACATGAGATGGGGATGGAAACGGTTGCCATGGTCCGCGAGCACGCAGGGGAGAACTAAGTTACACACTTACCCCTCAGCAAAAACACAAAAACATTATTCTGTTGCTTGGCCGGTTCCGGGCGAAAGGCGACAGTCACACAAGGTTCGAGCAGCCTGGGTTGGCCGTTGATGGGGGCTTGTTCCTCAGCTGGACTGGTGGCTCGCTTCCGGTAGTGGTCCGCTGGTCTCCGGAGGCAAGCTGCAGGTGCCGCTGGTTCCGGGAGGTGGGCGCTTTCACCGGAAGGTGAGTGCAGCTTCGGAGACGGCCTGGAAAGCCAAAGGTCGCCACGGGTACTGCTTCGCTGGACACCGCAGACCTGTCGCCGTAAGGGTAGGTGGTCCTTGCTCTCTCACTCTGCGTGCCGCTTCAGGTGGTGGTTGCCGGTTGGTTCTGATCTGTATTCGTAGTTCAATTGGTTATAGTTTAGATGGAGATCGTCTTCTCAGATAACTTTGATTTAGCCAAAAGGCCGAGAAGCGATAATATTGTTTTCACTAAAGGAGCAAATTTTCTACTGATTACTATATAGAGGAAGAGATACGTAATAATTATATAAACTGGGTAGTTATTTTAATGTTTAAAAATGTACATATACATTCTTTAGTCATACAATATTTACATAATTTTTTAACTATCTTGTATAATTTGATAATTTTTGAGTTATACATTGTAAGTTATAATTTTTTTTTTAAAGAAAACAAAAACAAAAAAACATATTATATTAGAAATATTAATGTAAAAAAAACTGGTTAATTATATCCCTTCAATTAACTTATCCAAATTTGATGCTAGTGATACCAAACGAGTTAATTTGTTTTAATATAACTATATATATAACTGAAAATGCATATCTATCTTCATTTGCCTTAAATTAGGGAATGAGTTAAATGTTTTGAAATTGATTTCACGGAAAGATATGTCCAGTTTCAATGCAAATCCATTCCAGTTGCCCAACACTTCAAGTGCTTCTGGACCCAGTCTTGTAAATGGAAGTTTAACTCACTAAAACGTGCCGCCAAGTCATACAGAAACATTGGCTTCAACAGTCAATTCTCCTTATTCAATAACGGAATATTTTTTCCATTAAGATACATCTTAATTGCTTCCAGACAACAAAATAATCTATCCAAGACTTTACCTATACTCCGTATGACTTTCTTCTAGAAGAGACTTGAGAAGCTATACAATTGACTATCTTAACAATAGATTCAATAATAGAAAGCATCTCCAATGATGGGAGCTTTGGAAACAAACATTCCTAAACTAAATTAACCGAGGTCAAGTGTGATTCCTACGTAGTTTGCCAGGCAGCATCCACTAATTATGCTGACATACGTTGTTTTCATTTGCATTAAACAATATTCTTGGAGGTCTCTCGAGTGCCAAGTCTGGCACGCGTACCTTAGGTTGCCGACCCATGCTATAAAGCGTTTGCGTTGATTCTATAAATACTTTTCGATACTAAATGTTCATGTGCAGTAGATGCAATCAATTTTGCAGAAATTCCCATAATTATTTGCTGCTAGAAAAAGAATCGTGAATGGTTAAATAAAAACTGCACTATTATACAGTGTGTGTATCCTGGCGCATAGGGTATTATTATAACACTTGATACGTACACATTCTTAGTTATTCTATTAATCTGGGAAAATTGCTAAAAGTGGGGCCTTTTTCTTAAAATTTCGCTGCCCCTAGCGTCAAAACCTGGATACGCCACTGGTTGTTATGTCCCTTTAAGCATCCGGGGAAAAAACACATACTTCTCATCTCATTGTTTTCACTAAGACTTATCATGTTCCCTAATAATAATAATAATAATAATAATAATAATAATAACGGTGATTATATAGCGCATATCCCGTTGGTGACAGTTCTATGCGCAGACGACAGTTACAGAATACAGACAGACAACGAAATATGTAATAATACGCTAATTCTGCTCACGAAATAGGTGAGTCTTCAGCCGTCTCCTGAAGGTGTCATAGCTAGGGCTCTGGCGGAGCTGTATTTGGAGGTGATTCCAAGCGGACGGTCCTGCGTAGGAAAATAAACGTTCGCCAGCGGACACTAGCCTCACACGAGGGAACCGCAGAGTAAGCGCGTCAGAAGCCGAACGAAGTGGGCGGGACTGGGTGTAGAGCTCCAGACAAGAACGAAGGTAATCCGGGGCACAGTTATTCAGGCAATTATAGCAGAGAGAAGCCAGCTTATATGAGATCCTATAGTCTAGACAGAAGATTATGACTACCAATAGGCCCGAAATTCCTACAGGGCGGCAGGAATCGGTCGGCGTTTTGTCGACCGTCCGGTGAACTAACCATAAGACCAGCCGGCCTCACACAGGACTTTCTGTTTATCAGATGTCTGTAAAATACATGTACACACTCAAGCAAATCTTTCTGTTTATCAGATGTCTGTAAAATACATGTACACACTCAAGCAAATCTTTCTGTTTATCAGATGTCTGTAAAATACATGTACACACTCAAGCATATCTTTCTGTTTATCAGATGTCTGTAAAATACATGTACACACTCAAGCAAATCTTTCTGTTTAACAGATGTCTGAAAATACATGTACACACTCAAGCAAATCTTTCTGTTTAACAGATGTCTGAAAATACATGTACACACTCAAGCAAATACATGGACACACTCAAGCAAATTGTTACGAATATCGGTCATAAATGAATGACGTAGTAAGGCATTGACCTCTTAACAAGTGCGATGTAAACATTCAGGGAATGAGAGAGTGATCAGAAGAAAAAGAGAGAGAGAGAAGTGCGGAACTGACCTAGAAATCTTTTGTCCCGACACAGACAGTTTGGTCTAATGTGTTAGTCAGCCTACAGGCTTAAAAAACAAAAAACAAATACTGTCTACACGAGCAATAATCTTTTTTGTTGCAAAGTAATTAGGTCAGGGCTAGTATTTTTGTTTTGTAATTGAGTTAGGCCTAGTATGTGTTCTATCAGAGCGTTTGGTTTTTTTTCCTTATGAAAAAAAAAAGGTCGTGTCTGAATAGACATTAAGTGATTTTTTCTTTTGTTGTATAATTACAAAATTGTAAAAGATATTAGTTTATAATTAAATGGACGAGAGAGTTTTTATTACAGTGGAATGTTCATGTAATAGAAATTATTAAATTGTATTATATTATATCTATTAAGAATGATTAAGTATTTCTCTTGTATATACGATTTAGATAAACAATTTAATTGTCCATTGTTTTGAATTACAATTGAATGATTGAATGACTGTAGTTAAGCCATTTGATAAGATGAACTTATATTGCATATATTATATGTTATTGTTATCAGTTTGATTGAATTATTGGGATAGCCAATTGAACTGTATTTGTTTTCCCCGGAATATTTTCTTTTATAATTATTCCTTAAAATTAACATTTTTTTGTATTGTTAAAATGTAAAAGAAATAATTATAAAACTTTTTAAGGGTGGTCGTGTTACGAATATCGGTCATAAATGAATGACGTAGTAAGGCATTGACCTCTTAACAAGTGCGTATCAGAGTCCAAGGCGACCAAGGTTTGACCTTTGTGCCCTGAGGGCAGTTGAAATAAAATAATTCGTTCAAACCCGTGGAAATTGGAGGATAATTCTGGATCGTACTAATTATAGAGAAAGAGGTTAAAATGCGTATTAAGACCCTGTAGAATCTTCGATGATAGTTTTCTTTGTAAAGTCCCGACCTCCTTAAAGTTAGTTCAGTTTAAACGTTTGTAGAGTGAAGTCGCTATATTAATACTTGTACATATAATGTCATATTATTGAAACTTATGTTGCCATCAGTTGATGAAGTTTATTGATCGTTTATATTGAGTCTACAATTTAAATACAATTGTTTATTCAACAACTGGAGTTGTTTGATCTATCATTGTTGAGAAAGGTGTTGAAGATAATTATCACGAATATAACTACATTACTGCATAGACCTGTCAGTCAAAGAACCCCTAGCTTGGGCTACAGATTAGCAGAATCTAGAGACTTCTAATAAAGATACAACTATATTCATTGAATCCGATTTAACGAGTCGTAATAAACCTCCATTCATAGAGGTACATAACAATTTGGGGGCTCGTCGGGATAGTTGTATAGTGAAGCATATATTCAAGTTGTGTTGTGTTGTGTGTAAAGCCGTGACCTACTGAGCAAGCCTAAGAACGCTGAAATTATTCTTCCGATTGGAAAAACGTAAGTTGGAAATTTACATTTTATAAATCTCTTAACTAAAAAATGGAATTTATTGAAAATCCAGAAGAAGAGGTTCTGAAAACTTTATCAATAAAGAAGTTAGAAGAGATCGCTGATATCTTAAAGATAGAAGTTACTGAGACTACACCATCGAGGACTGTGTTGACACAGCAGATAAAAGATGTGTTGATTGCGAGTGGCAAGTTGAAAGTAGAATCAAGCGCGGAGGAATATCAAGTTGAAGGTCAGACGTCGAAATCTTCAATGTCCGAACAGTTGCGATTTCAACTAGAAATGAAACGGATGGAATTGGATGATAAACGAGAACAAAAACGTCTTGAGCTTGAGATGGAAGATAAGAAAAGTCAAAGAGAAAGTCAGGAAAGAATAGAACTGGCGAAGATAGGAGCTACTAAAAAAGAATCTCATAATGATGTAGAGATGGCCAGATGGAAAAAGCTAGTCCCTACCTACATTGATAAAGAAAGTGAAATAGCTAATTTCTTCCAGACCTTTGAAATTTCTTGCAGAGATTTTAAGTTCCCAGAAGATAAATGGGGAATATTAGTCAGAACAGCTTTTACTCAGGGAAGGGCAAGAGATTGTGTTCTATTGTTAAAAGAGGAACAATTAAATGATTATGAAGTCATTAAAGACACTGTACTAAAAGCCTATAACCAAATACCGGAAAGTTATCGGAAAAGGTTCCGTCAGTACACAATGTCCCCTTACCAAACACACTTAGACTTCCTTCGAGCAGAAGAAAAGTTAATGGATCAGTGGATAAAATCTAGAAATATCTCCACATTAAAAGAAATGAAACATATCATTCTATTAGAGGATTTTATTAACAAAGTGAGGCCGGATGTAAGAATGTATTTACCCGAGCTGGACATCACTGACCCACATAAAGCTGCTGATTTAGCGGAGCAATACACACTGTGTCATAGGACCGCTGGTGAAAATAATTTTAATAGGGCACCACGGCAAGCAGAAAACACACAACAACAACATAGTGAAAAAGAGCATTTTGTGAAACAAAATGATGTTAATAAGAAACCTGTCAACAAAAACGTCCACTGTACTTTTTGTAAAAGAGTAGGACATAGCATTGAAGACTGTTGGAGTATAAGGAAAGAAAAAGGACCTAATAAAGTGGTAATGTGCGTCAGACATGCACCAATACAAAATGTACAAGAAAGCGAAAATACAAACGAACTGAATTCGAAGAAAGATTCTTCTAAACCAGAAACACTGAGGGTGGATTTGCCTGAGAGCAAAAGTCAGAAGGTAGAGAAATCTACAACTGAAGAAAATAAGGATGGATATCCTGATTATAAATACAGAATGGCTACTATTGGATTAATTGTCCAAGTCCACAGAGACGAAAAAGTAGACCAAAGTATTTTTGAGTCTGAAGTCATCGAAAGATGAAAAACCACCCGAAAGTCATGGTCAAGGGAAGAATAAAATTGACACAGAGACCCTGTGCAGTTTTCAACCGTTCATTAGTGAAGGTTGTGTGGCCTTACAAAAGGAAGGACCACTGAAGTCCGTAAGAATATTACGAGACACAGGGGCATCATTAACCCTGCTGCTTAAAGATGTATTACCATTAAATGTTAATACATTGACAGGACAGACTGTCCTATTGAGAGGTTTTGAATGGAAAGAAGAAATACCTCTACATAGGATATACCTCGCATCTGACTTGGTGACAAGATATGTGAAAGTTGGAGTAATATCAAAACTTCCTGTTGAGGGCATATTTGTTATCCTAGCAAATGATTTGGCGAAAGGGAGGGTGAGACCTGAACTGATTGTGAAGGAGAATCCAGACCCTAGTCCTATTGTGGAGACAGGAAAAGAAAAAGAACTTTATCCTGTAGGTGATGTCATAAAGGGTATGACACCACAGAAAAAGAAAGAAGAAACTATCTCACAAGAAAAGAAAAAGAAAGAAGAAATTCTCCCACGAGAAAAGAAAGAGGAAGAAGAAGTGGAACTTGATACTACTATTTTCTCCATGATTGAAGATTGTCCGAAAGGAAATGATCAATCAAAGAAGTCATCGCAAAATGAATTGATTGCTGAGCAGAAAGTAGACCCAGAGTTGCTACAGTTGCATGAGAAAACTGTCGACGAGAAAGAAAATCCTACTACTGATGTCTATGAACAGATAGACCACAGCATGAACAAACAACAATGCAAACCTGCATTGGCCGGTACAGATGAAGATTGGAAGAGCATCACTGAAGAAACGAGTGCTGAGAACTGGACCGAAACTACCAAAAGTTATGGGTTACCACAATCCATACCGACAGATCGAAGGACCAACTTCACCTCGGAACTCTTCAATCCAGTCCTAAAGAACTTATGCCTGGAGCATGAGATGTCAACTGAATCCTATCCGGAAAGTCGAGGAGCCTATGGACCAATCTTTGGACCCACTGTCCGAGGACCACTCAAACTACTTCAAGAGGAATGGCAGACCGAATTGGATCTCCTTGGGCTGATCAAGTACCTAGATAAGTACATATATTTTTTGTCTGACATAACTGTGTTTGTTAGAAAAAAATTGTACACTGCTCACATGCAGATGCCATTGTTGTGTGATGAAAGCAAGGCAAAAATATTATATCATTTGAAAATGATAAAGCCTTACCTTCTGAAAACAATTGGAATAAGCTTGATGTTGTTAACATTGTTACTCTTATTTGTAAAATTCATGCCTGGAGTACAGGATGAATTGAATGACAAATTCACTGATAGTTAGTTACCAAACTTAATATTTTAAAACTAAATCCCTTACTTGTGATGAAAAAGGACTGAGTAAAAGTATTGTTAGAGTAAATATCATTATAGTGTGATATTTCTAAACAAACTTGTTAGGTTGAGCATTGAAAATAATTGCTATAAGAGAAAAAGATCAGTTTTATCCGCAGAATTGGTTTCTAAATCAGAGGACATTATAAATGTGGACTGATTATAAGATGTGTTTGAGAATCTCTGGAAATGATAATTGAAACATTTGGCAGAGAGGATAATTTGATTGAAAAAGATGTAAATGGTTTTAAGAAAAGAGAATTTTTCTATCACTAAAGTATTGAGAAATGTTTATGATTGTACTATGGAAATTTATTTTATCATGTACTGTTGTTGAAATAATTGCACTGAGTCAAGATGCAAATTTCTTCTATGTGAATTTATTCATTTGTTCTATTATCATTGAATGTATGATAATGTAGGGTAAAAATAGTTGCTGCAAGACAGAACCATGACTAAAAAGAATTCCAAGAAATGTATTATATATGATTTTTCACTTTTAGGATACTGTTACATGAAAAGCAGACCAGAAGTGAAACTAATGTAAAATAAAACTTATCCTTGTTGTATAAATTTAGGATATGTGCCACTGACTTGACACTGTAAACCAGAATGGTTGAGAATTTCATGGTTGAGAATTTATAATGTTGACATACCAATGTTCAACTAATGTATGATTAATTAAGGATTTCATGTCAAGATTGTAAAACTAATATTTTTTTTTTGTATTAGTTAAAATAGATTGAATGAATTGTACTGACAATCAAAAGACTGGGTAGACCTGAACACTGTGAGGAACAGGAGAACCTAGAACCTATGAATAAAACCTTTATGGAAAATGGAAAAGAGCAATGTACACCACTGAAAAGATTGGAAATGGAATGTTTTACCACACCAGTCAAACCAGCAGTTGTTTTGTACATAAATTGTTACATTGATTTCTCTCTGAAAAAAATTAATAGTAGCCTATGCTTAACTCTTTTCTACTTCAATAATATTGTATTTGAAATGTCTTTAATGTAATCTAAAGAAAATAATTACTTACTGTTTAGTAATAAGATTGTATGAAGATGATAACTTGCTTTAATTGATAGTTAATTAAGTAAATTAACCAATTTGTTTTAAGTAAATCCATGATTGTCTGAATGTTTCAATTTAAAACTGCTGTGAACTCTTTTAAAAAAGAAAATAATGACGTCGAAAGGTCATGGTAAAATGAAAGATTGAAATATTTTTAATGAAATTGTCTATAAACTATTTTAATTCTGGAACAGACTATGTTTAATGTTCTTAAAATAACATAAATGAATTTAATTTTGAGATGATAGTTGTTAAAGAATGCTCATTTAATACGATAACTTTTTAATCGCGTTGAGACTATTTTGACCTAAAGCGGTGATAGGGTAAAAATTTGCATAGCGATGTAAACATTCAGGGAATAAGAGAGTGATCAGAAGAAAAAGAGAGAGAGAGAAGTGCGGAACTGACCTAGAAATCTTTTGTCCCGACACAGACAGTTTGGTCTAATGTGTTAGTCAGCCTACAGGCTTAAAAAAAAAAAAACAAATACTGTCTAAACGAGCAATAATCTTTTTTGTTGCAAAGTAATTAGGTCAGGGCTAGTATTTTTGTTTTGTAATTGAGTTAGGCCTAGTATGTGTTCTATCAGAGCGTTTGGTTTTTTTTCCTTATGAAAAAAAAAAAAGGTCGTGTCTGAATAGACATTAAGTGATTTTTTCTTTTGTTGTATAATTACAAAATTGTAAAAGATATTAGTTTATAATTAAATGGACGAGAGAGTTTTTATTACAGTGGAATGTTCATGTAATAGAAATTATTAAATTGTATTATATTATATCTATTAAGAATGATTAAGTATTTTTCTTGTATATACGATTTAGATAAACAATTTAATTGTCCATTGTTTTGAATTACAATTGAATGATTGAATGACTGTAGTTAAGCCATTTGATAAGATGAACTTATATTGCATATATTATATGTTATTGTTATCAGTTTGATTGAATTATTGGGATAGCCAATTGAACTGTATTTGTTTTCCCCGGAATATTTTCTTTTATAATTATTCCTTAAAATTAACATTTTTTTGTATTGTTAAAATGTAAAAGAAATAATTATAAAACTTTTTAAGGGTGGTCGTGTTACGAATATCGGTCATAAATGAATGACGTAGTAAGGCATTGACCTCTTAACAAGTGCGTATCAGAGTCCAAGGCGACCAAGGTTTGACCTTTGTGCCCTGAGGGCAGTTGAAATAAAATAATTCGTTCAAACCCGTGGAAATTGGAGGATAATTCTGGATCGTAGTAATTATAGAGAAAGAGGTTAAAATGCGTATTAAGACCCTGTAGAATCTTAGATGATAGTTTTCTTTGTAAAGTCCCGACCTCCTTAAAGTTAGTTCAGTTTAAACGTTTGTAGAGTGAAGTCGCTATATTAATACTTGTACATATAATGTCATATTATTGAAACTTATGTTGCCATCAGTTGATGAAGTTTATTGATCGTTTATATTGAGTCTACAATTTAAATAAAATTGTTTATTCAACAACTGGAGTTGTTTGATCTATCATTGTTGAGAAAGGTGTTGAAGATAATTATCACGAATATAACTACATTACTGCATAGACCTGTCAGTCAAAGAACCCCTAGCTTGGGCTACAGATTAGCAGAATCTAGAGACTTCTAATAAAGATACAACTATATTCATTGAATCCGATTTAACGAGTCGTAATAAACCTCCATTCATAGAGGTACATAACAATTTGGGGGCTCGTCGGGATAGTTGTATAGTGAAGCATATATTCAAGTTGTGTTGTGTTGTGTGTAAAGCCGTGACCTACTGAGCAAGCCTAAGAACGCTGAAATTATTCTTCCGATTGGAAAAACGTAAGTTGGAAATTTACATTTTATAAATCTCTTAACTAAAAAATGGAATTTATTGAAAATCCAGAAGAAGAGGTTCTGAAAACTTTATCAATAAAGAAGTTAGAAGAGATCGCTGATATCTTAAAGATAGAAGTTACTGAGACTACACCATCGAGGACTGTGTTGACACAGCAGATAAAAGATGTGTTGATTGCGAGTGGCAAGTTGAAAGTAGAATCAAGCGCGGAGGAATATCAAGTTGAAGGTCAGACGTCGAAATCTTCAATGTCCGAACAGTTGCGATTTCAACTAGAAATGAAACGGATGGAATTGGATGATAAACGAGAACAAAAACGTCTTGAGCTTGAGATGGAAGATAAGAAAAGTCAAAGAGAAAGTCAGGAAAGAATAGAACTGGCGAAGATAGGAGCTACTAAAAAAGAATCTCATAATGATGTAGAGATGGCCAGATGGAAAAAGCTAGTCCCTACCTACATTGATAAAGAAAGTGAAATAGCTAATTTCTTCCAGACCTTTGAAATTTCTTGCAGAGATTTTAAGTTCCCAGAAGATAAATGGGGAATATTAGTCAGAACAGCTTTTACTCAGGGAAGGGCAAGAGATTGTGTTCTATTGTTAAAAGAGGAACAATTAAATGATTATGAAGTCATTAAAGACACTGTACTAAAAGCCTATAACCAAATACCGGAAAGTTATCGGAAAAGGTTCCGTCAGTACACAATGTCCCCTTACCAAACACACTTAGACTTCCTTCGAGCAGAAGAAAAGTTAATGGATCAGTGGATAAAATCTAGAAATATCTCCACATTAAAAGAAATGAAACATATCATTCTATTAGAGGATTTTATTAACAAAGTGAGGCCGGATGTAAGAATGTATTTACCCGAGCTGGACATCACTGACCCACATAAAGCTGCTGATTTAGCGGAGCAATACACACTGTGTCATAGGACCGCTGGTGAAAATAATTTTAATAGGGCACCACGGCAAGCAGAAAACACACAACAACAACATAGTGAAAAAGAGCATTTTGTGAAACAAAATGATGTTAATAAGAAACCTGTCAACAAAAACGTCCACTGTACTTTTTGTAAAAGAGTAGGACATAGCATTGAAGACTGTTGGAGTATAAGGAAAGAAAAAGGACCTAATAAAGTGGTAATGTGCGTCAGACATGCACCAATACAAAATGTACAAGAAAGCGAAAATACAAACGAACTGAATTCGAAGAAAGATTCTTCTAAACCAGAAACACTGAGGGTGGATTTGCCTGAGAGCAAAAGTCAGAAGGTAGAGAAATCTACAACTGAAGAAAATAAGGATGGATATCCTGATTATAAATACAGAATGGCTACTATTGGATTAATTGTCCAAGTCCACAGAGACGAAAAAGTAGACCAAAGTATTTTTGAGTCTGAAGTCATCGAAAGATGAAAAACCACCCGAAAGTCATGGTCAAGGGAAGAATAAAATTGACACAGAGACCCTGTGCAGTTTTCAACCGTTCATTAGTGAAGGTTGTGTGGCCTTACAAAAGGAAGGACCACTGAAGTCCGTAAGAATATTACGAGACACAGGGGCATCATTAACCCTGCTGCTTAAAGATGTATTACCATTAAATGTTAATACATTGACAGGACAGACTGTCCTATTGAGAGGTTTTGAATGGAAAGAAGAAATACCTCTACATAGGATATACCTCGCATCTGACTTGGTGACAAGATATGTGAAAGTTGGAGTAATATCAAAACTTCCTGTTGAGGGCATATTTGTTATCCTAGCAAATGATTTGGCGAAAGGGAGGGTGAGACCTGAACTGATTGTGAAGGAGAATCCAGACCCTAGTCCTATTGTGGAGACAGGAAAAGAAAAAGAACTTTATCCTGTAGGTGATGTCATAAAGGGTATGACACCACAGAAAAAGAAAGAAGAAACTATCTCACAAGAAAAGAAAAAGAAAGAAGAAATTCTCCCACGAGAAAAGAAAGAGGAAGAAGAAGTGGAACTTGATACTACTATTTTCTCCATGATTGAAGATTGTCCGAAAGGAAATGATCAATCAAAGAAGTCATCGCAAAATGAATTGATTGCTGAGCAGAAAGTAGACCCAGAGTTGCTACAGTTGCATGAGAAAACTGTCGACGAGAAAGAAAATCCTACTACTGATGTCTATGAACAGATAGACCACAGCATGAACAAACAACAATGCAAACCTGCATTGGCCGGTACAGATGAAGATTGGAAGAGCATCACTGAAGAAACGAGTGCTGAGAACTGGACCGAAACTACCAAAAGTTATGGGTTACCACAATCCATACCGACAGATCGAAGGACCAACTTCACCTCGGAACTCTTCAATCCAGTCCTAAAGAACTTATGCCTGGAGCATGAGATGTCAACTGAATCCTATCCGGAAAGTCGAGGAGCCTATGGACCAATCTTTGGACCCACTGTCCGAGGACCACTCAAACTACTTCAAGAGGAATGGCAGACCGAATTGGATCTCCTTGGGCTGATCAAGTACCTAGATAAGTACATATATTTTTTGTCTGACATAACTGTGTTTGTTAGAAAAAAATTGTACACTGCTCACATGCAGATGCCATTGTTGTGTGATGAAAGCAAGGCAAAAATATTATATCATTTGAAAATGATAAAGCCTTACCTTCTGAAAACAATTGGAATAAGCTTGATGTTGTTAACATTGTTACTCTTATTTGTAAAATTCATGCCTGGAGTACAGGATGAATTGAATGACAAATTCACTGATAGTTAGTTACCAAACTTAATATTTTAAAACTAAATCCCTTACTTGTGATGAAAAAGGACTGAGTAAAAGTATTGTTAGAGTAAATATCATTATAGTGTGATATTTCTAAACAAACTTGTTAGGTTGAGCATTGAAAATAATTGCTATAAGAGAAAAAGATCAGTTTTATCCGCAGAATTGGTTTCTAAATCAGAGGACATTATAAATGTGGACTGATTATAAGATGTGTTTGAGAATCTCTGGAAATGATAATTGAAACATTTGGCAGAGAGGATAATTTGATTGAAAAAGATGTAAATGGTTTTAAGAAAAGAGAATTTTTCTATCACTAAAGTATTGAGAAATGTTTATGATTGTACTATGGAAATTTATTTTATCATGTACTGTTGTTGAAATAATTGCACTGAGTCAAGATGCAAATTTCTTCTATGTGAATTTATTCATTTGTTCTATTATCATTGAATGTATGATAATGTAGGGTAAAAATAGTTGCTGCAAGACAGAACCATGACTAAAAAGAATTCCAAGAAATGTATTATATATGATTTTTCACTTTTAGGATACTGTTACATGAAAAGCAGACCAGAAGTGAAACTAATGTAAAATAAAACTTATCCTTGTTGTATAAATTTAGGATATGTGCCACTGACTTGACACTGTAAACCAGAATGGTTGAGAATTTCATGGTTGAGAATTTATAATGTTGACATACCAATGTTCAACTAATGTATGATTAATTAAGGATTTCATGTCAAGATTGTAAAACTAATATTTTTTTTTGTATTAGTTAAAATAGATTGAATGAATTGTACTGACAATCAAAAGACTGGGTAGACCTGAACACTGTGAGGAACAGGAGAACCTAGAACCTATGAATAAAACCTTTATGGAAAATGGAAAAGAGCAATGTACACCACTGAAAAGATTGGAAATGGAATGTTTTACCACACCAGTCAAACCAGCAGTTGTTTTGTACATAAATTGTTACATTGATTTCTCTCTGAAAAAAATTAATAGTAGCCTATGCTTAACTCTTTTCTACTTCAATAATATTGTATTTGAAATGTCTTTAATGTAATCTAAAGAAAATAATTACTTACTGTTTAGTAATAAGATTGTATGAAGATGATAACTTGCTTTAATTGATAGTTAATTAAGTAAATTAACCAATTTGTTTTAAGTAAATCCATGATTGTCTGAATGTTTCAATTTAAAACTGCTGTGAACTCTTTTAAAAAAGAAAATAATGACGTCGAAAGGTCATGGTAAAATGAAAGATTGAAATATTTTTAATGAAATTGTCTATAAACTATTTTAATTCTGGAACAGACTATGTTTAATGTTCTTAAAATAACATAAATGAATTTAATTTTGAGATGATAGTTGTTAAAGAATGCTCATTTAATACGATAACTTTTTAATCGCGTTGAGACTATTTTGACCTAAAGCGGTGATAGGGTAAAAATTTGCATAGCGATGTAAACATTCAGGGAATAAGAGAGTGATCAGAAGAAAAAGAGAGAGAGAGAAGTGCGGAACTGACCTAGAAATCTTTTGTCCCGACACAGACAGTTTGGTCTAATGTGTTAGTCAGCCTACAGGCTTAAAAAAAAACAAACAAATACTGTCTAAACGAGCAATAATCTTTTTTGTTGCAAAGTAATTAGGTCAGGGCTAGTATTTTTGTTTTGTAATTGAGTTAGGCCTAGTATGTGTTCTATCAGAGCGTTTGGTTTTTTTTCCTTATGAAAAAAAAAAAAGGTCGTGTCTGAATAGACATTAAGTGATTTTTTCTTTTGTTGTATAATTACAAAATTGTAAAAGATATTAGTTTATAATTAAATGGACGAGAGAGTTTTTATTACAGTGGAATGTTCATGTAATAGAAATTATTAAATTGTATTATATTATATCTATTAAGAATGATTAAGTATTTTTCTTGTATATACGATTTAGATAAACAATTTAATTGTCCATTGTTTTGAATTACAATTGAATGATTGAATGACTGTAGTTAAGCCATTTGATAAGATGAACTTATATTGCATATATTATATGTTATTGTTATCAGTTTGATTGAATTATTGGGATAGCCAATTGAACTGTATTTGTTTTCCCCGGAATATTTTCTTTTATAATTATTCCTTAAAATTAACATTTTTTTGTATTGTTAAAATGTAAAAGAAATAATTATAAAACTTTTTAAGGGTGGTCGTGTTACGAATATCGGTCATAAATGAATGACGTAGTAAGGCATTGACCTCTTAACAAGTGCGTATCAGAGTCCAAGGCGACCAAGGTTTGACCTTTGTGCCCTGAGGGCAGTTGAAATAAAATAATTCGTTCAAACCCGTGGAAATTGGAGGATAATTCTGGATCGTAGTAATTATAGAGAAAGAGGTTAAAATGCGTATTAAGACCCTGTAGAATCTTAGATGATAGTTTTCTTTGTAAAGTCCCGACCTCCTTAAAGTTAGTTCAGTTTAAACGTTTGTAGAGTGAAGTCGCTATATTAATACTTGTACATATAATGTCATATTATTGAAACTTATGTTGCCATCAGTTGATGAAGTTTATTGATCGTTTATATTGAGTCTACAATTTAAATAAAATTGTTTATTCAACAACTGGAGTTGTTTGATCTATCATTGTTGAGAAAGGTGTTGAAGATAATTATCACGAATATAACTACATTACTGCATAGACCTGTCAGTCAAAGAACCCCTAGCTTGGGCTACAGATTAGCAGAATCTAGAGACTTCTAATAAAGATACAACTATATTCATTGAATCCGATTTAACGAGTCGTAATAAACCTCCATTCATAGAGGTACATAACAAAATACATGTACACACTCAAGCAAAAACATGTACACACTCAAGCAAATACATAGACACACTCAAGCAAATACATGTACACACTCAAGCAAATACATGTACACACTCAAGCAAATACATGTACACACTCAAGCAAAGACAGGTACACACTCAAGCAAATACATGTACACACTAGAGCAAATACATGTACACACTCAAGCAAATACATGTACACACTCAAGCAAATACATGTACACACTCAAGCAAATACATATACACACTCAAGCAAATACATGTACACACTCAAGCAAATACATGTTCACACTCAAGCAAATACTTGTACACACTCAAGCAAATGCATGTACACACTCGAGCAAATACATGTACACACTCAAGCAAATACATGTACACACTCAAGCAAATACATGTACACACTCAATCAAAAACATGTACACACTAAAGCAAATACATATACACACTCGAGCAAATACATGTACACACTCGAGCAAATACATGTACACACTCAAGCAAATACATGTACAAACTCAAGCAAATACATGTACACACTCAAGCAAATACATGTACACACTCAAGCAAATACATGTACACACTCAAGCAAATACATGTACACACTCAAGCAAATACATGTACACACTGTTACGAATATCGGTCATAAATGAATGACGTAGTAAGGCATTGACCTCTTAACAAGTGCGTATCAGAGTCCAAAGCGACCAAGGTTTGACCTTTATGCCCTGAGGGCAGTTTAAATAAAATAATTCGTTCAAATCCCGTGGAAATTGGAGGATAATTCTGGATCGTAGTAATTATAGAGAAAGAGGTTAAAATGCGTATTAAGACCCTGTAGAATCTTCGATGATAGTTTTCTTTGGAAAGTCCCGACCTCCTTAAAGTTAGTTCAGTTCAGAAGTTTGTCGAGTGAAGTCGCTATATTCATTTGTATATAATATGCCATTTATTTTGAAATACTTATGTTGCCATCAGTTGATGAAGTTTATTGATCGTTTATATTGAGTCTACAATTTAAATAAAATTGTTTATTCAACAACTGGAGTTGTTTGATCTATGATTGTTGAGAAAGGTGTTGAAGATAATTATCACGAATATAACTACATTGCTGCATAGACCTGTCAGTCAAAGAACCCCTAGCTTGGGCTACAGATTAGCAGAATCTAGAGACTTCTAATAAAGATACAACTATATTCATTGAATCCGATTTAACGAGTCGTAATAATAGTCATCATAAAGAGGTCCATAACAACACTCAAGCAAATACATGTACACACTCAAGCAAATACATGTACACACTCAAGCAAATATATGTACACACTCAAGCAAATACATGTACACACTCAAGCAAATACATGTACACACTCAAGCAAATACATGTACACACTCAAGCAAATACATGTACACACTCAAGCAAATACAAGTACACACTCAAGCAAATACATGTACACACTTTAGCAAATACATGTACACACTCAAGCAAATACTAATGAATAATTTCTTAATTACTTAGGGTTGCTTAATTATTATCAATTTAAATTTATTTTATTTTATATGTTGTTTTAGATCATAGGTTCTCAACGGGGGCGATATCGCCCCCCGGGGGCGGTGACATTCCCGGGGGCGATTGGGGGGGCGGTGAAGGGCAAGTGGGCGGTACAAACGTACCTGATATATTTTAACACCTCAGCTATTTAAATCGATTAGTTTTTGGAGAATGAAATGTGATGTAAATGCAAGTGCTGCTAAATATCTGATATCCCCCAAGAGTATGCCTACATATTATTTTATTAATAAAAAAATAGGAATCGCAGTGACTTTTCGATGAAGTAGGGGTATGTATTTGGCAATTATAGTGTGCGACCGGCTGGTTACGTGGTTAGTTCACCGGACTGTCAACCCTGCTGACCAATCACTGTCGCCTAACATACGCTAATAGCTAATATTAATGATATTTTGATCTCAGTTTTATGAATGTTTTTTAATGTGTTATACATAGTTACTGCAGTAATACCAATATTGTTAAGCGGTATAGATAGGTAGTAATCATACCAACTGGATAGTGCTTGTGATGCTTGAAAATATACATATAAATACTTTAGTCATAAATATATTTATATAATTTTCAAATACTTTTTACAGTTTGATCATTTTAAAGTTATAAATTGTAAGCCATTTATTTTTTATAAAAGAAAAAAAAACAGAAATAATAGCTCAAATAAAACGGGCTAATTATCTCCCTTTAACTAAAAAATGTTTCCACATTTGATTCAATAGTGATGCCAAACAAGTTCAGTTTTGTAATATAAAAAATATCACTGATTAAATATTATTAGACCTACGGCTTTTGCAACCAATATTGAAACAAAAATAGACAAATTGCTAGCAACATTACAGGCAAAAGATTCGCATTAATATTGATTTATTGAAACCTTTTGTTAAGGCAATTTTTTTTATCTATTAATTCTTTCAATATGTTTCCTTTTCAGTTTTTTTAAAGATAATTAATCACACAAAAAGTCTAGTCGGCTAAAAAAATTGCGGAAACTATATTCCAGATGGGCGGAAGGGGGAGGGGAGTGGGGGCTAAAAGAAAGTTGGGGGGGGGGCGGTGAGCGGAAAAAAAATTAAAAGGGGGCGGTGAGCCGAAAAAGGTTGAGAACCTATCTTTTAGATCAAGACATTGGTTCCTAAGTCCCTTTAAAAAGCTCGCTTGTTATGCATGCCGAAAAAAGAACTATCATTGTTATAACTAACATAGCTACATACAGTGAGTAGCAACCTCATTGGTATATATATATATACATATATATGTATATTGTATATATATAATATATATAATATATATATAATATATATTATTTACATATATATATGTTACGTATATAGAATTAACAATAAAATTTTATGTGTATCAGTACTAACTGTCAAATAGTACATTTTTGGCAGGCTACAAAATCCACTAGGTGGGCCATATGCGGGGTGCGGGTCGCGTGCTTAAGACCCCTGCACTAGAGATTGTCTATGTGTTTAAATACTTTCATACTTTTATTAAATAATTTTAATATTTTTTATCACAATAGATAGTGGAAAATATAGAAGTAGCATTAAAAAACAACAACTTATAAGCAAAACAAGTTATCTCCCCATGGCTGTGTATATCTATCTTGTCTATCTTCAATTTTGTCATTTACTCTTTCTTTTTCATTCTCTCTCATTTTTATCACTCTTTCTCTTTGAGTTGTCTATTTCTCTAGCTTCAAATTGTATGTTGAAATTTTTCTTTTTCTATTTATCTGAACCGATCATGTCTCTAAATCCGCATTTTATGTTTATCATAAGCTTTAGACAATTTACTTGTATCTTGTATTGTCTCACTATTATTATTCTAATCTTCCTTTTTTTTTTTTTTTACAAAATTAGGTAGTCACGCTAAACATTTAAGTGTAGTGGTTTTCAAAACTAAACTCTACTTCCTCTAGAAATAGGAAATATTTCAGCGCATGTTATAAAATTTCTATCAACATTAAATAAACAATTATCAAATAGGGTATCACATTCTCTTATGTCAGTAGTTATTCAACGAAAAGTTTTTTTAAAATGTGTCAATAAGTTATATAATGAAACATTTCCGATACAACAAACTTTTTCTTATAAATCTTTTATATACATTGTTGTTATACATTAGTAGTAAAGTACCCTTCGACTCAATGGAACATAGGGCCTGTTGGCAGCGTTAATCAGTTTCAGTGGCCACGGTATACTATGTGATTGTTTTGCCAGCACAATACACAGTATCCTTTGGATTAAATTGATTAGAGGGGGGACCGGTGAAGCAGCGTTCACCAGTTTCAGTGGCAATGGCATACTGGGTGATTGTTTGGCCAGCACAATATAAATCCGCCTTTACTTTACCCCAACTAGGGTCGGGTACCCATCAGAGTTGGGTAGACTTTTAACACCTTCCAATCTTACTAGGATTCGAACCCAAGACCTTCGGTATGCACTTCCTCTCGACCACCGTGTCCCCATGTTATACATTAGACTTAGAAATAATTTATAAATAATTTAAAATTAAAAGCCTATGTGTCATGTATTAGACTTACAAATAATTTATAAATAATTTAAAATTAAAAGCCTATGTGTCATGTATTAGACTTACAAATAATTTATAAATAATTTAAAATTAAAAGCCTATGTGTCATGTATTAGACTTACAAATAATTTATAAATAATTTAAAATTAAAAGCCTATGTGTCATGTATTAGACTTACAAATAATTTATAAATAATTTAAAATTAAAAGCCTATGTGTCATGTATTAGACTTACAAATAATTTATAAATAATTTAAAATTAAAAGCCTATGTGTCATGTATTAGACTTGGAAATAATTTATTAATAATTTAAACTTAAAAGCCTAGGTGTCATGTATTAGACTTACAAATAATTTATAAATAATTTAAACTTAAAAGCCTATGTGTCATGTATTAGACTTACAAATAATTTATAAATAATTTAAAATTAAAAGCCTATGTGTCATGTATTAGACTTACAAATACTTTATAAATAATTTAAACTTAAAAGCCTAGGTGTCATGTATTAGACTTACAAATAATTTATAAATAATTTAAAATTAAAAGCCTATGTGTCATGTATTAGACTTACAAATAATTTATAAATAATTTAAAATTAAAAGCCTATGTGTCATGTATTAGACTTACAAATAATTTATAAATAATTTAAAATTAATAGCCTATGTGTCATGTATTAGACTTACAAATAATTTATAAATAATTTAAAATTAAAAGCCTATGTGTCATGTATTAGACTTACAAATAATTTATAAATAATTTAAAATTAAAAGCCTATGTGTCATGTATTAGACTTACAAATAATTTATAAATAATTTAAAATTAAAAGCCTATGTGTCATGTATTAGACTTGGAAATAATTTATTAATAATTTAAACTTAAAAGCCTAGGTGTCATGTATTAGACTTACAAATAATTTATAAATAATTTAAACTTAAAAGCCTATGTGTCATGTATTAGACTTACAAATAATTTATAAATAATTTAAAATTAAAAGCCTATGTGTCATGTATTAGACTTACAAATACTTTATAAATAATTTAAACTTAAAAGCCTAGGTGTCATGTATTAGACTTACAAATAATTTATAAATAATTTAAAATTAAAAGCCTATGTGTCATGTATTAGACTTACAAATAATTTATAAATAATTTAAAATTAAAAGCCTATGTGTCATGTATTAGACTTAGAAATAATTTATTAATAATTTAAACTTAAAAGCCTAGGTGTCATTTATTAGACTTACAAATAATTTATAAATAATTTAAAATTAAAAGCCTATGTGTCATGTATTAGACTTACAAATAATTTATAAATAATTTAAAATTAAAAGCCTATGTGTCATGTATTAGACTTAGAAATAATTTATTAATTATTTAAAATTAAAAGCCTATGTGTCATGTATTAGACTTAGAAATAATTTATTAATAATTTAAACTTAAAAGCCTAGGTGTCATGTATTAGACTTACAAATAATGTATAAATAATTTCAAATTAAAAGCTTATACATTACAGACGCTCCTTCTATAAAGAATATTTTTGCGTCCTACAGTTATCCGTGGCCTGAGTCTAATCTTGTTGTTTTTTTTATTAGTGAATGATAAGTTAATGGTTTTCCGGTTTGTTTAGGCAAGCCATTCAATACCTGTACTTATATGCAATTGTTCTTGCATAAGGCAAAAATATAGTGTTTTTGTCCTTATGTTTATCTGGGCATTGTAACAGATTGTTATGAACTTTATTTGTGTGATTGTATTTTGTTTATCATATAACCATTGTTTACTGCTATTGTTGTTTTCTTTCAGTTTGTTTCAATATAAAAAAAAATTAAAACCGTTTATTTAGTTATTAGTATAAGTCTTTGTTATGGGATTGATAAATATTATAACTTTGAGCATATAATATAATGCTCTGATATTTCTTTTTAACATAATTAATTGGTCTATTCAGAAACAGTTAATGAATCAACACATGCCAGATATAGAGTTTCACAAAAACTAAATTGTGAAAACTTGACAAGAATCTGTTTACAATAGATGTTTATTGAAATTGTTATGACATAAATCTATTTGTATTGCATAATGTATATAAATGACATAAAATCAAACAAGTGATAGACGGGCACGTTTTTTCAAATAAAGATCTCTTGCATTATTAACATTTTAAGATAGGAAAGTGTAGTAAATATAATACAACTTATAATCATTGTCTGTTCTTCTATATGGATGTGAATGTTGGACTATTGATAATGAAACAAGGAAAAGATTGGAGGCAGTAGAAATGTGGTTTCTAAGAAGGATGATGAGAATATCATGGACTGAAAAGAAATCTAATGCAGAGGTGTTGAAAACAGCATGTACCTCAAGAGAACTCATTAACACCATTAGGAATAGACAGATGAAATTTCTAGGACACATCTATAGGAAAAATGGTATAGAAAGACTGGCTTTGTGTGGGAAAATATCTGGTAAGAGAGACAGAGGAAGACAAAGGCTAACATATGTAGAAAGCCTGAACAAATGGGCCACGAACAACAACATAAGTAATAATAACTTTCTGCAAAAAGCTAACAACAGGAAAGAATGGAGAGTCATGACCGCCGATGTCTGTTCCAGACCTGGCACATAAAGAAGAAGAAGAAGAAGAATCATTGTGAAATATATAATAACATAAAAAGTAATTTAAAAAAAAGATAAAAAAATTTAAATATTATATAACTATTGCAAAGAATATAAAATGATATACTACATCGTTCAAGTTAAATTATCATAGCGGACAATTATAGTTTAATGTAAAAAAAAATATAAATATATCAACATAGAGCACACTATCAGAGTTTTGTAAAAGACAACAACAAATATATATCAACATAGTATACAATCAGAATATTGAAAAAAAAACACAGTGGACAAAAGCAGATTATTGTATAAAAACATACACAATATATCAACAGAGTTGACAATATCAGAATATAGTACAAAGAAAAAAACAATATATCAACAGAGTGAACAATATCATGTTTATGTAAGAAAAAAAGGACCCTTATATCACCAAGGTGGACATGACCAGTTAATGATAAAATAAATACCTATATCATATTAATTAGAAACAAATATTGCTCATGTAGTTAAGCATGCCGGCCAAACTGTTGTCCAGGGTGTGGCACGAGGAGCCAAACATGAGCCAGGCAGTGAGATTTGGAACTCAATGGAATCTGAATATCTTAAAAGATATGGCTTTCAGAGACCAGTAAATACAATTATGAATATCTTAAAAGATATGGCTTTCAGAGACCAGTAAATACAATTATGAATATCTTAAAAGATATGGCTTTCAGAGACCAGTAAATACAATTATGAATATCTTAAAAGATATGACTTTCAGAGACCAGTAAATACAATTATGAATATCTTAAAAGATATGGCTTTCAGAGACCAGTAAATACAATTATGAATATCTTAAAAGATATGGCTTTCAGAGACCAGTAAATACAATTATGAATATCTTAAAAGATAAGGCTTTCAGAGACCAGTAAATACAATTATGAATATCTTAAAAGATATGGCTTTCAGAGACCAGTAAATACAATTATGAATATCTTAAAAGATATGGCTTTCAGAGACCAGTAAATACAATTATGAATATCTTAAAAGATATGACTTTCAGAGACCAGTAAATACAATTCCTTCTCCCACTACCTAACACCCCTGTTAGTACTAGTAGAACTTCAGTAGAACCTGAATAACTAAATTTGTAACATTTATATTTTAAAAAAAGAAACGAATTAGCTGTTTAATTAAATGATGCTTTTGTATTTATGTTTCATCTACTCGTACATTCTCAAAACACAAGATATTTAGATAAAAGAGTAATAGTTTTATTAAAATATTTACATATAAATGAACTAACCCATAAAAACAAAGTTTTTATTATACTCCCTTTCTTTGTAAACTGAGTTTATATTTAATTTGTATTTTGATAGATTAAAATAAATATAAGTATAAACTAAACCTTATGAATTTCCACACTAAAATTTTGCGCATCCTTTTTTTTTTCATAGCTTTGGTCCGCAAAAAGAATAAAAAAGATACATTGTGTCGTTTTCATTCTATTTATTTCGCAAAAAGGAACATATCCGAAGATTTTATTTACTTCCGTCTCTTCCGGTAGAGAGAGCAATAATTTACGTGAAATATACTCTTCGATTCGCATTGGTCGAAATACTTCGTGACTATTCCAAAGGATATGATGCTGAAAATTTGATATAACGTATTGTTAGTCGGGACAATTCTGCTGCCAAGTTTCAGCTCGATTGGACGACGGAAACTGGTCGAAAAATCGATGCAAAGTTTTGCTATTAATCAAACATTCAAGCAACCAACCAACCAAGCAGACAGACAGACAGACAGACAGTGCAAGTTAAAAGAAAGGGAGTAAAAAGGAAAATTGTTTTGAAATAACAACAGTTAGTTTAATTCAATAGCCAATATGATTTAGTCATTTAAGTGAAACTTTTGCAGTTATATTTAAGACTATAATCATGCAATCAACATTCTAAAATATTTATTTTGGGTAATAAAACTTTAAAAGCTAAAATAATCTTTTTTTTCACATGAAAAAAGTCCGAAACAATATACTAACAACGAGCGATCATAATATATTCACCGATGGCTATAATCTATTCTGCTACGGTTATAATCTATTCACCTAAAACTATAACCTATATACCTGCGACTAAAATATATTCTTCTGACACTAAACTTTAAATAACCATTATCCGCATAAAGTTAGTAGAATTAGTAGAAAATATTATTACTTAACCCTGCAACATGAACTTAAATAGCCCTGCTATAAGACTATATATTTAACTACTACAGATATAACAAGTAGGAAACATAGATGCAAAAATAAAATTGAGAGACACTAGACAACATATTACCAAAACAAACTGGAATTAAATAAAAAAAAATATATATATATATATATATATATGACAAAAAAAAATTAACAAAATTAATGTATTAAACAAAAAATCAACAGCACAATTTTCGTTTCAGATATCCTTCCTGTCGTGTACCTTTAGACTTTGATCCTTCTCTTCTGTGTTCTTCCTTGGCTCTTGTCCCCCGGGGTGTTGTTGACTTGACGAAATTCCTAGAGGCTGGAATAGAAAACTTTCTGAGAGAATCAGAACAAATCATTCAAAAATACATTTAATTCAAACAATACGCTCTGTCGCAAGAATTGTAGTAACCTAATAGACGCTGCAATAGAAAACTATCTAAGACAATTAGAACAAATCATTCAAAAATACATACTTATCATTACCCTAAGAATGAGTGCAGTCGCAATAATAGTAGTAACCTAATAGATGCTGAAATAGAAAAATATATTATACAATTTAATAAAATCATTCAAAAATACTTACAAAATCAACAAATCCAAAATACCATAATAATATAAAGAGGTAAACAATATTAGCGACAACATTAATACAGTGGTATACCATATTAGAGAAAATATCTATTCAATGGTAGACCATAATAGATACTGTCACGATTTTGGACTTAAATTGTGACTCTTAGCACTCATACATAGATCATAGCGCAGAAGTAGTGTAGAACTAGAAACATAGGTTAGCGTAGAGTTAGATTAGGGAGTAGAAAATTAGCCTAAAGCTATTACCTTCTCCCTCTCTCACGCAATAGGAACACCCCAACCACCCCCTTCTTCACCTGTTCTTTAACCCTCTCTACACTCTTTCATTCCCGAATTCAGAGTTTGCTACTTGATTCAGCCAACTTGGTATTACACCTCTTGTATGTGTGATTGTATGTGTGTGTATTCTTTAATGTATGTATATATATATATATATATATATATATATATTCTATTATGCTGTCAATTATGATTCATGTTGTATTTCGATGGTAACTACTCATTTATTTGCTAAACTCAGCATACACGTAAAACCCCCACCCACCTGTAGACACCCCCACCCACTTGTACCCCTTTTTCATTATCTCCCCTCTTCGTTCCCTACTCAGCGCCCGTGGTCAAGCCCTTGATCCACTCGTCGTAGTGACATCTGGCCAGCGAAGCGTCTTGCACATACGTAAGCGCCTCGGGCTGAGCTCGACCAGAACCAATAGACACAGGTACATCAAGGGAGATAAGTCATTATCTTATCTTTCGTATCTCCGTATACGTCTACACACCCCCTCCGCCCCTGGCCCCACCCCGCAAAGTCGGCGGTATTAATTGTTCACCTACACCCACCCCTAATTTCCCCCCCCCCCAATAGTCAATCCTCTATGCAAGTATATTTCAAACCAGCCAACCAGAACATATGTAATTCTAAACTAATGTAGCTATCCAATCAAATTGACCACTGATCACGTGACTAAAATCCACGAAAGCGCGCTTAACTAGTTTTAGCGCACTTCGGCTCAAGCGTTAGGTTGAGAAACTTGTCCGATTCTAGCCTCCACTTATTCAGTTCGTTCCATAGGATATACCGCCTGCATGTGTATAGATAGATATTTTGTCAGTATAAGTATTTTCATGAACATAGCTACGTTTGCCTAATGTTGGATAACCTAGCAGTACCATGTGTTGAGTGTTAACTGAAGCCTGTGCAAATTCATATATGTATCTTGCCATTGAGTGAAGAATTGAAATGATAATAAACACCTGAACTTAACCAACGATTTATTTGCCTACTTAGAACTATCTGTTGTGTCCGTCATTATATCTAACGAGCCAAGAGAGACATAATAATTATTCCAGGGCGATTCCAGTCACGGTACTCATACCCCACGACAACCAGCCACCACTACCCCCACTCACCTACGACTCCGCACCCCTCTCATTGTCCAACTTCTGCCAGGTTGACGTCCTAACCCTAAACACATCCTGACAGATACAATATACATACAGTGGTAGACCATAATATGGACAATTATAATACAGTGGTAGACCATATTAACAACAATATCAATACAGTGATTGACCATATTAACAACAATATCAATACAGTGGTAGACCATATTAACAACAATATCAATACAGTGGTAGACAATATTAACAACAATATCAATACAGTGGTAGACCATATTAGCGACAAAATCGATTAAATGGTAGACCTTATTAGGGGACGTCCATTAATTACGTCAACAAAAGAGGGAGAGGGGGGGTCTTAAAAAGTATGACAATTGTTTACAGGGGGGAGGGGGGGGTCAAGAAAAGTTGACTTCAACAATGTTACTTTTTATGAAGTAAATAATGATACAAATTTATTAAAGATTGTACATTCGTCCTGTTAAACTTACATAGATAAAATTAACAACATAGTCGTACGTTAATACAAATATAACAATTATGGAAACTACATTTGATATGTCCTTTTTGTGTCCATCTTGCTAATTTGTTTATATCTGTATGGGTGGAAACTAATGCAATATTGTTAGCAAGGCAAAGTGACCGACCAATTGTAGAAAACCTCACCTTCGCTGTCTAGCGTAGAGTTGCCAGACACATGGGTGTCAAAAGGAGGACACCGAGAGACAAAAAGGAGGACATTGTGTTTCAATTGTATAGTTTCGCATTTAGCCCGCAATCAGTATAATTGTATTACAAGAGCTGCCACTAAGTTTAAATGTGTATTGGTAAACTGAGCAAGTAACAATTTGTAAAAAAATAACATATAGATTCATTGTAGGCTGAAAGGCAGCGTGCATTTGGTTAGGCAACTTTAAAGCTCATGCACGAGTCTTCTAAAAAAAAATATTCTTTTCTTGTACAAAGGATCACCTGTTTATTAGATTCTAATTATATTCTTAACATGTTAATACTGAATTTAAAATTTATTTGTCCTTATGCCTACAAAACATAAAATATTACAAAAGCTAGACATTTTAAAGGTATTGTGCTCTGCCTGTCGGTCGGAGGACAAGAGTCTAAATAGGAGGACATGCCCTCCTTTTGCCGGACGTCTGGCAACCCTAGTCTAGTGACACATGGTGGCTGGAATAACAAAGGAACACAAACACACCAACAAACTGTCTGCATAGAACGTTCAGAAACATGTTTTGTTTGCCGCTCAGTACATCTAAATTAGGCTAGGCTCCAGAGTCTGGCGTTCGTTATATAAGCCATGTAAGCGATGGCTGGATTGACAATAGAACTAAAAACAATAATAGGCCCTCGCCGAGACTATCACTAATGTTTGTAAAGCATTGAATGAAGTAAATTTTGTGAATCCAACATGGTTATTTAAAAAATATTTCCTTCAGAAAAATAATTCTTGGTCCACCCCATGAAGTACGACTTAGCCAACCTTATTTCCTTTTAACATAATATCCCTAATTCTGATATATAAACTAATATATTTTTGCTCACTACGTTATATTAGGTGAAATATTAAAATTAGGTCGATTAGGCTACATATTTAGTAATTTGTACATTTTCATTTCTAATTTTCTTTTTTACAGGCCGGAAAAGCCAAATGTGCGTAGTTTTGTAGGTATATTTGAAAAATAGTTCAAATTTAATTCGTGTTTGCAGGGCATTCAAGAGGTTGATTTCTTTGAATACAATATGAATTTGTATGCATTACCTTTGGCTTTACCATAAAATATTTTAGAACTAAAAAAAATCTGGGCTAATTGATTATAACCGATAATAGCTTTCAATAGGGATAATCAAATTTGCGATTATCGTTGACCCTGATATTAAAAAGCATATGAAGAGGATGACTATGCTAATTCAGGATGCTTAGTACGCAGATGCGCTCCTGCTTATCTGTTGGGAACTTAGTTTACAACAAGCCATCGTTAAAGACGTTTTTTTCAAAATTTTCTGACACAAAGGATTGTAACTGTAATTTAACATTTGGTTTGATGTTGTTTTTATCGCAAGCCATAGATTGTATTTGGAAAAAAAGAAACACAATATCAAAGATATGGTCAAAAATAGTGTCCAGCAAGGCATTTCAATAATTGTTTTGTGTGAATCCAACATTATTTATTTTAAATATTTACATCAAAACAAAAAAAAAGGATGTGCTACTTGAAATAATGATAAGGCTTACCGCCCAACCAGGAAACCGAAACCCGGTTTGGAAAATCAAAACCGGTTTTCGATTTCATAACCAGAATCCGGTATTCCGGTTTTCGATTAACATCCCTAGATAAAATTAAATAGAAGGCTAATATACAACTGGTGCACGCAATTTCCCCCTAAACTATTTGATAATTAACATTGTACCAATTGCTATTTTAGTGATACGTAGAATATTAGACATGATTGAATATGTATATGAAAAGAACAATTAATTGTAAACATATGAGAATTATAGTCAATTAGAAATCTTTTTAACAAGTTTTAAAATGTATTACAATTAATTATAGTATAGACCTTTCCGTTTTAAATATATTTTAAACATAAAAGCAAGTGTCTAAAATTGGGTTACTTGTTTTGAGGGGGGAGGGGGTAACCAAATGTTGACGTAATTATATAGGGGGGGTCTCTGAAAGTTTGACAGTTGTTGACAAGGGGGAGGGGGGGGGTAAAAATCGTCTAAAAATTGTGGACGTAATTAATGGACGTCCCTTTAGCGAAAATATCCATTCATTCGTAGACAATATAAGCGACAATATACATTCAATGGTGGACGATATGAGCGATAATATCCATACAGTGGTAGACCATATTAGCGACAATATCCATTCATTCGAAGACCATACAAACGACAATATATATTCATTGGTAATAATAATAATAATAATAATATTTGTATAGCGCTGCCAACAAACATAATGTAAGCTCAGAGCGCGTTTAACATACAACTAAGAATACGGATATTACCCTAGGCCAGGTGACAGAGCTAAATTGATGATTAAAAGAGACAAAACAAATAAATGTAGTATTAACCGACCCAACCCATAAATAAGACAGTAAGTTTCTAAAGCATGTTAAATATTATCTAAGGTAAATATTGAAATAATGAGTTTTTAAGTTCTGTTTGAAAGTAACAGTAGAGCTTGTTCGCCATATTAGCGGCAATATCCATTCAATAGTAGACCATGTATGCAACAATATCCATTTATTCGTAGACCATATAAGTGACAATATACATTGATTGGTAGACCATATTAGCAACAATATCGATAAAATGGTAGACCATATTAGCGTGACTATCAATATAGTGGTAGACCATATTAGCAATAATAACCATAAATTGGTAGACCATATTAGCGACAATATCCATTCAATGGTAGATTATATAAGCGACAATATCCAATGATTGGTAGACCTTATTAGCGACAATATCAATATAGTGGTAGACCATATTAGTGACAATATCAATACAGTGGTAGATCAAATTGGCGAAAACATCCATACAGTAGTAGATCATACTAACGGCAATATTAAAATAGTAATGAACCATATTAGCGACATAATCAATACATTCGTAGACCGTATTAGCGACAATATCCCTTCAATAGTATACCATATTAGCGACAACATCTATACCATATAAACGATAATATCGATCCGATGGTAGACTATATTAGCGAGAATATCCATTTAATGGTGGACTCTATTTGAGAAAATATCCATTCAATGGTAGACATAATTAGCGACAATATTCATATTGTGGTAGACCACATTAGCGACAATATCCCTTCAATTGTATACCATATTAGCGACAATATCGATACAGTGGTAAACCATATTAGCGATAATATCCATGCATTGATAGACCATATTAGCGACAATATCCATATAGTGAAAGACAATATTAGCGACAAAATCCTATCATTAATAGACCATTTTTGGAGGACCACAATAATGACAATATCCATTCAATGGTAGACAATATTAGCGACAATATCAATTCAATGGTGGCCCCTATAAGAGACAATATCCATTCAATGGTAAACCATAGAAGCGACAATATCCATTAATTGAAAGACCATATTATCGACAATATCCATACAGTGTTAGACCACACAAGCGACAATATCCATTCATGTGTATACCATATTAGCGACAATATCCATTCATTTTTAGACCATAGCGACAATATCCATGTTACGGTAGCCCACATTAGCGACAATATTCATTCAATGGTAGATTATATGAGCGACAATATCCATTCATTCGAAGACCATATTAGCGACAATATCCATACAGTGGTAGACCGTATTAGCGACAATATCCATTGATTGATATTGCGGTAAACCATATTAGTGACAATATATTTACAGTAGTAGACCATTATAGCGAAAGTTTCAATTCATTGGTAGACCATATTAGCGACAATATTATTACAGTGGTAGACCATATTAGCGATAACATCCATTTAATGGTAGACCATATTAGCGGCAATATCCATATTTTGGTAGACCACATTAGGGACAATATATCGTCAATTGTAGGCCATATAAGCGACAATATCCATACAGTGGTAAACCATATTAGCGATAATATCCATTCATTGATAGACCATATTAGCGACACTATCCATATTGTTACGTCCACAATCCCCTTGTGGCCAGAGCTGTGTAGATCTTGCTGATAATTCTCGTTAGTCCTAGGGGAGACTTTAATTATTAGTATTTATGTTTCAGTATTACACGAACTCTTCTTATAGTCCTGGGCACAAATTCAGTATTTGTATTCCAACATTTCCTCTCTTGTAAATTATGGTAGTAGATAAATCTTATAGTAATGTATACAACACAATAGGATAGTAACTTGACAAAGAAGCTTCAGTGTAACTGTTGTTGATAGTTTATTTCAGGTGGTATGTTCAATATATACAATATATCTATTATGTACAGTTAGAATAAAATAGTGCAAACACAAACGTTCAAAGGAACATCTTTTGAAAACTCTCTGTCTTTCAGACAAAACAAATCATTAAATACTATCCGAGTGGTGCAAGGGATAGACCCATTACCAGTAGGGGTGAAAATCATGGTATCATTACAAAACTCATAACAAAAACGATAGGAACTTCCCCTATTAAATAATGAGTCGTTCCCAGACTCTGAGAATTTGAGATCAACACAGAATCCCAGCATTACCTAGAACCTTTCGTTTTCCTACTAAACGTCCTAATATTGTGTGTAGTAAGAAAAGAGAGAGAGAGGAGAATAAACATTGCGTGTTCCAATTCTTGGAAAAACAACATACATGACACGCCCCCACCCAATGAAAGAAATAATGTACCATAATTACCCAAGTAATACTCAACATGGTACATTTTTCGTACTTAACACTATCGTTTTAACAACCATCAATCAATGGAAGATTATAAGACAATTTAAGCAAACATGGCTCACTGGCACAACTAAATTATAAAAAGTGTCACTACCCAATGGTAATTGTGATTAAAACGTGATGGACAAATATTTCCCCGTTAATATTAATATTAACCAATGTCTCAACAAGTACAAATAATTCAAAAATATTCTAGTCATTCTTATTTTAACTATGTACAGTTGTGTGGATTTCCACCAAAAATTTGCAAAAAGTCTTAATCTATTTAAACAAATATAACATTGCTCAAACTCTGTCAATTTTCAACAGTTTACTTCTAATATACAAACCAAAATATAAGTAATACGTAACTCGAATCAAACTATAGGTTACTTCCCCTTTAAATTACAGTGTCAACTTGACATTAACAGGGTTCATACCTAAGATGATGATACTTCCCCTTTTCTCAAATATGAGGAGAAAATACGCTCTAGTTACGATTACTACAGTAATCTCAATATTAAAATGTAATCCACTATTATGCGTTTTTGGCAGATTTGAAAGTTTAATATAAAAGTTTGTTCAGGGTTGAATGAGTGTACACCTTTAGGTACCTTTGTTTCCCCTCCGTTCCTGGATATATGGAATATATATAACCTATACAACATAGTGAATATCCACTAGTTTTTTCCATTCTATTACCATGATAGAACAATTTAGCAATAGATTTCCAATATTATCTATTAATTTATACCAATTAATATTACATCTCTTTCTAAGATAAAAATTGTACATATTATTATTTAGTTCCATTCATTAACTAAAATAAAACAAGATAATAAATCAACTAGCTCAAAGTTTTCCCACTTAATTGCATGTGATGACAATTACTTTTATCCATCCATATCAAGTAAATACGTGCATATTATATATTTATTGCATCATGCATCAACATTTAAATGGAATTTCTTTTCCATAATCAAATGAATTTAAAATATATCAGAACATCAATATTATACATGATTATAAGAATTATTAATACTTTCAAAAGACTTGACTTCTGTATGATACAAGTATTCTATAGGTATTACATAATCAAAATTCAAACGAATGATAGGTTATCATGACACATTCTTAATGAATAAATGAGATGATCTGAAAAAGAAGTATGGGGTTATTCAGTCAATCATGTAGCACCCGAGATAGAGTATCAGCTATGACCTTGTCTCTATCTTGTCGATGATACGGGGAATGGGATACCAGTCGGTTTCTGTCAAATTACTTAATTTCCCAAAGTCTCTATAAAACTGCAGTGTGTGGTCGGCTTTTGGTACCATCACACAGGGTGTAGACCATTTGCTATCACATTTTCCTCCTATGTCATCTTCTAACATATACTTTACATCTAATTTAATATGCTCAGGTCTGATGGGGTCAAATGGATGCTGTTTAATAGACCTGGCACTATCGGTTAACACTACATCGTGCTCTATGACATGTGTCCTACTGGGAACATTTGTAAACATTGACTTATTTTCATGCACCAGCTCAATAATCTTCTCCTTATCTTCTACCGGAAGATGTTCTAGCCTTGTATCTAAACTCTTAAGAGCATCTGTATTATTAAGTTTACTTTCTGCAAACTTATATTCTATCCTAGATAAATCCGTCGGGACCCTAGCTAATGAAATCATGGGGACCTCCCGTGGTTTACTCTTTTCCCTGGAAACATAGGGCTTAAGCAAATTAATATGGCATACCCTCTGCTTTTGTCTCCGGTCAGGAGTCTTTATCAAATAATTGACCTCGCCAAGCTTTGACTCTATCTCATAGGGTCCACTAAACTTTGCACTTAAAGGCTGATTTTGCAAAGGTAGAAACACAAGAACTTTGTCACCTGGTGCAAAAGTTCTAGCTGTAGCTTTACGGTCATAGTTCTGTCTCATACGCTCCTGCATCTGTGGAAAATGAATCTTCACATGGTTAAAAGCATGATAAAGCCTATTTTTAAATTTATCTACATATGACAAAAGTCCAATCGGTTCACTGTCCGTTAGCCAAGTTTCATGTAGAAGTTTCAACGGACCTCTGACTGAGTGTCCATACACAAGTTCGAATGGGCTAAACCCCAGGGATTCCTGAGTGGCCTCCCTTGCAGCGAACAGTACATAAGGCACACCCTTATCCCAGTCTTTCTCGTTTTCATAACAGTACTTTTTAAGCATCGATTTTAATGTCTGATGAAACCTTTCCAGAGCTCCCTGGCTCTCAGGATGATAGGCACTTGATAGCCTATGGCTTATCCCTAATTGTTCCATGACTTGTTTGAAAATGTTCGAAGTAAAGTTAGTCCCCTGGTCGGACTGTACTGTCTTCGGTAGGCCATAACGTGTGAAGAAATTTGTCAGGGCGTCTACCACCTTCACTGTTGTTATGTTCCGCAACGGAATGGCTTCCGGGAAGCGAGTGGATGAACACATGACTGTGAGCAGGTATTGAAAACCGGCTTTTGTTTTCGGCAACGGGCCCACGCAATCAATGAGTATATGACTGAATGGTTCGTCGAACGCTGGTATCGGCTGGAGTGGAGCGACAGGAATTCGTTGGTTAGGACGTCCTACCATTTGGCATACGTGGCAAGTCTTGCAGTATTGTTCGACATCTCTTCTCAGTCCTGGCCAGTAGAAGTAAGGGAGGATACGGTGGTGCGTTTTTCGGACTCCCATGTGACCAGCGAAAGGAAGATCATGCGCCATACGCAGTATATCTTGACGATAGCACTTAGGTATTACAATCTGGTGAATACTGTCCCACTCGTTTGTACCTGAGTTGAGCGGTTTCGACTTTCTCATCAACACTTCATCTTTCATGTAGAAACATTCCGCCATTGCATCTGCAGTCTTTTCATCAACAGCTTTCATTCTGAGTTTCATTATTACTTCGTCATTCAATTGTTCTCTCACCAATTTCTGCTTTGGTGACAAAATGTTATCGTTCTCTGTTGCATCACCAGTTGTTAGTTCAGCAAAGAACGTAGCACTTAAATCGATGTCAGGTGTTTCTGTTATCACTGTTTCATTCGCATGTGTGTCTTCAGAACAGACAAACACATCTTTCGTTGCACTACACGGCGTAGCAGGAGTCTTTACCGACTTCTTTTTCTGCATTGCTCTTGTCAGTGCACATGTTGGGCGTTCATTGGCAGGACGTAGGTTTTTGTCCTCCGCCATATTTGTCTCCAACACTTTAACCATGGGCTCGACAGTGACTCTGCCGCCCATAATGTCATTTCCTAATATCATGGAAACGCCTTTGACGGGTAGTGCGCGCCACACTCCCACTACGATGTTACCTGTAAAAATATCCGACTCGAGTTTTATTCTGTGCAGTGGAGCTTCCACAGCCTCCATACTAGCACCTCTCAGCACAACAGACTCACCGGTACTGGTGGCATCTGTTAACGGCACACTGCCCTCCAGGATCACGCTGACAGCAGAACCCGTGTCACGTAATATCTGTATTTTCTTCTTGCTGAGTACATCGACTTCTGTCGACACTGTCCCCTCGTAGACAAAGGGTCGAAAATCGGATAGGTCGTCCTCTTCCGGGACTTCAGGAACCATCTGTTCCTCACGGCCTTCTGAAAGCATAATAGATTGAGTACAGCTATTCTCTTTTACCTTAGATAGACTGTTCTCAAAAACCATCGACTCCACAACTATGGGCGATGCCGGCCGCATTTCTTTTGAGTTTCTTGACCCTGTGTTGCACACTTCTTCTGTCTGCTTGCTATCTTTCTGCACTCTGGCACAGTGTAGAATAGCACCTTGCTTCTTGGTAAGGATCCAACAATCTTTCTTCATGTGGCCCTCTTTCTTGCAATTGAAACATACCACCTTTGCTTTATTTACATCTGTCTGCTTCCTGAAATGAACTAAGTTACTATTATTATTTACACCACTGTTCTTATTATTGTTTTCACTTGTCTCTTTTGGTTTACTAGACTCCTTGGGCTCTGGTTTGTGCACTTTGGGTTTGTCAGCATAATATGGCTTTATGCTGGCGTGAATTATGGCATAGTTATCTGCCAATCTAGCAGCTTCATGCACATCTTCAACCCCTCGGTCTGAGATGTGGGTTTTAATATCCACTCGAATACAATCATTGAATTCCTCAAACAATATTAGGTTTTTGAGTTTATCAAACTCACTTACATTCTGTGACCTTAGCCACTGTTCTAACATTTTCTCCTTTTGTCTCAAAAAGTCTACATGAGTTTGATCATATGCCTTCTTTCTGTCTCTAAATAGCTTTCTATATTTTTCTGGTGTCAGGGAATAACTTTTTAGCACCCTATCTTTGATTACTTCATAGTCATTTATTTCCTCGGGTGTTAAACTCAACACTACGTCCAATGCTTTTCCTTTGTTGAGAGTTGACCTTAACAATAAAGCCATCTTATCATCAGGGAACTGATAATCTACAGCTATCCTCTCAAAAAGCAAAAAGAAATCTTGAACATCTTCTTCTCTGAATATAGGCAAGTGTTGCTTCATTGCGCTAATATCCATACCATTGCTGTCCCTACGATGGTCAGGTCTGTTCATGCGTGCCATCTCTATCCTTTCTCTGCTTTCAATCCTAATTCTTTCATTTTCCCTTTCAGTTTCTATCCTAATTCTTTCATTTTCCCTTTCAGTTTCTATCCTAATTCTTTCATTTTCTCTTTCAGTTTCTATCCTCATTCTTTCCAATTCCATTCTCTTCATAGCTAATTGGAATTTTAGGTTTTCACTCAACCCTTCATCTTCTTCATTGTTTGATGATCTAGATGACATATTTCTTACCTCGTCTCCGTGGGCAATTACCTCGCCCCCACTGGGAGCTACATAACCTTCATTGATATCGTTCTGTCCCACTTTAACTACACTACCAGTGTTCATGGCATTCTGCCCGTTCAAACATGTCATAATTTCTTTGGTCAAACGATTACGATTAGGTCTTGCCTGTCCTGCCTCAATCCCAAAGGACTCAGCTAATTCTTTTAGTTCAGCAAATGACATGGCATTAAGTTCCTCACTTGATATATTCGAAGCCATAGTATAGCGTTCGAAATATTTGTTATAGTAGAGTAGTATATATTGTATAATAAAATATAAAGTTCCAACTTACGATTTGTCCAGAAATTTGCACAATATAATATTAAACACTTCGTGGAATCTTCACACTTCCCAAGGAATAAAAACGCAAACCAGTTCTCTCCTCTTTTTAAAAAGAATAGTTTCACAGTCCTGAAAACGAAACACAAATATGCCGCTCTCAGTACTACTAATGTCACAAAATATTTATAGGTCAGCTAGATCAAGAAAAGTAGAACTCAAATCTACCGAACGAGACTACCAAATCTTGTCAATCCTAGGTCAGGAAAAGTAGAACTCAAATATACCGGGCGAGACCACCAAATTTTGTTACGTCCACAATCCCCTTGTGGCCAGAGCTGTGTAGATCTTGCTGATAATTCTCGTTAGTCCTAGGGGAGACTTTAATTATTAGTATTTATGTTTCAGTATTACACGAACTCTTCTTATAGTCCTGGGCACAAATTCAGTATTTGTATTCCAACATTTCCTCTCTTGTAAATTATGGTAGTAGATAAATCTTATAGTAATGTATACAACACAATAGGATAGTAACTTGACAAAGAAGCTTCAGTGTAACTGTTGTTGATAGTTTATTTCAGGTGGTATGTTCAATATATACAATATATCTATTATGTACAGTTAGAATAAAATAGTGCAAACACAAACGTTCAAAGGAACATCTTTTGAAAACTCTCTGTCTTTCAGACAAAACAAATCATTAAATACTATCCGAGTGGTGCAAGGGATAGACCCATTACCAGTAGGGGTGAAAATCATGGTATCATTACAAAACTCATAACAAAAACGATAGGAACTTCCCCTATTAAATAATGAGTCGTTCCCAGACTCTGAGAATTTGAGATCAACACAGAATCCCAGCATTACCTAGAACCTTTCGTTTTCCTACTAAACGTCCTAATATTGTGTGTAGTAAGAAAAGAGAGAGAGAGGAGAATAAACATTGCGTGTTCCAATTCTTGGAAAAACAACATACATGACAATATAGTGAAAGACAATATTAGCGACAAAATCCATTTATTAATCGACTATTTTTGAAAGACCACATTAGCGACAATATCAATTCAATGGTAGCCCATATAAGAGTCAATGTCCATTCAATGGTAAACCATAGAAGCGACAATATCCATTCATTAATAGACCATAGCGACAATATCCATATTGCGGTAGGCCACATTAGCGACAACATCCAGTCAATGGTAGATTATATGAGCGACAATATCCATTCATTCGTAGACCATATTAGCGACAAATCCAGACAGTGGTAGACCGTATTGTCGACAATATCCATTCAATGGTATATTATATTAGCGACAATATCCATTGATTGATAGACAATATTAGCTACAATATCAATATTGTGGTAGACCATATTAGTGACAATATATTTACAGTAGTAGACCATTATAGCGACAATATCCATTCAATGGTAGACCATTATTAGCAAAAATATTAATACAGTAGTAGACCATTCATTCGACAATATCCATTCAATGGTAGACCATATTAGCGACAATATCCATTCAATGGTAGACCATTATTAGCAAAAATATTAATACAGTAGTAGACCATTCATTCGACAATATCCATTCAGTGGTAGACCATATTAGCGACAATATCCATTCAATGGTAGACCATTATTAGCGAAAATATCCATATAGTTGTAGACCATATTAGCGATATTATCGATGCAGTGGTAGACCATATTAGCGACAATATCCATACAATGGTAGACCTTATTAGCGATAATATCCATTCAATGGTATACCATATTAGCGTCAATATCAGTAGAGTGGTAGACCATATTAGGAACAATTTAAATACAGTGGTTTATTATATTAGCGTTAATATCGGTTCGGTGGTAGACTATATTAGAGACAATATCCAAACAGTGGTAGACCATATTAGCGTCAATATCAGTAGAGTGGTAGACCATATTAGGAACAATTTAAATACAGTGGTTTATTATATTAGCGTTAATATCGGTTCGGTGGTAGACTATATTAGAGACAATATCCATACAGTGGTAGACCTTATTAGCGTCAATATCAGTAGAGTGGTAGACCATATTAGGAACAATTTAAATACAGTGGTTTATTATATTAGCGTTAATATCGGTTCGGTGGTAGACTATATTAGAGACAATATCCATACAGTGGTAGACCTTATTAGCGTCAATATCAGTAGAGTGGTAGACCATATTAGGAACAATTTAAATACAGTGGTTTATTATATTAGCGTTAATATCGGTTCGGTGGTAGACTATATTAGAGACAATATCCAAACAGTGGTAGACCATATGAGCGATAATATATTTTCAATGGTAGACCATCTTAGCAAAAGTATAAATACAGTGGTAGCTCATATTATCGACAATATCAATACAGTGGTAGACCATATTACCGACAATATCCATCAATTGATATACCATATTAATATAAGCGACAATGTTCATATTGTGTTGGAACACATCGGGACAATATCCATTCAATGGATAAACGACAATATCAGTACAGTGGCAGAACGTTATAAATAAACACAAACAGCTGAGGAGGCGGAAGTTTATATAATAAATCATCCAGCGGCGAAACGTTCTATTATTACCCGATTGGGGTCATAACGTAATAATACCACAATAAATAATAAATATGCAGCACATTGATAGGTGGAACGTAATAGTTATATTTAGAAAACGTCAATACATATAGTGATGTCCATACTTCGGTAGAACGTATGATAATACCCATACAGCGGTAGTACATACTAGTGTGATGATCTGACTTCCTTTACTTAATGCCGATAGTTCAACTAGCTTAAACCGTTTTCAACAGTAGACGTTAATGAGCTTAACACTGTAGCCTGCATACAATTTCAGCACATTATATATATACTACACACCCTTTGACAACAGGTGACGAGACAGACATTCAAAGCGGAGGCATTGAACCGACAAGCATAGACATCATACAACCAGCCCTTAGCCAGAAGTGACCACAACAGTTGGGCGAGGCATTGGGTAAAGGAGGAGAGGGGGCGGGCATGTCGAGTAGTGGGGACTGGGGGATGTCAAAATAGTAACAGAACCCGCGGTCAACGTATGTTAACTAGCGGATAGAGATCAATGTTATTGGGACAAACGTTAACTGTAAACAATGAAAAGGCTGCAATAAGAAGTTGAAACTAAAATAAAGTCAACATTAACCAGCCGTAATTGAATATAAGTAAACTAATAATCTCAACAGTAGATCATGTAGCCTATTGAATGTTTAAAGTTGTCTAAAATACTTTAGATCTAATGTATTAATTTGTAAAATTGTTTGGAACAAATACATTTTATTAATTTTATATTTATTTTTCTACTTTTCTTTTTTCTTAAGAAGTTGAAACTAAAATAAAGTCAACATTAACCAGCCGTAATTGAATATAAGTAAACTAATAATCTCAACAGTAGATCATGTAGCCTATTGAATGTTTAAAGTTGTCTAAAATACTTTAGATCTAATGTATTAATTTGTAAAATTGTTTGGAACAAATACATTTTATTAATTTTATATTTATTTTTCTACTTTTTTAAATCTATTAATATAGCATATAAACTAACAATCATTTTTTTAAAGTTTAACATTGAACTAAGCTAAGAACTATTATTAATACAATTATTAAATTTTACATTAGAAACTATATGATTACAAGTTCTCTAAACGTTTGTTTGCTAAATGGGAAAGTATCTTCTTAAAGGTGAACATTGAAGATTATTATTTATAGAACAAAAGAAAAACTAAATCACTATAACCTAAATTTACGAAAGAAAACATATAAGGGTACCATGTGAAATTACATGAACTTAGATTGTGTAGTCATTATTTTTGTGTCTTCTAAACATTCAATGCATCAAATGGTGATGATCTTTGTGCTTGTGAAGAAATTTTGTGAACTATTTCATGTCTGAAATGGTATATGTTTTCAGTTATAGCATCAATCTTGTTTGCTTAATCCGTACATCTTTGTACATGCACTCATTATAGACATACACGTGTTTAAATAGACAAAGCAACATGAATGTAGTATGTTTAAACACTCTCCTTGCTAGATTGATGAAAATAAACTGATGTAACAATTTTTTTATATTTTTTTTTCAAAACATAATTTAAATATGTGTTATTAATTGTTAAAACTTACAAGATAAAAAAGTGAATAGCGGACTATTAGCTTGTTTAGTGTTTGATATGATTGTAATGTTTATATGAATATAATTATTTGAATTATATTCCTGTCTCATTTCAAAATTTTATTATTAAAATTGTATATTTAGGATTAAGTTTCTGGGGATTAATTGGCTACGGATTAAGTGATTGGGATTAAGTGATGGGGATTAAGTGACCATGGGATTAGGTGACGGGAATTAAGATGTGCAATAAAAAAGCAACAACAACACTATGATACCAAGTATTTGCAATACTGTAGAGATATATATATATATATATATATATATATGTCACAACGCAAGAAATGAACATGAAAACAGAGCTGTAACAGCTAGAAACATTCTTAGACTTTTTATATTCTTATTTCATTTTTAAAATTTCAGCTAGATTAATTTTAATTGCCAAAGGAAGTAGAACTTATCCAACTTACTTAGAACTTATCGAACTTACTTAGAACTTATCCAACTTACTTAGAACTTATACAACTCACTTGGAACTTATCCAACTTACTTAGAACTTATCCAACTTACTTAGAACTTATGCAACTTACTTAGAACTTATAAAACTTACTTAGAACTTACACAACTTACTTAGAACAGTGACAAAAATTACACATTAAAATTCTTACCTTTCATAAATTAATTCAGAGTAAAAATTCATTTAGGACACATTGTGTATGTATCATGTATCATGGTGGCCAGACAATATGAAGTGGCCGGAAATTGAGTAAACTTTATTCATAAAATATAAACAAAGGAAGCTTTGGCGCAGTTGAATGGACAGAAAAGTCACATGGTTTTATAGGGGGGAAAAGAGGGGACAAGGGGGTGGTGATAGTTTGTTTTAAAGTAGAATGTTTCAGAGAAACAAAACATGTGTTATTTCCCTTGACGAAATGGTTCAAGCGTGTCCACACAGTAAGGTCGCATCCAACAAGTGTAACGATCTACCCGAGGTCATCAGGTCAAACTGCGTTTTCAACACGCACGCACCGACGTTTACAAATATTCCTTTTTCCCGTCAGCAATCAGTCTGTAGAACACACTGGACCAAGCCTCCATTACTGTCCCCCCCCCCCCCCACCTTTCTTTTGCCGGCTTTCTAATCATTGCTGAAGGGTTGGACTAGATACCGCCAATGAAACTCCGTCGTCAGTTAATAACTTTTGCGTGTATGCTGTAAAGTATTATAAGTTTAGTAGCAACGCCCACATTTGATTCCAGAGAATTCGCAATCAACTTACCTCTAAATTGTAGACTTTTTCCTCGTGTCTAACGTGGTCTCCACAGTACAGCGAAGAAAAAGAAACTTTAAACCAAAATCGAATAAAAAAAACAGTATCCCATTCTATATCATAATGCAAATGAACAGAGTATTGACATGGAACAGGCAAAAACGAAAGAAACTTGGAAAACTAGTAATTTAACATAATTTGAAACACACAAATCAAATTGCAACTCTGTCGCCTGTCAACTAAAGCAATTTAAATATAGTGCATATATTCTACCCCATTCCTGACTCAAGAAAATAAAAGATATATAAACTAATATGAGTTTATGTTTTGTCATAAAATTTAATTTATTCAACTATAAAAATAAATAATGTCATTAGTATTAGTAGAGACTATACACATTTAAAATAAAAAAAACAAAAACAAGAAGGAGAATGTTATGCAATCTTTGATAAGAACTTTTGTTTAAAACAGTTGCGTCCCTTGCATTGTCTGCCTAAGATTTAATTTTTTAACAATGGACGAAATGACATAATTTGCTACGCATATTATTTGTGTTACAGCGGTGGACACCGTTAAGGTGTCACATTTTTTTAAATGACCGCAGTGGTCATTTTGTTCAAAAAAGTTATAATATATATATATATATATATATATATATATATATATATATATATATACTAGTGGTTATGCCCCGTCAAAATGACAGAGAAACGAGAGACTACAATGTGTTTTGTTCAGAGAGAAAGCAAAGAGACTATTACAATAAAGACAATGAACTTTTCTTTTCGGTATTTAGTTTTTGTTCTTTTTAATTGTTTCTGGTCGCCCTGACCCGGGCATAATAATATGCATAATAATTGTTACTGTTAAGCTTCTGGTATTAAAACGTAGCGAACAGTTGTGTTTACTTGATTTGTTATTAATAATAGTCTATTAAATAAACAATAATATACTATCTAAAAGAAAAAAAAAACACAATACCAAACAATAAAAAGGTAAATAATAAAAAAAGCATAGAAAATAATATTTCAATATAATAAAAACTAAAGTGAGAACGATTTTTTTCGGTATCTAATTTTTGTTCTTGCTTATTGTATTAATAAAACAGTGTTGAAAATGTTTCTTTCGGTATTTAGTTTTTGTTATTTTTAATTGTTTCTGGTCGACCTGACCCTGGCATATACATAAGAATTGTGGCCTCAAGGACTTGCGTAGTGTATAAACCGCCGATACATTTCCATTAAGAATACACTGGCGGGCGAACGCATGGGGCAAAGCCCTCGCAGCCGGTCCGAGATCCATTACACTGCCGAGAGGCCACTGGTCTCGGTGGGGAGGAAACAATGGACGCTCCAATCCCATCTCGAGAACCACCCGGTGCCTGGATGCATGTACATATAGTATAGGATTTGTGCTACTGGGTGACAGTGCAGGTTTACTGGCAAGCCACCACGATAATAATCCTTAGGGGAACCACAGTTAACGATCGCTGGGCTGCGGAAACCTTCCCTGTTACACTGATGGCTGGAGCCCGGACATAGATTGCTCAATCCTACATATCTCTTTTTCAACTTCTAAATAGACACTTGAATTGACCATATTTTTAAGTGGATCATTTAAAGTATTACAGTGACAACAAAACTATAGATTGTAAAAGCTATAACAAAAAATTAAAATTACTAACAATTTAATTTATATTATTATCTCTATCTGTAAAATTTTAAAAGTGGGTATTTAGACTTCAATTATGTTGGTAACGTCGTAAAGAATTTTTGTTTAGTTTAATTCGATACTTGTAATAATATAGATGCACTGTGATATGAAAGCATAACTAGATGCACTGTGATACAAAATATAACTAGATGCACTGTGATATGAAAATATAACTAGATGCACTGTGATACAAAATATAACTAGATGCACTGTGATATGAAAATATAACTAGATGCACTGTGATACAAAATATAACTAGATGCACTGTGATACAAAATATAACTAGATGCACTGTGATATGAAAATATAACTAGATGCACTGTGATACAAAATATAACTAGATGCATTGTGATACAAAATATAACTAGATGCACTGTGATATGAAAATATAACTAGATGCACTGTGATACAAAATATAACTAGATGCACTGTGATACAAAATATAACTAGATGCACTGTGATATGAAAATATAACTAGATGCATTGTGATACAAAATATAACTAGATGCACTGTGATATGAAAATATAACTAGATGCACTGTGATATAAAATATAACTAGATGCACTGTGATATAAAATATAACTTGATGCACTATGATTTGAAAATATAACTAGGTGCACTGTGATATAAAATATAACTTGATGCACTATGATTTGAAAATATAACTAGGTGCACTGTGATATAAAATAGAACTAGATGCACTGTGATATAAAAATTTACTTAGATGTACTGTGATATAAAATATAACTAGGTGTATTGTGATATAAAATAGAACTAGATGCATTGTGATATAAAATTGAACTAGATACACTGTGATATGAAAAAATAACATAGATACACTGCGATATAAAATATAACTAGGTGCACTGTGATGTCAGGATCGGGATGTGGGTGATTGGGGTTATTATGGCTTGTTGTCGTGAGAGTATGATGTGCCGACGCGGTAATCGACCTGGAATATTGTTTAGTTCTCTCCTGGCTCGTTAGATGACATAAAATACACACACAAACAGTTCTATTGTATACACAAGCAAATCTCTGGTGATGGTTATAATGTCATTCAGTAATCCAATGGGGAAATATACGCGAATCAATACAGTAACAGCTAGCACTAGAGTATGGTATTGACACAGTGGAAGATCTATTACTCGTCGAAATCTAGAGTCTAAACATGCGATGGGGGTCTAATATGCAAGTCAAAATGTACAGGCCCAAGTTTACAGACCGAGAGCCAGACCAAGACTGTCTCTAAGTTTTCGCGCTAGCCCTAAATCACGTGGTCTATCTCAATTTGGTTGGCTAACTCCCTTAATTTCGATTTAGATATGATTCCGATTGGCTAGTTCGAAGATATTTCTGTATAAAGGGATGACGCACTAGAGGGAGAAGGGGGAGGAGTGTAGGCGGGGTGGGGTTGTAGATGAAAGCAATTAATACAGCCAACAAGCTGGGTGGTAGGGGAACAAAGGAGACGGGGAAATGATTTATCTTCCCTACAGGGGACTTAATATCACTATGTCAAGTGGACAGTGGTCAACTTCCCCGAGAAGTGTTATATATGTGTGAAACGGCTTCTCTGGTCAGTTTCCCAGGAGCCAGCAGATCAAAGGGATTAACTAACACGCCGCTGCCCCGTGAGTTGGGTAGGTGAAGGGGAGATGATGGGATGGCAGGGGAGAGCACGAAAGGGGGGGCAAAGGTGGGGGTTAAGCAAGGGGTCGAGTTTTTGGGTCAATGACGTAATGCCTATATACATGTATGTTGAATTAGCAATATGAATTAATAGTTACTGAAGTGATATCCGTATAAACACATTTAAAATAACAACATGAATTAATAATCGAAGACATGATTTAAATATATGCATTGTAGGTTTCACATAACTGACACATACACTCTCATTCATACAAAATTGAGTACCATTTTGGCAGCATTTAGTAAGTAATCTCTGAATTGGGAAATAATAGAATGTAGTGAAGATTGGGGAAAGGGTGTTGAAGGGTGGCTGGAGAGTTACATTTGCATGAGAGAGAGAGAGATGTGTTTTGACGTCAGACTACTCTCCTCCTTTCTATCCTAACTTACGCTAATCTATGATCTTACGTTCTACACTACTATCTATCTACATTAGTGCTAATAAGTCATGGTTGCGTCCAGAACCGTGACATGTGATATAAAATATGACGTGATATAAAATATAACTAGATGCACTGTGATATAAAATATAACTAGGTGCACTGTAATGCATCTCTGTAATCCTTTATTAATTTTTTTTATATTTACATTTTGTTGACGAACTGTTTTGTTTTGGAACGATATAGTTACGCCCCGAACCCTAGTCAGAAAGCCATAATAATTTTTAAAATATAATTATTTTTTTACATTTATGGAAGTATTTTAAAATAAATATTGTAATGGGGTTAAAAATGGGTAGGCTGTCTTTTTATTTAACAAAAAGCTAAATAACAGATCCGGTTTGGGCCTGCTAGTGTCATGAATCGTTTATTTATTCATAGACTACCATAATGCCATATCGCACGTCACATATCGATATTAATAGTCATCGCAAGTGCGCCCCATAATGCATTATCGCTCGTGCGCTTTTTATATTTCACTTTTGATATGCGGTTCTGTTAGGGTTTGGGGCTACGCTATGGATGTTTTGTTTTTTATTTTTTAAATATGTTGGGATTCTGTCAGGGCTGTTTATTATACACTAAGCAATAGCTCCACGCAAATAATATTTAGTAATAGTTGTTTAGAACGCTAGTTTTGGGTGGTGTCCACGTCTTTCACTATTACCAAAAGTTTTTTTATAATCTGTTCGTTGTTGTTACTGTAGGGGAATATTTTCTTCAGGATTTGGGTGCTAGCCCGACGCCCATCCCTCTTTTTTTTAAGCCTATCGAAGTCAAGGCTGACATCTTTTGGTCAGCCCCAGCTATTTTATTTCCCCGGTACTTACTTAGGGGAGACCGGGGCTAGTCCGCCATAGGGGTACATTCGCCACGGTGGTATTGCGCGCGAACCGAGCTATTTTTAGACTGAACGACAATACCACGCCGCTTAGTAAGGGCGTCTGGTTGATCTTGTGTATGTGTTAAACGGCTACAAATCTAGACTGCTCTGCTACCGTGATATTTTTTTAGTAGGTAAGTGATTTTTTCTTCGTACTACATCTCGTACTACATCTCCTCATATTACGCAAGAAGTAGTTAGTTAGGGCTATTAAACGACACTGCATGTTATCAAAACACTGGCTCTCCTTGTTACATTCATGGTGTCACGTTGTCGCTTTCTCTACCAAGGCTGCTGTAATGGATTTATAATCGTAGAAAAGTGATAGTGGGGCAGGTTCGCCAACACTGGCTGGGGCCTATCCGACAGATTAACCTGCCCCTGTATGTGTTCGGCCAGCTGAATAAACAAACGCTTAGGGCAAGCTCGGCGAAATTGACTTCGATCTCATTCTGGCTCCCCATTGACATTTTATCAATTTCCAGAGATTGTTAATGAGACATAAGGTCCTACTATGACAGTGCAGAACATCATCTAAGGATTTGCAAAAGCAGGCATCTATCCTTATAACCCTGACACTTTCCAAGAAAACGATTTCCGTCCCTCTTCAGTGACTGATCGAAACCATCCACTACAATTAGAACCTTCTCGCCAGGAACATCAGCCAGGCCCTTCTCAACAGGACTAACAAGAAATTTCTCACCAGGACCAACCAGAACTTTCTTACCAGGACTAACCAGAACTTTCTCACCAGGACCAACCAGAACTGTCTCACAAGGACCAACCAGAACTTTCTCATCAGGACCAACCAGAACTTTTCACCAGGACCAACCAGAACTTTTTCACCAGGACTAACCAGAACTTTTCACCAGGACCAACCAGAACTGTCTCACAAGGACCAACCAGAACTTTCTCATCAGGACCAACCAGAAATTTTCACCAGGACTAACCAGAACTTTTCACCAGGACCAACCAGAACTTTTTCACCAGGACCAACTAGAACTTTCTCACAAGGACCAACCTGAACTTTCTCACCAGGACCAACCAGAACTGTCTCACAAGGACCAACCAGAACTTTCTCATCAGGACCAACCAGAACTTTTCACCAGGACCAACCAGAACTTTTTCACCAGGACTAACCAGAACTTTTCACCAGGACCAACCAGAACTGTCTCACAAGGACCAACCAGAACTTTCTCATCAGGACCAACCAGAACTTTTCACCAGGACTAACCAGAACTTTTCACCAGGACCAACCAGAACTTGTTCACCAGGACCAACTAGAACTTTCTCACAAGGACCAACCTGAACTTTCTCACCAGGACCAACCAGAACTGTCTCACCAGGGCCAACCAGAACTTTCTCAATAGGACCAACCTTAACTTTCTCGCCAGTATCAACCAGAACCATATCGCCAGGATCAACCAGGCCCTTCTCGCCAGGATAAAACAGGCCCTTCTCGCCAGTATCAACCAGGCCCTTCTCGCCAGGATAAACCAGGTCCTTCTCAAGGGCAAAGAAAACCAGTGCGGCTTGTAGCAGCAGCTGACTTTTCGCCTGTTTCAATTTAGCCTCACCCCAAAATTCCTCCGCGTAAGTTACAAACACGCGGGAAAAGGAAGAGGAAAAGCTGCATTCTGACAGACACGCCAGAAAAAGCGAAATTAGAACTGGACCATCTGGAAAAAAAGCGCAAGAAAAGCGCAAAGCAACCTGGAAAAAATACTTCAGTTGTGAGTAAGAAAAAGCAAAAAGAAGCATTGCAAAGGAACAGTCATCAGAGGAAGAAGTTGAGAAATGGCATTGTCTCATTTGCCTCTTAAAGTGCTCTAACATTAAAAAGGAATCCTGGATACAATGTCTTCAGTGCAAAAAATTGTCACATGAACATTGTATTGGAGACAAATGTGACTATTACACATGCCACTACTGTGCATCAAGTGACTCTGACTATTTCGAATGATGCTTTTGAATTTGAATCGTTATGAAACCTCAAGTTAAAGTTACACTTTGTATTCAGCAAAGTTTGTTTTATTCATTTTGGGATCAAAACAGTTCTTCATCTAGATCCAACTTGGTTACTTTTTATTCTTTAAATCTATACCGAAATTTGGAAACCAAGTACATAAATAAAGCTTGTCTGGTTCTTTTTGGTATCGAGTATTTAAACCTTGTTTTAGTTAATTGTTTGGCATGTGGCGGATTTGCCTCTCAAGGGCGTATGTGCCCCACATGTGTGACGAACTTGCCCCACATGTGGGGCACATTCGCCCACACAGAGTGACCTCACATTTTATTTTAATGTGTGATTTGGGGCAGATGTTTCCCAATATCCTTCTAATATTAACTGAATAGTTGGGGAATGATTATGAGAATCGGCAAAGAATTCCATCCAGAAATAAACCCTGAATAGCTAAAAATGTTAAAAATGGGCGGACTAGCCCCGGTCTCCCCTACTGCCCGTAACGCGTGGGCGCATAGGGCAGCAACAAAGCCTTTCCATTTTCTGTCACGTCCAATCGTACCCTAGGAGTGACCAAATTCCTTTAATTCCATTCATATGTCACTTGGGTCAACTCTAGAGGTAGCACCTGTTTATATGTATTGACTTTGTTGCTGTTTCCGGCTTGATTTTCCAGGACAGAGTGGTTAACCTTGTGACAAACCCCTAACCTGGAGGATCAGGGTACTAGCTTTAGTCTGACCCCTACCCGCACAGACCTTTCAACTTGAATGAACCTGCCAGGAGTGAAAACTCCCGCTGGTATAGCTCTGGGGGTTGTCAGGGTACTCAAGCTGCCAAACCGCGCCAAGGCCTAGTACCGATGTTGGCAGATTTCCCCGGTACCCACCTTAAAATGTATGGCGAGTGTTCCCCAATCCACCACCTGGTGGGGGGGGGGGCAATAAGAGGACAACTACTCCACACGAGTCATTAGTTACACAGTAGGCACACCACGTCGTATCGAAGGGGAAAACACGTAGACACTACGGTATTTCCCCCGTCAATGCGACATGGTGAGCCCGGTGTGTGTGGCACTAGTAAACCTTTAATTTGCTTTTCTCTCAATATCACTTTAAATCATGTAGCAGACAGTGCTATGTAATAACATTCACAACCAGTCTTGATTCCTAGCTTAGCTTAGTATAGCTATTGACACCAACAAGTGTACGGCTAGGCATAATGCTAGGGTACATCACACTAAAGCACAGAATTTCTCTATTTACAATGCAGTAAAGTCTCCAGTCGGATCAAATTGATCCAAATGGATAGTTACGCAGCGTTCACAATCACGGTGATTGTGTGGCCAGCACTATGCATAGCCGCCTTTACTTTACTTTACCCCAACTAAGGTCAGGTACCCCATCTGAGCTGGGTAGACTCAGGGAAACCTTGGTAGGCCAGCCGAACTCGCTGCCGCTCGGCCAACGCGCTCCCATTTGCAGTGTAAAGATAGATATTTTCGCACGTGCTAGTGAACCCCAATTGCGAATCTAAGACGTCCAACCAGCAGTCTTAATTTCTTAGCTATCACAAGCTGCTAGGCAACGTGATAGTGTGTCTGCACTGGTACTCCAGCGGGCACACCACATTTTTATCATGGTTTCCATCCACGTTTTTTCCCCGTCGATGAGACGTGAAATGCCCACAGGGACGTAACAATACAGCAACAGGCATACAGAGCAACAGAATCCTTCCATATTTACAATGTAAATGTAGTTATTTCTGCACGTGTCAGTAAACCCCAAGTCCGATTCTAAGACTTATAATGAAGGCATTCTTGTTGATATCAAAACATATAAACACGACACGTGTCAGTAAACCCCAAGTCCGATTCTAAGACTTATAATGAAGGCATTCTTGTTGATATCAAAACATATAAACACGACACGTGTCAGTAAACCCCAAGTCCGATTCTAAGACTTATAATGAAGGCATTCTTGTTGATATCAAAACATATAAACACCAGCAAGAGTAATCCATGCTGGTGAGTTTGCAATGGTAACAACGAACATTTTTTCGCACACATACTCATTGATTTATAAGCGCAGTTTCGGCTCAGTCGCCAACCAGTTAGTGTACTTCTGGGCAATGTCTAGTCTGCATTGGTAAAAACAAACATTCAATAATTTCACCGGCAGTCTTAATTCTTTAGGCATCGTGTAAGGTAACAAAGTGGGCATATCACGTGGTATTGACGGGATACGACGTGGTATGCCTACTACAGCAACATCATTTCTCCACATTTTCAATGTAAAAGAAAGTAAAGTCTCCCGTCGGACCAAAATGGTCCATAGGGACAGTTAAACAGCGCTCACAATCACGTTGATTGTGTAGCCAGTACTTTGCACGGCCGCCTTTACATTACCCCGACTAAGGTCAGGGTACCCAACAAAGCTGGATAGAATGGGGACTTTTGGTACGCCAGCCGAACTCGCTGCCGCTCGGCTACCGCGCCTCCATTTATAAAGTCTCCCGTTGGACCGAAAGGGTCCAAAGGGACAGTTAAGCAGCGCTCACAATCACGATGATTGTGTAGCCTGCACAAGCATGGCCGCCTTTACATTACCCCGACAAAGGTCAGGTATCCGAAAGAGCTGGATAGAATGGGGACACCCTCCAGACCCGGGAAAAATCCTAGCTTGCACCAAGATTCGAACCCAGGACTTTTGGTACGCCAGCCGAACTCGCTGCCGCTCGGCCAACGTGCCCCTATTTACAATGTAAATGTAGATATTTTCGCATGTTCCATTGAACCCCAAATGCGAATCTACGACTTTCAATGAAGACATTCTCGTTGATATCAATGGCGAGTCAAACACATTTAGCACTGCAATTCTCCACATTTACGCTCTTACTCAATGCGTATTTCTTGCAAGTGCCATTGAGACCTCGGCGCAATAGATATCAGAAGAATTTACAAACAGTAACGATGAACATTCAATATCATATAATTCCTAGCTTGCAGTATGGGTCTCCTCACGACAAATGAAGTCTTAGGAGCCCCGTCTGCCCGAGGCTACTGGTTTTAAGGCGCCAGCGGCCCGCCTTCACCCCTTCTCCTGTTAGTTGAAACATGATCCGCCAGACTTGGTTACAAGTCATTCGAGAAGGCCAGGAGTTGGACTTTGGTTAGCAGAGGCTATATGAGACGCAAGCCATGAGGATATTTTGAGAGGAGTGGATGCTTATTTCCCACTCCCATCTCCGACTGTACTAACCTTGGACCACACAAAGTCTAATGGTTAGCCCATTCAATATAACGTATTAACCAGAACGTCAAAGAAGGCAATTAAGAAGGCAATATCAATGACATTTTTATAGATCAGTGCATTAAAATCATTATTTAGGTGGACTTCCGGTTATGACGTTTAAATGTTTAAATAAAACAAAATATGAAAAGAAAAGTTAGTTTTAATAGTTTTAGCTGACCTTCATGTGGCAAGATCCGAATGCCTGGCGAAAACCATCCTGCAGGGCACAGTGCGAGGTGGAAGAAAGAGAGGCAGGCAGTAGAGACGATGCGATGATGACATCAAGGAGTGGACCAGCTTGTCTCTTGCAGACTCCCAGAGGGTGGCGCAGGACCGAGACAAATATCGTAACATTATCCAACTGTCAAAAAATGGTGCCCCAACGACCCTCGCTCGGGTTATGGGATAGAAGAAGAAGAAGAAGAAGCTAACAACCCATGATATTAATGAAACCATTGGTACTGAGCGACATAGATTCTAATTATATTTTTAAAGAATCATCTTGGATTCCGATAAAACTAATTTATGCACTTTGATTTATGTGTTCTAATTTCCGATCTACTAAGAAAACAGAACTATTTTGACCTATGTGTTTCCACAAAGACTAATAAGACATTCGACTACAGTTTCTAATTTATAATTAATATATAATAGTCTTCGATTTACCCCGATATGCCTACATTGACCTACATTATAATTATAGGCCTAAATGTCGCCTAAACCTGCGTTAATCTATTACCTGAAAAAAAGACAAGTTTATTGGTTCTGCGCTCGAATCAAGTAATTTATATGATAGCCAAGTTAACAATAATTTTATTGAAAAAAATGAAAATAAATCGCTTTTTTACTATTGATGTAGAATGTAGGTACTTAAGGTGAGTCACTTCAACATATGTGCAATTTTCATTTTTCGAAAGTGGGCCATGGCAAGACCATCGTAAGTAAACGCCAAACTGCTAGACTATTGTTGTATGTCGTGCGCTGTTCATTTGTATAGTTTCAGTTCTTTTTATATATCAGTGAGTTTCAGCGCTGTAGTATCATCTACGGTTAAACTTTTGGGTTTATTAATTGGGTCTATTAATTAATGAATATTTTAATTTATTACAGGTGTACTTACTGCTGGTTAGTTTAAAGCAGTTTTTATTTCGCTACTATGACATGTCATATAGTCTAGCTCTATCAGTCCAATAGGCAAAGACTTAAATGAGATACATTTGAAAACAGACTCTCTTCTTTCCACATGCGTTACCTCAGACGAGGGATCACTGGGAAAGAACGCAAAACAAACAACGAGGTCTTACATCGCTCACCTTCCTACGCCAACAACTGGTCGTCCCCAACTTAGGTTCAAGAACGTCTGCAATGGCGACCTTAAGACTAAAGATGTTAGATGTGAAAATTCGGGAGAACCTGGCTCAGAACAGAAGTAATTGGAGAAGTAACCCACACAGCGGTAAACATGCTACAGAGGGCAGGCTCCACCTTATCGCGGAAATAAAAGCAGCAAAGAAAGGTAAGGTATATTTAGCTCTAGGCTGCCCCTGATCAACTCCAACGGTCCCGCTTTCAAGTCCCATAGATGCAACAGAGCCTGTCTCTCAATGATATGTCCCTACAGACACAGCCAATGCTGCAAAGCTGGAACAATCCCGTGAGCGCAAATTTAAACGTTTTACTCTGATACTATATGTAGCCAATGATTTGATGACAACCCTTACATGTAACGATGGCTACGCCCTGATAGCCCCCTCGGAGTCAGACATGCAACGTTGTTTAGACCTGTTTTAAGTGGCTTGCACAAACTTCGATCTAACTATCTCCACCAAGAAATCGAAGTTTTTGCACCAGCTAGCTCCTGGATGTGACCACAGTAAACCTACCATCACTAGAAATGGTTAAAAGTGGAATAATGTGGATAGGTTCACGTATCTTGGTAATACCCTCTCCCCGTCTGGGCAAAATAGACGAAGAAAACCATGCTAGAATTTCCATAGCCAGTGCCACCTTTGGAAGACTCCGGTCCAATACAATGTGTAATCGAAGGGGTGTCAATCTGCCAACCACATTAAAAGTATATGATGCAGCCGCTCTACCAATAAACCAATCTTTCTCTATGCGCTTGAAACCTGCTGTGTATAGCCTCCACGCCAGGAAGCTAAATCACTTCCATCTGAGCTGCCTACGGAGACTGCTGAGGGTCAAATGGCAGGACGAAATCCCGGACACTGAGGTGCTCGCTCAGACCAACATGCCAAGCATCTACTCCCTAATAGGAAAAGGTCAGATCAGATGGGCAGGTCATCCTGTGCGCATGCCATAAGGAAGACTGCTCAAGAATATATTCTGTGGTGAAATATACCTAGTCACATGAAAGCGCATATATCATCTTTCTATGTAACTATCTATCTTGCTGGCAAGTTTCCTAAAAGAGACAACATCAATTTGACGAATTTGTCTTTTGATCCAGTCTACAGTGGACTAAGTGTTTTAGGCTTGTGTGTATTTATGAGCTGGTGGTCTGAGCGTCCCTGCAATGCCCTAAATACGGAATGGGGTCAATTTTGACAACCAAGTCTAGACAAGTTTTCTGTGCAAGTTGTTTTATCTCTATGGTGAGCGCCAGATTTATGTGATACTTTTATTTATTAGTTTAAAGGATAGTTTGAAATAAGTGTCATCTCACACTGATAACATATAACTGTTGGGACATATAACATCAATCAAACGAGAGATGATCGGCAACCTACGAAACGAGTTCCAGACTTGGCACACAGGGTGATTTTCAATGGCACGCAGAAGACCGACACAAGGCAATTCGAGTCTCTTCTCTAAGAAATATGTTGGTGGCGCAGGTTGACATTGAAGGCTGTTGGCACTCTGAAGGAAATGGTAATCCTGCTTTGATATACTATTATCACAAGATGGCCAATTCCTAAATTAGACATTTATGATGCATTAAAAGCTGGAGAGTTTGTTAATTTAAGTAAATATTTGGTATAAATAATATAAGTATTATAAATAATATATTGGTATACAATAAATATTAAAAAAATAATTGATCGTGATTGCGAGCTTAAAATATTATTTAGACAAATCACGCGTCGTTGTTTGATTACAAATTATAGACGAATAGACTAGGCAAGTGGTTTAAAATAATATTAGCCAAATTATTATAAACTCTAAAAAAACTTAAACAAATAAACACGTATATTACTCATCATCAATCCGTTGACAGTTGTGGTCGTTGGGGAGAGCGAATGGACACCTCAGCAGTTAGCTTTCTCCACTTTTACCTATCTTGAGCGGTTGTCAATATTTAAATTTGTGTCAACTGCAGCCCTGTCCAATATTTTATGTTGTCGAACCAGCATCTCCGCTGACGGCCTCACCGACGTCCACCTTCTACCGTGACCTGGAAGATTGTTTTTGACAGGTTTATATGCCGCAACACATGACCGAACCATGCTAGTTTGCGCCTTTGATTGTTGTCAAAGTTTTATTGAGTGCCTGTAATTGAAGATATTCTGTCTCACATACGCATTTGTCCTTTGTTCTTTGTAGGAGATTCGAAGTATTTTTTTCATGCATTTATTTTCGAATGTCTGCAACTTGTTTTCAGTTGCTGATAGCAGCGTCCAGGTCTCACATCCGTACAGAACAATGTCTCTGACAAGGGCTCTGTAAGAAAATTATAAAAGAGATCGAAACAGAACTAAAACTCAGTAAATACAATAACTTCATTTTTTTAGTTCTTAGGCTATCTAAGTCTAGTGCTACACTAAACATTAACTTAACTACGATATAAGTCCGAAATCGGGGTTAATATAAAACTAATCGAGAAGACTCTACAATATCTAGGGTTCCAAATTAAATCTTAGCCCTAATCAAAATTTAAAATAGTAAAAGGACTATTAACGGCAATATATATATATATAAGCTGAATTAATGTTAAGAAACCTTTTTTTCGCTGAATGTCCAGCTCTGTGATTTTATTTGATTCAACTTGTTACTATCTTCTGTATTGTATAAGTCAATTATTTTATTCACTAGAAGCTCTACCTTTAACTATCTAAACAACGCAACGTTTAAACTAGATCTATACTACTCCAGAGCGCCATCTATCGGCGAGTTACTCCACTGTCCCGCTGACGTTGTTGATCTCATATCTTGCTCTTCTACTCCAGGAAGAGACTTTTAACAAACGAAGACGTCTCATTTCCGCTCGGCCATGTTGGAGATAGAGAGAAAGCTATTTATTTGTCTGTCACTTGGCACCTCATTAAAGTCTGTTGCCATCCCATTTATTGGAGTTTGGTTGAAAGGGGAGAGAAACCAATGGTTTGTTTTATTCGTTGGAAGTTTTGGAGTTGTCTGTTGAAGAACAAGACTTAAAATGGTATCGTGATAACTCGTCTATAGATTTTTTTTAGTCTGCCGAAATTACATCTACCTCGACAACTTGTCTATTGACAATATCGTCTCCAACACTTGGTCTAATGCGACAGTTGCAAAATGCATAATAAGTTTCGACACTTAGTCAATTGCTACATTACATCTCCCAGGCATTTCGTCTATTGCGTTATTTCGTCTACCAGACATTTCGACTACCAGACATTTCGTCTACCAGACATTTCGTCTACATACATTTCATCTACCAGACATTTCATCTATTGCGACATTTCGTCTATCAGACATTTCATCTACATCTACCAGACATTTCGTCTATCAGACATTTCATCTACCAGACATTTCGTCTATCAGACATTTTATCTATCGCGACATTTCGTCTATCGCAACATTTCGTCTACCAGACCATTCGTCTACCGTGACTGTAGACATCATCATGATAGTTACGGCTACTGACAGTTTTTCTACCGACATTTTGTGAATCAACATTTAATGTTCGTCTAAGGAAAATAAAAATTGAAATTTAGTGACATTTTTTTTTTAATTTGGATTTTTATCTATTGTCTTAATCAAGGAAATAATACAATGCGTAATTTTATATTTTGGTGTTGTCCTTGTGTAATTGACCAATTGATACAGCAATGTTTGACCTGTCATTTACCAGTTGATACAGCAGTGTTTGACCTGTCATTTACCAGTTGATACAGCAGTGTTTGACCTGTCACTTCAGTTGATACAGCAGTGTTTGACCTGTCATTTACCAGTTGATACAGCAGTGTTTGACCTGTCACTTCAGTTGATACAGCAGTGTTTGACCTGTCATTTACCAGTTGATACAGCAGTGTTTGACCTGTCACTTCAGTTGATACAGCAGTGTTCGACCTGTCATTTACCAGTTGATACAGCAGTGTTTGGCCTGTCATTTCAGTTGATACAGCAGTGTTTGACCTGTCATTTACTAGTTGATACAGCAGTGTTTGACCTGTCATTTACCAGTTGATGCAGCAGTGTTTGACCTGTCATTTACTAGTTGATACAGCAATGTTTGACCTGTCATTTACTAGTTGATACAGCAGTGTTTGACCTGTCATTTACCAGTTGATACAGCAGTGTTTGACCTGTCATTTACCAGTTGATACAGCAGTGTTTGACCTGTCATTTACCAGTTGATACAGCAGTGTTTGACCTGTCATTTACTAGTTGATACAGCAGTGTTGGACCTAGTCAACCGAGTCAAATAAGTCGGTTCAAAATCCAGAAATTTAAATCACAGCTGGGTGACAATCAAGTCGCGTGGAGATGCCCGGGGGGGGGGGGGGAGAGTCGCGTCCCAAGGCGCAGCACAATCAATATAATTGGCATCACTTTGTGCATAAAACAGCGTGGCAGAGAAAACTTGCAGGAATTGTGAATTCTGTTCCTAAATGATGACAAAGAGTGAAGGCATTCAGTGGAAAATATACGTTCATTTATACTAGACGGAAGTATTGACAAGTCTTAAATATTATGCAAGCATTGTGAACCTAAAGGTTAATAGTGTACCAAAATTTCCGGTCCAATACGTTCAATTGCTAACAAAACATCTCACAGTACCTACTCAATGTTTTCAGTGTCAATCGACACAAAAAGAAGTTTCTTGGAGAACTCAATATACGAACCAATGAGGCTAAAATTAAGGGACTCAGACATATACGATTCCTAAAAAAAAAAGATACGTTTTCGGAAGTTCATATTCAACTATATATTTTTCTATTCTTCTTCAATTTTTACAATTGAAACGTGGACTTAGATTGGACGTTATAAATATTTTAAAATGTCATAAGCATGGATAGGCGCACTATTACCATTTACATTAATGTTGTAAAGCAGCATTACCTGCTATTAAACGTGGAATACATTGCAAAAGAGGCACAAACCTAGAATAAACTTTGATGTAATTTTCCCTTTGCAACAATACATTGTTTTTACAAGAAATTAGTGTAACATGCTTAATATTAAACAATAAAGATAGTGTTTTCCATTTATTGGTCATAACAATGGCTGATTTCAATAACTCAGACCACTTGTAGTAGACCCCTTAAAAATTACAGGTTTAAATTATCAATATCCATTGTACACAAATGCGCATTCTTATCTTATATTTATAACATTACAAGCAGTTTTATCTAATCTAATATATTACAGACGGTCCTTCAATAAAGAAGATTATTGCGTCCCACGCTCATCCGTGGTCCGAGTCTAGTCTTTCGTTTTTGTTATGGTTTAAAATGATGTTAAGTTACTGTTTAGATGGCTTGTTCAGGTAACCCATTTCTTACCCACATGCCACTCAGAAAGAAAGATTACTGTCACTGACACGTACGTTGAAAACTTAAAAACTTCCTTAAAGGGTATTAGACAGTATGACTAATGCTGTCGATTCATTATTATGTTTAGTTTAATCATTTCTGTAAACTCCTCGCTATACTAAAAATCATTTTTTCGCGGCCTTCTGTTTTTCTCGTATATTTCTATCGATGAAATGTCGATGGTATTTCTATGATATAAATGTATTTCAACACATTAACGATTTTAATTCATGCTGTTTAAATTGAATTTTGTTTAATAATTAGAAAATATAACAAAACGCATTCAAATAGATGTATATAAGGGATATTATATCGAAATGTGCCTATATTTAATAAGAACACAAAAGAAGAAAGTAATAAAAGATATTGTAACAAATCCATGTCTTGCATTGTCTGTCTAGGTTCGTGTTCACTATGGAATAATAAGCTCAAGTCACTAGATTAATGTTTAAAGAAGAATTTAATTATTGAACTTGTGTACAATAAAAACATTCCACTTCACTGGTTAATAACAAATAGTTTCCTTGTAACCAAGCAAATATCAACACATGTAGTAAAGTATCCCGTCGAACCAAATTGATCCATAGGTCAAGGTGAAGCAGTGTTAACCAGTTTGGGGGGCGGGGGGGGGGGCACGGTGGAGCGCGTTCAGCTGGCGTACCTTAGTTGGCGTAAAGTAAAGTAAAGGCGGCTGTGCATAGTGCTGGCCACACAATCACCTAGTATGCCGTGTCCACGGAAACTTGTGAACATCAACACATATAACAACCACCATACGAAGTGTCTGTGTTTTTATATCGATTTTGAAATATTTTACACAATTAGCCTACTTACATTCAATACAAATTCATAAATCAAATAACAAATATTTACTTAATGTAGCTTTATACGCTTCAAAAGTAGCCTATACCAGGTGAGATTACATCTAACTTAAGCATCGTGAAATAAATACATTAATATACTCGCCACACGTTTCCAAATTCGACTTGTACAAAACTAAAAATATCTTTCTCAGTAACTGCAAAGGGACACCACTCTTACCAAATGGTTCTCAAAGCATACACCGGTGCCCCACTGTGATGCCGGGGATTTCATTCACTATAGACACCGTGGTTTATTGCAAGGCGGAAAAAAAAATAATAGAAGAGCGCCGCGAATATTGAAAAAGGTTTTAGAACCACTGCTGTAAATAACTAAGAAACAAGGAAAAGATTGTTAGGAGTGTGAAATATATCTGTTTTTGTCGCAGTGATTTATGGGACGAAAGCCACAAACCAATTCCTTCTGTGTTCTAAAAATATGAAAAAAATCAATATAGCATTCTTTAAAACCAATGACATTATGTCTTTCTTTTCTATTTCTGTTATTTGTTTAAAATATCAAAATAGACCTTTGAAAAAAATAATAATTTGTCTTCCTGACATTGATCGTAAACAAAAATATCGGTAAACGAAAATCTCAGTAAACAAAAATCTCAATAAACAAAAATTTCAGTAAACAAAACTCGTAGTAAACAAAAATCTCACTAAACAAAAATATTAGTAAACAAAAAACTCAATAAACAAAAACCTCAATAAACAAAAATATCAGTAAACAAAATTCTTAGTAAGCTTAAATATTGGTAAACAAAAATATCAGTAAACAAAAATCTCAGTAAACAAAAATATCAGTAAACAAAAATATCAGTAAACAAAAATCTCAGTAAACAAAAATATCAGTAAACAAAAATCTCAGTAAACAAAAATCTCAGTAAACAAAAATCTCAGTAAACAAAAATATCAGTAAACAAAAATCTCAGTAAACAAAAATATCAGTAAACAAAAATCTCAGTAAACAAAAATCTCAGTAAACAAAAATATCAGTAAACAAAAATATCAGTAAACAAAAATCTCAGTAAACAAAAATATCAGTAAACAAAAATATCGGTCAACAAAAATATCAGTAAACAAAATTGTTAGTAAACTTAAATATTGGTAAACAAAAATCTTAGTAAGCAAATCTCTCAATAAACAAAATTCTTAGTAAACTAAAATATCGGTATACAAAAATCTTAGTAAACAAAAATTTTAGTCAAAAAATTCTTAGTAAATTTAAATATCGTTAAACAAAAATTTCAGTAAACAAAATTCTTAATAAATTTAAATATCGGTAAACAAAAATCTCAATAAACAAAAATCTCAGTAAACAAAAATCTCAATAAACACAAATCTCAGTAAACAAAAATCTCAATAAACAAAAAATCTCAATAAACAAAAATCTCAATAAACAAAAATCTCAATAAACCAAAATCTCAATAAACTAAAATCTCAATAAACAAAAATGTCAATAAACAAAATTTCAATAAACAAAAAATCTCAATAAAGAAAAATCTCAATAAAGAAAAATCTCAATAAACAAAAATCTCAATAAACAAAAAATCTCAGTAAACAAAAATCTGGATAAACCAAAATATCGGTAATTGAAACTTTCGGTTAACGAAAAGCTCTATTAAAAAAAATTAACAAAAAGAGCATTAACGTAAAACATTCCCGCAAGTTTCATAATCAGGAAAAGCAACAAATTAGAAATAAACCAAGTCTGAGCACTATTAGTCTAGTTCATGTACTCACAGTAAAGGTATAAACCACCGCGAGAAGTGATATACAACTTTTTTCACAAACTAAGGTTGAGTCAGCATTCAACCCCTGTGTAATAAATTAACATCTGCAATTGTTATTGATGTTGAAGGTGGGAGCCATTGCTTTGTTGAGATTTGTTATTCTGGTTGGGTATTTAGATAGTAGAAAGTGGATGATTAATTATAGTTTAGTAGCTTGTCAATTTGTTGTTACTCTTTTAATTGTCTTGGTTATTAGTCTAAGTACAAGTTCTTTATATTTTTAATGGATTGTATTTTGTCGGATCTTAGACGTGCAGATTTAGTTTATTTCAATAAATATTCCTCGTTTATGTATTGTATTTTCAATAAATATTCCTCGTTTATGTATTGTATTTTCAATAAATATTCCTCGTTTATGTATTGTATTTTGGCGGATCTTAGACGTGCAGATTTAGTTTATTTCAATAAATATTCCTCGTTTGTTTCTAAAGATTTCTTTGTATTTATTTTTAATTATAACTTTAATTTTAGTTTTAGTTTAGTTGTGTTGTTAGTTTGTCTTAGACCCTTTTAGTTGTCCTCTTAGGCATTAGACTTAAGTCGCCTTGGGTAGAACCGAGGCTGTGCAAACCAGGGACCCGCCCCTCCTCTCTAAGGAACCGGTCCCAACATATAATATATTTGGGCTTTTTCAGATGTACATCGAAAAACTCAAAGCGAAGTTTTCTAATCAAAGCCAAGACTTTCAAATTGAAGGGCTTATTTTTTTTTCATATGACATCAAGCCTAATTGTTTGATATTATTACAACCTTCTTAGATGTAAATGTTTTCTTTATTAAGTAAAGGGATATGGGCGATTTTAAACTGCAGCAGGTTCAATTTGAAACATTTAAAAAATGGGCATCTATATGTGCCCATTTGTGGATATAATCTGGAAGAAAGCTGCTTAGGAAAGTCATCTGCTATTCTCAACTAATTGGCATTCGCTCTTTCACTTTCAGCTTTTGGTTCAACTTACACTTGTGAACATATTTTATAGCACATGAAAGCTGTTTTAAGCATACAAAGGGGTCACTTACACTTGATCGCTCATTAATTTATACAGAATAATTACATTAAAAATAGTTTAATATGTTCATCTTCTTTAATGAAACGTAAATATAAGTAATTCTAAAACTAATTTATTTCCATTTTTAATTTATTAGGTTATATATAAGATACTTATTTAATAGCTCTTTATTATGTAATTTATGTAATCTATAAACTCCTTAAATGGCCAAACAATTAATGCAGGAAAAGCTTATATACAACTGTTAAAGGTAAATTATTTAAATCCTTTAATAATTAATTCTTGTAATGAATACCATTATGTTGGAATTATATAACTTAATAACAATTAGTCATTAATATTTGTTATATTACAAAACATAACCTGTTTGGCATTTATATTGAATCAAATGTAGAAAAGTGTGTTAATTAAAGGGAGATAATTATCCTTGTTTTATTTGCGCTAAAATTTCTAAAGTGCGTCTTTTTTTTCTTTAATAAAATAATGAATAGCTTCCTTTTAATAACATTAAATTGATCTAACTGTAAAATGTAAGTGAAAGTTATAAATTTTATAATTTAAAGAGTTTATATGTATACTTCTTATCATTACATTAACTACTAAGTTTGTTGGATTACACGAATCTATTCCGCATATTAACAATGGTAATAAGTCATTCACTAGTTCAAACATTGAAAGACTTTTCAGTTTTAACTGAGATCAAAATATAATATAAGTAACATTTGCAGGTGTAAGATCCTCATCTTGGCTAGATAATGTTAAGACCAACATTAATTACCGTAAATGTGAAAGTTTAGTAATACAATATTGTATTTGATGTAGATGCAAAAAATGGTGATAATGATAATCACAAAGACGTTTATTTTGTATTACGGTAAATATAAAACACTTAAACGATTTTCTCTATAAATAATCTCCGGTGCTTTTGGCCTTGGTCTTGCTACGGAGTTACATTAATTGTCCCATAAACATAATATTTAAAAAGTATAATAGAGCAGGTGGACTTTGAAGCTGTTGGCATGCTGAACAATTTAGAAATCGTAGTTTTGCACACAGTTAGCTAAAGTTTGCGAAAACGGGCCACGTCATGCAAACTGATTATGTATCTAATTCAATGCTCAGCCAAATTTACTGCCTCGAAATCAATGACGAGTATACGTCATGCCTGGGTAGACTCAGACACGCCCTCAAGACACTAAGGTAAGGTTTTAAACCAGATTCCTTTTGGGTAGAAAACCAACGTCTAGTCTATAGACCACAACCTCCTACATAGCAAAATGTCTATTAACATATAAACATATGTACAAAGAATCTTCTTTTCTGAAAATGTTTGCAACGCAGATAGCCAGGAGAATTAACTAACATAAACATCCTCTAAATCTGAATACTCATTTGAATATAGAAGAAACAAAACCCCACCCCCCTCAAGGTATAATTTATGCATAAAAACACAAAACGAAAATACGCACTTCTGCCTATTTGCAATTTTTTTTAAACATGTACACAAAACGGTTAACCAATCGCTGCTCTTAGAATTTCGACCATGTGATGCACATGTCGTCCGATGGTTTCTTATTTACAAATGTCGTCACATCCGGGACCAATTTAAGCCCAACAACAAATGTTCGTTTTTTTTTAATTCTCTTATTTCTTCATTTTCATACATTTGACTCGCTTAGAATCTCAAACAAGTCTTTTAATCAAATGTAATGCAAAGTAGTGTCTCCACTGTGGCGTCCAATTGGGGAGTAACTCCAAATGAAATGAAAGCTTGAAATGTTTTATACATATTCAACCCCAGACTAGGGAGACAATGGGGTGTAGAATCAAATCATCGCAGTGACAAAATTATCTAAATATGCAGAGTCAAAAAGTTCCAAATGCAATTTCTTTTTTCTTTTCTTAAATTCTTTGTTTTTATTCTCTTCACACGCCGTTCTTTGATTTCCGGTCCCACTTTTGTCAAGCACGTGACCAGCTTAGCCAATAAGATGAATGATGAAACTGAAGAAAAAGGACGAGGGGTAAGGCAGCTCCCTGAGAAGAGGACACGGACGTTGTCGAGAAAGGCGATTTAGGGTCCCTGAGTTACTAGAAATAGATTTGGTCTATGCATTAGTTAATGTGATGTCATTGGGTACAAAGTGTGGCGGGGGCGTACGGTAAAGCCTCGGGAGTGTGATGACCGTTGACAGAGATGCTACGAAATGTTGTGGTTTGAAGGGATTGGGGCGGTGGGGGAGGGGGATTTACCGATGGTCATTTCCGGCATGATAAGTGGCGGGTCTGTCTGACGAAGGGCAGGGTGGAAGGAAAGGCTGTAGGGTCATTTAAATGGTAATACGTTTAACGGGACGTGAGACCACTACAGCTAGAATAGACTTGTAGCTTAATTAAGTACTGTAGTATAATTAGATTTACTATTTCTCATTTACTGAAAGACAATGAGATTTTCATCAAGCTTGAAGTGTACATATATACTTACAAGCTAAGTTCCTCGGTGTTGCCTGGGGAAAAATTAAATATGCCTTTATAAGATACATATAAGAATTTCATAAACTACAATGAACAGAAAGCTGTTGATCTAGAAAATACTTAAAATATATAATTATTATTTACTGAAAACATTAAGGAAAGTATTTAAAATAAATATTAAAATCGGGTTAAAAAAAAGCAAGTCTTTTTATTAAACAAAAAGCTAAATTGCCCGGCGTTGTCCGTGACATAAATACATAGGTCAGAGGCCTAAGCTTATATTGTAGCTGCAGATGAATATTGTATAAACTGCAATGAACAGAAAGCTATAAGAATTTTAAAATATTGTAATCGGGTTAAAAAAAAGCATGTCTTTATATTAAGTTTGAGTATGAGTTTGTTGTAATTCCGGCCCATCAACATCGAAGGTAATATAAGGCCTTTTTTCTTTCTATGTAACAAAAAGTTAGGACTAAGCCTGGCCCTGTGGATGAGAATCAAACACCCGTCTCCTGTTTGTGTCTAATATTTAATTATTAGATTTTACTTACTGAATTATTTTAGAAAAGCTTTAAGTATTACAGTTCTGTACAATCTTAAAAAAAATATATTAGTGGAAACTTTTTAATATAGTGGAAAAAGGCAGACGTGGGGGATCCATATCAGGTCGCCCGCATGGTCGTCGGATACGCTAAACACTCAGCTAGGGAAGACACCAGCGGAAAGCGAGATCGCAGAAGTAAAATAAGAGACAGTAAGATTACGTGTCTTCAAATTAACCAATGGGGCTCTAAATCCAAACACACAGTGTAATTTATCTTTAGAGAGATTATACTAAATTAGAACTCTACCGACACTTTCCTTACTAAGGAGAAACAGTTTTTGAGACCAAAATTAGGTCGTCCGCGTGCCATTTAAAATCACGTACCGTAGGTCGTTGACTTCTGGTCCATAGCACATGCGAAGCAGTGTATCCTGTTTTCGTTGCCATGGCATATAAGAGGACAGTGTTTAAATGACAATGCCCAACCGGTTTTGATTTTGTATCAATGCCAGGAAACCAACCAACTCGACTTGTGATACTCTGGGACAGCGTTCAGGTAACCAACCAACTCGACTTGTGATACTCTGGGACAGCGTTCAGGTAACCAACCAACTCGACTTGTGATACTCTCGGACAGCGTTCAGGTAACAAACCAACTCGACTTGTGATACTCTGGGACAGCGTTCAGGTAACCAACCAACTCGACTTGTGATACTCTGGGACAGCGTTCAGGTAACCAACCAACTCGACTTGTGATACTCTGGGACAGCGTTCAGGTAACCAACCAACTCGACTTGTGATACTCTGGGACAGCGTTCAGGTAACCAACCAACTCGACTTGTGATACTCTGGGACAGCGTTCAGGTAACCAACCAACTCGACTTGTGATACTCTGGGACAGCGTTCAGGTAACCAACCAACTCGACTTGTGATACTCTGGGACAGCGTTCAGGTAACCAACCAACTCGACTTGTGATACTATGGGACAGCGTTCAGGTAACCAACCATCTCGACTTGTGATACTCTCGGACAGCGTTCAGGTAACAAACCAACTCGACTTGTGATACTCTGGGACAGCGTTCAGGTAACCAACCAACTCGACTTGTGATACTCTGGGACAGCGTTCAGGTAACCAACCAACTCGACTTGTGATACTCTGGGACAGCGTTCAGGTAACCAACCAACTCGACTTGTGATACTCTGGGACAGCGTTCAGGTAACCAACCAACTCGACTTGTGATACTCTGGGACAGCGTTCAGGTAACCAACCAACTCGACTTGTGATACTCTGGGACAGCGTTCAGGTAACCAACCAACTCGACTTGTGATACTCTGGGACAGCGTTCAGGTAACCAACCAACTCGACTTGTGATACTATGGGACAGCGTTCAGGTAACCAACCATCTCGACTTGTGATACTCTGGGACAGCGTTCAGGTAACCAACCAACTCGACTTGTGATACTCTGGGACAGCGTTAAGGTAACCAACGAACTCGACTTGTGATACTCTGGGACAGCGTTCAGGTAACCAACCAACTCGACTTGTGATACTCTGGGACAGCGTTCAGGTAACCAACCAACTCGACTTGTGAAACTCTGGAACAGCGTTCAGGTATCCAACCAACTCGACTGGTGATACTCTGGGATAGCGTTCAGGTAACCAACAAACTCGACTTTTGATACTCTGGGACAGCGTTCAGGTAACCAACCAACTTGACTTGTGATACTCTGGAACAGCGTTCAGGTAACCAACCAACTCGACTTGCGATACTCTGGGACAGCGTTCAGGTAACCAACCAACTCGACTGGTGATACTCTGGAACAGCGTTCAGGTAACCAACCAACTCGACTTGTGATACTCTGAGACAGCGTTCAGGTAACCAACCAACTCGACTTGTGATACTCTGGGACAGCGTTCAGGTAACCAACCAACTCGACTTGTGATACTCTGGAACAGCGTTCAGGTAACCAACCAACTCGACTTGCGATACTCTGGGACAGCGTTTAGGTAACCAACCAACTCGACTTGTGATACTCTGGAACAGCGTTCAGTTAACCAACCAACTCGACTTGTGATACTCTGGGACAGCGTTCAGGTAACCAACCAACTCGACTTGTGATACTCTGGGACAGCGTTCAGGTAACCAACCAAATCGACTTGTGATACTCTGGGACAGCGTTCAGGTAACCAACCAACTCGACTTGTGATACTCTGGAACAGCGTTCAGGTAACCAACCAACTCGACTTGTGATACTTTGTAACAGCGTTCAGGTAACCAACCAACTCGACTTGTGATACTCTGAAACAGCGATAAGGTAACCAACCAACTCGACTTGTGATACTCTGGGACAGCGTTCAGGTAACCAACTTGACTTGTGATACTCTGGGACAGCGTTCAGGTAACCAACCAACTCGACTTGTCATACTCTGGGACAGCGTTCAGGTAACCAACCAACTCGACTTGTCATACTCTGGAACAGTGTTCAGGTAACCAACGAACTCGACTTGTAATACTCTGGAACAGCGTTCAGGTAACCAACCAACTCGACTTGTGATACTCTGGGACAGCGTTCAGGTAACCAACCAACTCGACTTATGATTCTCTGGAACAGCGTTCAGGTAACCAACCATCTCGACTGGTGATACTCTGGGATAGCGTTCAGGTAACCAACCAACTCGACTTGTGATACTCTGGAACAGCGTTCAGGTAACCAACCAACTCGACTTGCGATACTCTGGAACAGCGTTCAGGTAACCAACCAACTCGACTTGCGATACTCTGGGACAGCGTTTAGGTAACCAACCAACTCGACTTGTGATACTCTGGAACAGCGTTCAGGTAACCAACCAACTCGATTTGTGATACTCTGGGACAGCGTTCAGGTAACCAACCAACTCGACTTGTGATACTCTGGGACAGCGTTCAGGTAACCAACAAACTCGACTTGTGATACTCTGGGACAGCGTTCAGGTAACCAACCAACTCGACTTGTGATACTCTGGGACAGCGTTCAGGTAACCAACCAACTCGACTTGTGATACTATGGGACAGCGTTCAGGTAACCAACCATCTCGACTTGTGATACTCTGGGACAGCGTTCAGGAAACCAACCAACTCGACTTGTAATACTCTGGGACAGCGTTCAGGTAACCAACAAACTCGACTTGTGATTCTCTAAGACAGCGTTCAGGTAACCAACCAACTCGACTTGTGATACTCTGGGACAGCGTTAAGGTAACCAACGAACTCGACTTGTGATACTCTGGAACAGCGTTCAGGTAACCAACCAACTCGACTTGTGATACTCTGGGACAGCGTTCAGGTAACCAACCAACTCGACTTGTGATACTTTGGAACAGCGTTCAGGTATCCAACCAACTCGACTGGTGATACTCTGGGATAGCGTTCAGGTAACCAACAAACTCGACTTGTGATACTCTGGGACAGCGTTCAGGTAACCAACCAACTCGACTTGCGATACTCTGGGACAGCGTTTAGGTAACCAACCAACTCGACTTGTGATACTCTGGAACAGCGTTCAGGTATCCAACCAACTCGACTTGTGATACTCTGAAACAGCGTTCAGGTAACCAACCAACTCGACTTGTGATACTCTGGGACAGCGTTAAGGTAACCAACCAACTCGACGTGTGATACTCTGGAACAGCGTTCAGGTAACCAACTCGACTTGTGATACTCTGGGACAGCGTTCAGGAAACCAACCAACTCGACTTGTCATACTCTGGGACAGCGTTCAGGTAACCAACCAACTCGACTTGTCATACTCTGGAACAGTGTTCAGGTAACCAACGAACTCGACTTGTGATACTCTGGAACAGCGTTCAGGTAACCAACGAACTCGACTTGTGATACTCTGGGACAGCGTTCAGGTAACCAACCAACTCGACTTATGATTCATTGGAACAGCGTTCAGGTAACCAACCAACTCGACTGGTGATACTCTGGGATAGCGTTCAGGTAACCAACCAACTCGACTTGTGATACTCTGGAACAGCGTTCAGGTAACCAACCAACTCGACTTGTGATACTCTGGAACAGCGTTAAGGTAATCAACCAACTCGACTTGCAATACTCTGGGACAGCGTTTAGGTAACCAACCAACTCGACTTGTGATACTCTGGAACAGCGTTCAGGTAACCAACCAACTCGACTTGTGATACTCTGGGACAGCGTTCAGAATACCAACCAACTCGACTTGTGATACTCTGGGACAGCGTTTAGGTAACCAACTAAATCGACTTGTGATACTCTGGGACAGCGTTCAGGTAACCAACCAACTCGACTTGTGATACTTTGGAACAGCGTTCAGGTAACCAACCAACTCGACTTGTGATACTCTGGGACAGCGTTCAGGTAACCAACCAACTCGACTTGTGATACTCTGGGACAGCGTTCAGGTAACCAACCAACTCGACTTGTGATACTCTGGAACAGCGTTCAGGTAACCAACCAACTCGACTGGTGATACTCTGGGATAGCGTTTAGGTAACCAACAGACTCGACTTGTGATACTCTGGAACAGCGTTTAGGTAACCAACCAACTCGACTTGTGATACTCTGGGACAGCGTTCAGTTAACCAATCAACTCGACTTGTGATACCCTGGGACAGCGTTCAGGTAATTAACCAACTCGACGTGTGATACTCTGGAACAGCGTTCAGGTAACCAACCAACTCGAGTTGTGATACTCTGGGACAGCGTTCAGGTAAAAAAATCGACTTGTGATACTCTGGGACAGCGTTCAGGTAACCAACCAACTCGACTAGTGATACTCTGGGACAGCGTTCAGGTAACCAACCAACTCGACTTGTGATACTCTGGGAAAGCGTTCAGGTAACCAACCAACTCGACTTGTACTACTCTGGGACAGTGTTCAGGTAATCAACAAACTCGACTTGTGATACTCTGGAACAGCGTTCAGGTAACCAACCAACTCGACTTGTGATACTCTGGGATAGCGTTCAGGTAACCAACCAACTCGACTTGTGATACTCTGGAACAGCGTTCAGGTAACCAACAAACTCGACTGGTGATACTCTGGGATAGCGTTCAGGTAACCAACCAACTCGACTTGTGATACTCTGGAACAGCGTTCAGGTAACCAACCAACTCGACTTGTGATACTCTGGGACAGCGTTTAGGTAACCAACCAACTCGACTTGTGATACTCTGGGACAGCGTTCAGGTAACCAACCAACTCGACTTGTGATACTCTGGAACAGCGTTCATTAACCAACCAACTCGACTTGTGATACTCTGGAACAGCGTTCAGGTAACCAACTCGACTTCTGATACTCTGGGACAGCGTTCAGGTAACCAACCAACTCGACTTGTGATACTCTGGGACAGCGTTCAGGTAACCAACCAACTCGACTTGTGATACTCTGGGACAGCGTTCAGGTAACCAACCAACTCGACTTGTGATACTATGGGACAGCGTTCAGTTAACCAACCAACTCGACTTGTGATACTCTGGGACAGCGTTCAGGTAACCAACAAACTCGACTTGTGATACTCTGGAACAGCGTTCAGGTAACCAACGAACTCGACTTGTGATATTCTGGGACAGCGTTCAGGTAAACAACCAACTCGACTTGTGATACTCTGGGACAGCGTTCAGGTAACCAACCAACTCGACTTGTGATACTCTGGGACAGCGTTCAGGTAACCAACCAACTCGACTTGTGATACTTTGGGACAGCGTTCAGGTAACCAGCCAACTCGACTTGTGATACTCTGGAACAGCGTTCAGGTAACCAACCAACTCGACTTGTGATACTCTGGAACAGCGTTCAGGTAACCAACTCGACTTGTGATACTCTGGGACAGCGTTCAGGTAACCAACCAACTCGACTTGTGATACTCTGGGACAGCGTTCAGGTAACCAACCAACTCGACTTGTGATACTATGGGACAGCGTTCAGTTAACCAACCAACTCGACTTGTGATACTCTGGGACAGTGTTCAGGTAACCAACCAACTCGACTTGTGATACTCTGGAACAGCGTTAAGGTAACCAACCAACTCGACTTGTGATATTCTGGGACAGTGTTCAGGTAACCAACCAACTCGACTTGTGATACTCTGGTACAGCGTTCAGGTAACCAACCAACTCGACTTGTAATACTCTGGGACAGCGTTCAGGTAACCAACCAACTCGACTTGTGATACTCTGGGATAGCGTTCAGGTAACCAACCAACTCGACTTGTGATACTCTGGAACAGCGTTCAGGTAACCAACCAACTCGACTGGTGATACTCTGCGATAGCGTTCAGGTAACCAACCAACTCGACTTGTGATACTCTGGAACAGCGTTCAGGTTACCAACCAACTTGACTTGTGATACTCTGGGACAGCGTTCAAGTAACCAACCAACTCGACTTGTGATACTCTGGAACAGCGTTCAGGTAACCAACCAACTCGACTTGTGATACTCTGGGACAGCGTTCAGGTAACCAACCAACTCGACTGGTGATACTCTGGAATAGCGTTCAGGTAACCAACCAACTCGACTTGTGATACTCTGAGACAGCGTTCAGGTAACTAACCAACTCGACTTGTGATACTCTGGAACAGCGTTTAGGTAACCAACCAACTCGACTTGTGATACACTGGGACAGCGTTAAGTAAATAACTAACTCGACTTGTGATACTCTGGGACAGCGTTCAGGTAACCAACCAACTCGACTTGTGATACTCTGGGACAGCGTTCAGGTAACCAACCAACTCGACTTGTGATACTCTGGGACAGCGTTCAGGTAACCAACCAACTCGACTTGTGATACTCTGGAACAGCGTTCAGGTAACCAACCAACTCGACTTGTGATACTCTGGGATAGCGTTCAGGTAACCAACCAACTCGTCTTGTGATACTCTGGAACAGCGTTCAGGTAACCAACAAACTCGACTGGTGATACTCAGGGATAGCGTTCAGGTAACCAACCAACTCAACTTGTGATACTCTGGAACAGCGTTCAGGTAACCAACCAACTCGACTTGTGATACTCTGGGACAGCGTTTAGGTAACCAACCAACTCGACTTGTGATACTCTGGGACAGCGTTCAGGTAACCAACCAACTCGACTTTTAATACTCTGGAACAGCGTTCATTAACCAACCAACTTGACTTGTGATACTCTGGAACAGCGTTCAGGTAACCAACCAACTCGACTTGTGATACTATGGGACAGCGTTCAGTTAACCAACCAACTCGACTTGTGATACTCTGGGACAGCGTTCAGGTAACCAACAAACTCGACTTGTGATACTCTGGAACAGCGTTCAGGTAACCAACCAACTCGACTTGTGATATTCTGGGACAGCGTTCAGGTAAACAACCAACTCGACTTGTGATACTCTGGGACAGCGTTCAGGTAACCAACCAACTCGACTTGTGATACTCTGGGACAGCGTTCAGGTAACCAACCAACTCGACTTGTGATACTCTGGGACAGCGTTCAGGTAACCAGCCAACTCGACTTGTGATACTCTGGAACAGCGTTCAGGTAACCAACCAACTCGACTTGTGATACTCTGGAACAGCGTTCAGGTAACCAACTCGACTTGTGATACTCTGGGACAGCGTTCAGGTAACCAACCAACTCGACTTGTGATACTCTGGGACAGCGTTCAGGTAACCAACCAACTCGACTTGTGATACTATGGGACAGCGTTCAGTTAACCAACCAACTCGACTTGTGATACTCTGGGACAGTGTTCAGGTAACCAACCAACTCGACTTGTGATACTCTGGAACAGCGTTAAGGTAACCAACCAACTCGACTTGTGATATTCTGGGACAGTGTTCAGGTAACCAACCAACTCGACTTGTGATACTCTGGTACAGCGTTCAGGTAACCAACCAACTCGACTTGTAATACTCTGGGACAGCGTTCAGGTAACCAACCAACTCGACTTGTGATACTCTGGGATAGCGTTCAGGTAACCAACCAACTCGACTTGTGATACTCTGGAACAGCGTTCAGGTAACCAACCAACTCGACTGGTGATACTCTGCGATAGCGTTCAGGTAACCAACCAACTCGACTTGTGATACTCTGGAACAGCGTTCAGGTTACCAACCAACTTGACTTGTGATACTCTGGGACAGCGTTCAAGTAACCAACCAACTCGACTTGTGATACTCTGGAACAGCGTTCAGGTAACCAACCAACTCGACTTGTGATACTCTGGGACAGCGTTCAGGTAACCAACCAACTCGACTGGTGATACTCTGGAATAGCGTTCAGGTAACCAACCAACTCGACTTGTGATACTCTGAGACAGCGTTCAGGTAACTAACCAACTCGACTTGTGATACTCTGGAACAGCGTTTAGGTAACCAACCAACTCGACTTGTGATACACTGGGACAGCGTTAAGTAAATAACTAACTCGACTTGTGATACTCTGGGACAGCGTTCAGGTAACCAACCAACTCGACTTGTGATACTCTGGGACAGCGTTCAGGTAACCAACCAACTCGACTTGTGATACTCTGGGACAGCGTTCAGGTAACCAACCAACTCGACTTGTGATACTCTGGAACAGCGTTCAGGTAACCAACCAACTCGACTTGTGATACTCTGGGATAGCGTTCAGGTAACCAACCAACTCGTCTTGTGATACTCTGGAACAGCGTTCAGGTAACCAACAAACTCGACTGGTGATACTCTGGGATAGCGTTCAGGTAACCAACCAACTCAACTTGTGATACTCTGGAACAGCGTTCAGGTAACCAACCAACTCGACTTGTGATACTCTGGGACAGCGTTTAGGTAACCAACCAACTCGACTTGTGATACTCTGGGACAGCGTTCAGGTAACCAACCAACTCGACTTTTAATACTCTGGAACAGCGTTCATTAACCAACCAACTTGACTTGTGATACTCTGGAACAGCGTTCAGGTAACCAACCAACTCGACTTGTGATACTATGGGACAGCGTTCAGTTAACCAACCAACTCGACTTGTGATACTCTGGGACAGCGTTCAGGTAACCAACAAACTCGACTTGTGATACTCTGGAACAGCGTTCAGGTAACCAACCAACTCGACTTGTGATATTCTGGAACAGCGTTCAGGTAACCAACCAACTCGACTTGTGATACTCTGGGACAGCGTTTAGGTAACCAACCAACTCGACTTGTGATACTCTGGGACAGCGTTCAGGTAACCAACCAACTCGACTTGTGATACTCTGGGAAAGCGTTCAGGTAACCAACCAACTCGACTTGTACTACTCTGGGACAGTGTTCAGGTAATCAACAAACTCGACTTGTGATACTCTGGAACAGCGTTCAGGTAACCAACCAACTCGACTTGTGATACTCTGGGATAGCGTTCAGGTAACCAACCAACTCGACTTGTGATACTCTGGAACAGCGTTCAGGTAACCAACAAACTCGACTGGTGATACTCTGGGATAGCGTTCAGGTAACCAACCAACTCGACTTGTGATACTCTGGAACAGCGTTCAGGTAACCAACCAACTCGACTTGTGATACTCTGGGACAGCGTTTAGGTAACCAACCAACTCGACTTGTGATACTCTGGGACAGCGTTCAGGTAACCAACCAACTCGACTTGTGATACTCTGGAACAGCGTTCATTAACCAACCAACTCGACTTGTGATACTCTGGAACAGCGTTCAGGTAACCAACTCGACTTCTGATACTCTGGGACAGCGTTCAGGTAACCAACCAACTCGACTTGTGATACTCTGGGACAGCGTTCAGGTAACCAACCAACTCGACTTGTGATACTCTGGGACAGCGTTCAGGTAACCAACCAACTCGACTTGTGATACTATGGGACAGCGTTCAGTTAACCAACCAACTCGACTTGTGATACTCTGGGACAGCGTTCAGGTAACCAACAAACTCGACTTGTGATACTCTGGAACAGCGTTCAGGTAACCAACGAACTCGACTTGTGATATTCTGGGACAGCGTTCAGGTAAACAACCAACTCGACTTGTGATACTCTGGGACAGCGTTCAGGTAACCAACCAACTCGACTTGTGATACTCTGGGACAGCGTTCAGGTAACCAACCAACTCGACTTGTGATACTTTGGGACAGCGTTCAGGTAACCAGCCAACTCGACTTGTGATACTCTGGAACAGCGTTCAGGTAACCAACCAACTCGACTTGTGATACTCTGGAACAGCGTTCAGGTAACCAACTCGACTTGTGATACTCTGGGACAGCGTTCAGGTAACCAACCAACTCGACTTGTGATACTCTGGGACAGCGTTCAGGTAACCAACCAACTCGACTTGTGATACTATGGGACAGCGTTCAGTTAACCAACCAACTCGACTTGTGATACTCTGGGACAGTGTTCAGGTAACCAACCAACTCGACTTGTGATACTCTGGAACAGCGTTAAGGTAACCAACCAACTCGACTTGTGATATTCTGGGACAGTGTTCAGGTAACCAACCAACTCGACTTGTGATACTCTGGTACAGCGTTCAGGTAACCAACCAACTCGACTTGTAATACTCTGGGACAGCGTTCAGGTAACCAACCAACTCGACTTGTGATACTCTGGGATAGCGTTCAGGTAACCAACCAACTCGACTTGTGATACTCTGGAACAGCGTTCAGGTAACCAACCAACTCGACTGGTGATACTCTGCGATAGCGTTCAGGTAACCAACCAACTCGACTTGTGATACTCTGGAACAGCGTTCAGGTTACCAACCAACTTGACTTGTGATACTCTGGGACAGCGTTCAAGTAACCAACCAACTCGACTTGTGATACTCTGGAACAGCGTTCAGGTAACCAACCAACTCGACTTGTGATACTCTGGGACAGCGTTCAGGTAACCAACCAACTCGACTGGTGATACTCTGGAATAGCGTTCAGGTAACCAACCAACTCGACTTGTGATACTCTGAGACAGCGTTCAGGTAACTAACCAACTCGACTTGTGATACTCTGGAACAGCGTTTAGGTAACCAACCAACTCGACTTGTGATACACTGGGACAGCGTTAAGTAAATAACTAACTCGACTTGTGATACTCTGGGACAGCGTTCAGGTAACCAACCAACTCGACTTGTGATACTCTGGGACAGCGTTCAGGTAACCAACCAACTCGACTTGTGATACTCTGGGACAGCGTTCAGGTAACCAACCAACTCGACTTGTGATACTCTGGAACAGCGTTCAGGTAACCAACCAACTCGACTTGTGATACTCTGGGATAGCGTTCAGGTAACCAACCAACTCGTCTTGTGATACTCTGGAACAGCGTTCAGGTAACCAACAAACTCGACTGGTGATACTCAGGGATAGCGTTCAGGTAACCAACCAACTCAACTTGTGATACTCTGGAACAGCGTTCAGGTAACCAACCAACTCGACTTGTGATACTCTGGGACAGCGTTTAGGTAACCAACCAACTCGACTTGTGATACTCTGGGACAGCGTTCAGGTAACCAACCAACTCGACTTTTAATACTCTGGAACAGCGTTCATTAACCAACCAACTTGACTTGTGATACTCTGGAACAGCGTTCAGGTAACCAACCAACTCGACTTGTGATACTATGGGACAGCGTTCAGTTAACCAACCAACTCGACTTGTGATACTCTGGGACAGCGTTCAGGTAACCAACAAACTCGACTTGTGATACTCTGGAACAGCGTTCAGGTAACCAACCAACTCGACTTGTGATATTCTGGGACAGCGTTCAGGTAAACAACCAACTCGACTTGTGATACTCTGGGACAGCGTTCAGGTAACCAACCAACTCGACTTGTGATACTCTGGGACAGCGTTCAGGTAACCAACCAACTCGACTTGTGATACTCTGGGACAGCGTTCAGGTAACCAGCCAACTCGACTTGTGATACTCTGGAACAGCGTTCAGGTAACCAACCAACTCGACTTGTGATACTCTGGAACAGCGTTCAGGTAACCAACTCGACTTGTGATACTCTGGGACAGCGTTCAGGTAACCAACCAACTCGACTTGTGATACTCTGGGACAGCGTTCAGGTAACCAACCAACTCGACTTGTGATACTATGGGACAGCGTTCAGTTAACCAACCAACTCGACTTGTGATACTCTGGGACAGTGTTCAGGTAACCAACCAACTCGACTTGTGATACTCTGGAACAGCGTTAAGGTAACCAACCAACTCGACTTGTGATATTCTGGGACAGTGTTCAGGTAACCAACCAACTCGACTTGTGATACTCTGGTACAGCGTTCAGGTAACCAACCAACTCGACTTGTAATACTCTGGGACAGCGTTCAGGTAACCAACCAACTCGACTTGTGATACTCTGGGATAGCGTTCAGGTAACCAACCAACTCGACTTGTGATACTCTGGAACAGCGTTCAGGTAACCAACCAACTCGACTGGTGATACTCTGCGATAGCGTTCAGGTAACCAACCAACTCGACTTGTGATACTCTGGAACAGCGTTCAGGTTACCAACCAACTTGACTTGTGATACTCTGGGACAGCGTTCAAGTAACCAACCAACTCGACTTGTGATACTCTGGAACAGCGTTCAGGTAACCAACCAACTCGACTTGTGATACTCTGGGACAGCGTTCAGGTAACCAACCAACTCGACTGGTGATACTCTGGAATAGCGTTCAGGTAACCAACCAACTCGACTTGTGATACTCTGAGACAGCGTTCAGGTAACTAACCAACTCGACTTGTGATACTCTGGAACAGCGTTTAGGTAACCAACCAACTCGACTTGTGATACACTGGGACAGCGTTAAGTAAATAACTAACTCGACTTGTGATACTCTGGGACAGCGTTCAGGTAACCAACCAACTCGACTTGTGATACTCTGGGACAGCGTTCAGGTAACCAACCAACTCGACTTGTGATACTCTGGGACAGCGTTCAGGTAACCAACCAACTCGACTTGTGATACTCTGGAACAGCGTTCAGGTAACCAACCAACTCGACTTGTGATACTCTGGGATAGCGTTCAGGTAACCAACCAACTCGTCTTGTGATACTCTGGAACAGCGTTCAGGTAACCAACAAACTCGACTGGTGATACTCTGGGATAGCGTTCAGGTAACCAACCAACTCAACTTGTGATACTCTGGAACAGCGTTCAGGTAACCAACCAACTCGACTTGTGATACTCTGGGACAGCGTTTAGGTAACCAACCAACTCGACTTGTGATACTCTGGGACAGCGTTCAGGTAACCAACCAACTCGACTTTTAATACTCTGGAACAGCGTTCATTAACCAACCAACTTGACTTGTGATACTCTGGAACAGCGTTCAGGTAACCAACCAACTCGACTTGTGATACTATGGGACAGCGTTCAGTTAACCAACCAACTCGACTTGTGATACTCTGGGACAGCGTTCAGGTAACCAACAAACTCGACTTGTGATACTCTGGAACAGCGTTCAGGTAACCAACCAACTCGACTTGTGATATTCTGGAACAGCGTTCAGGTAACCAACCAACTCGACTTGTGATACTCTGGGACAGCGTTTAGGTAACCAACCAACTCGACTTGTGATACTCTGGGACAGCGTTCAGGTAACCAACCAACTCGACTTGTGATACTCTGGAACAGCGTTCATTAACCAACCAACTCGACTTGTGATACTCTGGAACAGCGTTCAGGTAACCAACTCGACTTCTGATACTCTGGGACAGCGTTCAGGTAACCAACCAACTCGACTTGTGATACTCTGGGACAGCGTTCAGGTAACCAACCAACTCGACTTGTGATACTCTGGGACAGCGTTCAGGTAACCAACCAACTCGACTTGTGATACTATGGGACAGCGTTCAGTTAACCAACCAACTCGACTTGTGATACTCTGGGACAGCGTTCAGGTAACCAACAAACTCGACTTGTGATACTCTGGAACAGCGTTCAGGTAACCAACGAACTCGACTTGTGATATTCTGGGACAGCGTTCAGGTAAACAACCAACTCGACTTGTGATACTCTGGGACAGCGTTCAGGTAACCAACCAACTCGACTTGTGATACTCTGGGACAGCGTTCAGGTAACCAACCAACTCGACTTGTGATACTTTGGGACAGCGTTCAGGTAACCAGCCAACTCGACTTGTGATACTCTGGAACAGCGTTCAGGTAACCAACCAACTCGACTTGTGATACTCTGGAACAGCGTTCAGGTAACCAACTCGACTTGTGATACTCTGGGACAGCGTTCAGGTAACCAACCAACTCGACTTGTGATACTCTGGGACAGCGTTCAGGTAACCAACCAACTCGACTTGTGATACTATGGGACAGCGTTCAGTTAACCAACCAACTCGACTTGTGATACTCTGGGACAGTGTTCAGGTAACCAACCAACTCGACTTGTGATACTCTGGAACAGCGTTAAGGTAACCAACCAACTCGACTTGTGATATTCTGGGACAGTGTTCAGGTAACCAACCAACTCGACTTGTGATACTCTGGTACAGCGTTCAGGTAACCAACCAACTCGACTTGTAATACTCTGGGACAGCGTTCAGGTAACCAACCAACTCGACTTGTGATACTCTGGGATAGCGTTCAGGTAACCAACCAACTCGACTTGTGATACTCTGGAACAGCGTTCAGGTAACCAACCAACTCGACTGGTGATACTCTGCGATAGCGTTCAGGTAACCAACCAACTCGACTTGTGATACTCTGGAACAGCGTTCAGGTTACCAACCAACTTGACTTGTGATACTCTGGGACAGCGTTCAAGTAACCAACCAACTCGACTTGTGATACTCTGGAACAGCGTTCAGGTAACCAACCAACTCGACTTGTGATACTCTGGGACAGCGTTCAGGTAACCAACCAACTCGACTGGTGATACTCTGGAATAGCGTTCAGGTAACCAACCAACTCGACTTGTGATACTCTGAGACAGCGTTCAGGTAACTAACCAACTCGACTTGTGATACTCTGGAACAGCGTTTAGGTAACCAACCAACTCGACTTGTGATACACTGGGACAGCGTTAAGTAAATAACTAACTCGACTTGTGATACTCTGGGACAGCGTTCAGGTAACCAACCAACTCGACTTGTGATACTCTGGGACAGCGTTCAGGTAACCAACCAACTCGACTTGTGATACTCTGGGACAGCGTTCAGGTAACCAACCAACTCGACTTGTGATACTCTGGAACAGCGTTCAGGTAACCAACCAACTCGACTTGTGATACTCTGGGATAGCGTTCAGGTAACCAACCAACTCGTCTTGTGATACTCTGGAACAGCGTTCAGGTAACCAACAAACTCGACTGGTGATACTCAGGGATAGCGTTCAGGTAACCAACCAACTCAACTTGTGATACTCTGGAACAGCGTTCAGGTAACCAACCAACTCGACTTGTGATACTCTGGGACAGCGTTTAGGTAACCAACCAACTCGACTTGTGATACTCTGGGACAGCGTTCAGGTAACCAACCAACTCGACTTTTAATACTCTGGAACAGCGTTCATTAACCAACCAACTTGACTTGTGATACTCTGGAACAGCGTTCAGGTAACCAACCAACTCGACTTGTGATACTATGGGACAGCGTTCAGTTAACCAACCAACTCGACTTGTGATACTCTGGGACAGCGTTCAGGTAACCAACAAACTCGACTTGTGATACTCTGGAACAGCGTTCAGGTAACCAACCAACTCGACTTGTGATATTCTGGGACAGCGTTCAGGTAAACAACCAACTCGACTTGTGATACTCTGGGACAGCGTTCAGGTAACCAACCAACTCGACTTGTGATACTCTGGGACAGCGTTCAGGTAACCAACCAACTCGACTTGTGATACTCTGGGACAGCGTTCAGGTAACCAGCCAACTCGACTTGTGATACTCTGGAACAGCGTTCAGGTAACCAACCAACTCGACTTGTGATACTCTGGAACAGCGTTCAGGTAACCAACTCGACTTGTGATACTCTGGGACAGCGTTCAGGTAACCAACCAACTCGACTTGTGATACTCTGGGACAGCGTTCAGGTAACCAACCAACTCGACTTGTGATACTATGGGACAGCGTTCAGTTAACCAACCAACTCGACTTGTGATACTCTGGGACAGTGTTCAGGTAACCAACCAACTCGACTTGTGATACTCTGGAACAGCGTTAAGGTAACCAACCAACTCGACTTGTGATATTCTGGGACAGTGTTCAGGTAACCAACCAACTCGACTTGTGATACTCTGGTACAGCGTTCAGGTAACCAACCAACTCGACTTGTAATACTCTGGGACAGCGTTCAGGTAACCAACCAACTCGACTTGTGATACTCTGGGATAGCGTTCAGGTAACCAACCAACTCGACTTGTGATACTCTGGAACAGCGTTCAGGTAACCAACCAACTCGACTGGTGATACTCTGCGATAGCGTTCAGGTAACCAACCAACTCGACTTGTGATACTCTGGAACAGCGTTCAGGTTACCAACCAACTTGACTTGTGATACTCTGGGACAGCGTTCAAGTAACCAACCAACTCGACTTGTGATACTCTGGAACAGCGTTCAGGTAACCAACCAACTCGACTTGTGATACTCTGGGACAGCGTTCAGGTAACCAACCAACTCGACTGGTGATACTCTGGAATAGCGTTCAGGTAACCAACCAACTCGACTTGTGATACTCTGAGACAGCGTTCAGGTAACTAACCAACTCGACTTGTGATACTCTGGAACAGCGTTTAGGTAACCAACCAACTCGACTTGTGATACACTGGGACAGCGTTAAGTAAATAACTAACTCGACTTGTGATACTCTGGGACAGCGTTCAGGTAACCAACCAACTCGACTTGTGATACTCTGGGACAGCGTTCAGGTAACCAACCAACTCGACTTGTGATACTCTGGGACAGCGTTCAGGTAACCAACCAACTCGACTTGTGATACTCTGGAACAGCGTTCAGGTAACCAACCAACTCGACTTGTGATACTCTGGGATAGCGTTCAGGTAACCAACCAACTCGTCTTGTGATACTCTGGAACAGCGTTCAGGTAACCAACAAACTCGACTGGTGATACTCTGGGATAGCGTTCAGGTAACCAACCAACTCAACTTGTGATACTCTGGAACAGCGTTCAGGTAACCAACCAACTCGACTTGTGATACTCTGGGACAGCGTTTAGGTAACCAACCAACTCGACTTGTGATACTCTGGGACAGCGTTCAGGTAACCAACCAACTCGACTTTTAATACTCTGGAACAGCGTTCATTAACCAACCAACTTGACTTGTGATACTCTGGAACAGCGTTCAGGTAACCAACCAACTCGACTTGTGATACTATGGGACAGCGTTCAGTTAACCAACCAACTCGACTTGTGATACTCTGGGACAGCGTTCAGGTAACCAACAAACTCGACTTGTGATACTCTGGAACAGCGTTCAGGTAACCAACCAACTCGACTTGTGATATTCTGGGACAGTGTTCAGGTAAACAACCAACTCGACTTGTGATACTCTGGGACAGCGTTCAGGTAACCAACCAACTCGACTTGTGATACTCTGGGACAGCGTTCAGGTAACCAACCAACTCGACTTGTGATACTCTGGGACAGCGTTCAGGTAACCAGCAAACTCGACTTGTGATACTCTGGAACAGCGTTCAGGTAACCAACCACAGCGTTCAGGTAACCAACTCGACTTGTGATACTCTGGGACAGCGTTCAGGTAACCAACCAACTCGACTTGTGATACTCTGGGACAGCGTTCAGGTAACCAACCAACTTGACTTGTGATACTCTGGGACAGCGTTCAGGTAACCAACCAACTCGACTTGTGATACTATGGGACAGCGTTCAGTTAACCAACCAACTCGACTTGTGATACTCTGGGACAGTGTTCAGGTAACCAACCAACTCGACTTGTGATACTCTGGAACAGCGCTAAGGTAACCAACCAACTCGACTTGTGATATTCTGGGACAGTGTTCAGGTAACCAACCAACTCGACTTGTGATACTCTGGTACAGCGTTCAGGTAACCAACCAACTCGACTGGTGATACTCTGCGATAGCGTTCAGGTAACCAACCAACTCGACTTGTGATACTCTGGAACAGCGTTCAGGTTACCAACCAACTCGACTTGTGATACTCTGGGACAGCGTTCAGGTAACCAACCAACTCGACTTGTGATACTCTGGAACAGCGTTCAGGTAACCAACCAACTCGACTTGTGATACTCTGGGACAGCGTTCAGGTAACCAACCAACTCGACTGGTGATACTCTGGAATAGCGTTTAGGTAACCAACCAACTCGACTTGTGATACTCTGAGACAGCGTTCAGGTAACTAACCAACTCGACTTGTGATACTCTGGAACAGCGTTTAGGTAACCAACCAACTCGACTTGTGATACTCTGGGACAGCGTTAAGTAAATGACTAACTCGACTTGTGATACTCTGGGACAGCGTTCAGGTAACCAACCAACTCGACTTGTGATACTCTGGGACAGCGTTTAGGTAACCAACCAACTCGACTTGTGATACTCTGGGACAGCGTTCAGGTAACCAACCAACTCGACTTGTGATACTCTGGAACAGCGTTCATTAACCAACCAACTCGACTTGTGATACTCTGGAACAGCGTTCAGGTAACCAACTCGACTTGTGGTACTCTGGGACAGCGTTCAGGTAACCAACCAACTCGACTTGTGATACTCTGGGACAGCGTTCAGGTAACCAACCAACTCGACTTGTGATACTCTGGGACAGCGTTCAGGTAACCAACCAACTCGACTTGTGATACTATGGGACAGCGTTCAGTTAACCAACCAACTCGACTTGTGATACTCTGGGACAGCGTTCAGGTAACCAACAAACTCGACTTGTGATACTCTGGAACAGCGTTCAGGTAACCAACCAACTCGACTTGTGATATTCTGGGACAGTGTTCAGGTAAACAACCAACTCGACTTGTGATACTCTGGGACAGCGTTCAGGTAACCAACCAACTCGACTTGTGATACTCTGGGACAGCGTTCAGGTAACCAACCAACTCGACTTGTGATACTCTGGGACAGCGTTCAGGTAACCAGCCAACTCGACTTGTGATACTCTGGAACAGCGTTCAGGTAACCAACCAACTCGACTTGTGATACTCTGGAACAGCGTTCAGCTAACCAACTCGACTTGTGATACTCTGGGACAGCGTTCAGGTAACCAACCAACTCGACTTGTGATACTCTGGGACAGCGTTCAGGTAACCAACCAACTCGACTTGTGATACTATGGGACAGCGTTCAGTTAACCAACCAACTCGACTTGTGATACTCTGGGACAGTGTTCAGGTAACCAACCAACTCGACTTGTGATACTCTGGAACAGCGTTAAGGTAACCAACCAACTCGACTTGTGATATTCTGGGACAGTGTTCAGGTAAACAACCAACTCGACTTGTGATACTCTGGTACAGCGTTCAGGTAACCAACCAACTCGACTTGTGATACTCTGGAACAGCGTTCAGGTAACCAACCAACTCGACTGGTGATACTCTGGGACAGCGTTCAGGTAACCAACCAACTCGACTTGTGATACTCTGGGATAGCGTTCAGGTAACCAACCAACTCGACTTGTGATACTCTGGAACAGCGTTCAGGTAACCAACCAACTCGACTGGTGATACTCTGCGATAGCGTTCAGGTAACCAACCAACTCGACTTGTAATACTCTGGAACAGCGTTCAGGTTACCAACCAACTCGACTTGTGATACTCTGGGACAGCGTTCAGGTAACCAACCAACTCGACTTGTGATACTCTGGAACAGCGTTCAGGTAACCAACCAACTCGACTTGTGATACTCTGGGACAGCGTTCAGGTAACCAACCTACTCGACTGGTGATACTCTGGAATAGCGTTCAGGTAACCAACCAACTCGACTTGTGATACTCTGAGACAGCGTTCAGGTAACTAACCAACTCGACTTGTGATACTCTGGAACAGCGTTTAGGTAACCAACCAACTCGACTTGTGATACTCTGGGACAGCGTTAAGTAAATAACTAACTCGACTTGTGATACTCTGGGACAGCGTTCAGGTAACCAACCAACTCGACTTGTGATACTCTGGGACAGCGTTCAGGTAACCAACCAACTCGACTTGTGATACTCTGGGACAGCGTTCAGGTAACCAACCAACTCGACTTGTGATACTCTGGGACAGCGTTAAGTAAATAACTAACTCGACTTGTGATACTCTGGGACAGCGTTCAGGTAACCAACCAACTCGACTTGTGATACTCTGGGACACTGTTCAGGTAACCAACCAACTCGACTTGCGATACTCTGGGACAGCGTTCAGGTAACCAACCAACTCGACTTGTGATACTCTGGGACAGCGTTCAGGTAACCAACCAACTCGACTTGTGATACTCTGGGACAGCGTTCAGGTAACCAACCAACTCGACTTGTGATACTCTGGAACAGCGTTCAGGTAACCAACCAACTCGACTTGTGATATTCTGGGATAGCGTTCAGGTAACCAACCAACTCGACTGGTGATACTCTGCGATAGCGTTCAGGTAACCAACCAACTCGACTTGTAATACTCTGGAACAGCGTTCAGGTTACCAACCAACTCGACTTGTGCTACTCTGGGACAGCGTTCAGGTAACCAACCAACTCGACTTGTGATACTCTGGAACAGCGTTCAGGTAACCAACCAACTCGACTTGTGATACTCTGGGACAGCGTTCAGGTAACCAACCTACTCGACTGGTGATACTCTGGAATAGCGTTCAGGTAACCAACCAACTCGACTTGTGATACTCTGAGACAGCGTTCAGGTAACTAACCAACTCGACTTGTGATACTCTGGAACAGCGTTTAGGTAACCAACCAACTCGACTTGTGATACTCTGGGACAGCGTTAAGTAAATAACTAACTCGACTTGTGATACTCTGGGACAGCGTTCAGGTAACCAACCAACTCGACTTGTGATACTCTGGGACAGCGTTCAGGTAACCAACCAACTCGACTTGTGATACTCTGGGACAGCGTTCAGGTAACCAACCAACTCGACTTGTGATACTCTGGGACAGCGTTCAGGTAACCAACCAACTCGACTTGTGATACTCTGGGACAGCGTTCAGGTAACCAACCAACTCGACTTGTGATACTCTGGAACAGCGTTCAGGTAACCAACCAACTCGACTTGCGATACTCTGGGACAGCGTTCAGGTAACCAACCAACTCGACTTGTGATACTCTGGGACAGCGTTCAGGTAACCAACCAACTCGACTTGTGATACTCTGGGACAGCGTTCAGGTAACCAACCAACTCGACTTGTGATACTCTGGAACAGCGTTCAGGTAACCAACCAACTCGACTTGTGATATTCTGGGATAGCGTTCAGGTAACCAACCAACTCGACTTGTGATACTCTGGAACAGCCTTCAGGTAACCAACCAACTCGATTTGCAATACTCTGGAACAGCGTTCAGGTAACCAACCAACTCGACTTGTGATACTCTGGAACAGCGTTCAGGTAACCAACCAACTCGACTTGTGATACTCTGGAACAGCGTTCAGGTAACCAACCAACTCGACTTGTGATACTCTGGGACAGCGTTCAGGTAACCAACCAACTCGACTTGTGATACTCTGGAACAGCGTTCAGGTAACCAACCAACTCGACTTGTGATATTCTGGGATAGCGTTCAGGTAACCAACCAACTCGACTTGTGATACTCTGGAACAGCCTTCAGGTAACCAACCAACTCGATTTGCAATACTCTGGAACAGCGTTCAGGTAACCAACCAACTCGACTTGTGATACTCTGGAACAGCGTTCAGGTAACCAACCAACTCGACTTGTGATACTCTGGAACAGCGTTCAGGTAACCAACCAACTCGACTTGTGATACTCTGGGACAGCGTTCAGGTAACCAACCAACTCGACTTGTGATACTCTGGAACAGCGTTCAGGTAACCAACCAACTCGACTTGTGATACTCTGGAACAGCGTTCAGGTAACCAACTCGACTTGTGATACTCTGGGACAGCGTTCAGGTAACCAACCAACTCGACTTGTGATACTCTGGGACAGCGTTCAGGTAACCAACCAACTCGACTTGTGATACTCTGGGACAGCGTTCAGGTAACCAACCAACTCAACTTGTGATACTCTGGGACAGCGTTCAGGTAACCAACCAACTCGATTGGTGATACTCTGGAAGAGCGTCCAGGTAACCAACCAACTCGACTTGTTAATACTCTGGGACAGCGTTCAGGTAACCAACCAACTCGACTTGTGATACTCTGGGACAGCGTTCAGTCAACCAACCAACTCGACTTGTGATACTCTGGAACAGCGTCCTGTAGCCAACCAACTCGACTTGTTAATACTCTGGGACAGCGTTCAGGTAACCAACCAACTCGACTTGTGATACTCTGGAACAGCGTCCAGGTAACCAACCAACTCGACTTGTAATACTCTGGGACAGCGTTCAGTGCCAGAAAAAAATAAAGTTGTCGAGAGAAAAAGAAAAACTTAGAAAGAAAGAAAAGTTTTATAAGAGAAATAGTGGCAAGAAGATATAAAGATAGAATTTTGCATTAGTTAGAAAAAAGATTTTAAAGGATACATGTAAGAAAGTTGCATTAAAGTTCATTTAAAGAGTAAATTAATGACAAAATAGATAGAGGAAAAATGGCATGTAGTATAGACTTACTGTGGGTCAGAAAGAACGAAGGAGGATTGTAGATAAAGCAAAATTCTATTAAAGAAAGACCAAAAACTATAATAAGATGGACCGCTTGCTTTTATATTTCTGCTATTTGATAACTTCAAACACTCTGTTTCAGAATTTACGATCGCACTAAGTCCTCAAGACTTCCGTTTTAGTAATTCGCTATGATTTTCTCAATCGTAAATTGACATTAAAATCGAAAGTTGTAGGCTATGCATCGGAAACCTTTAATGCAATCGTAGGAGCGAAGAAGTCATTCTACGGAAAAACAAGAACATATAAACTCTAAAAATAGAGCAAGTGGTACATCTTATTCAAGTGTTTGGAAAGATATAAGTGGCGATTATGAATTTAACAAAATCGATGCACAATAAGAGAGAAAGATAAAAGGTAAAGGATATAAAGATTTTTTTATAAATGTAATAAGTATATTGAAATAGTATTTTAAATAGACAAATAAAAAGTAGAGAAAGAGAAGAAAAAACTATCAACAGAGATGATAAAGAGATGGAGAGAAAGAAATGAAAGAAAGACCTACCAGTATAAAGATATGTAAAGAAAGACCTACCAGTATAAAGATATGTAAAGAAAGACCTACCAGTATAAAGATATATAAAGAAAGACCTACCAGTATAAAGATATGTAAAGAAAGACCTACCAGTATAAAGATATGTAAAGAAAGACCTACCAGTATAAAGATATATAAAGAAAGACCTACCAGTATAAAGATATATAAAGAAAGACCTACCAGTATAAAGATATATAAAGAAAGACCTACCAGTATAAAGATATGTAAAGAAAGACCTACCAGTATAAAGATATATAAAGAAAGACCTACCAGTATAAAGATATGTAAAGAAAGACCTACCAGTATAAAGATATGTAAAGAAAGACCTACCAGTATAAAGATATGTAAAGAAAGACCTACCAGTATAAAGATATGTAAAGAAAGACCTACCAGTATAAAGATATGTAAACAAAGACCTACCAGTATAAAGATATGTAAAGAAAGACCTACCAGTATAAAGATATATAAAGAAAGACCTACCAGTATAAAGATATATAAAGAAAGACCTACCAGTATAAAGATATATAAAGAAAGACCTACCAGTATAAAGATATATAAAGAAAGACCTACCAGTATAAAGATATATAAAGAAAGACCTACCAGTATAAAGATATGTAAAGAAAGACCTGCCAGTATAAAGATATATAAAGAAAGACCCACCAGTATAAAGATATATAAAGAAAGACCTACCAGTATAAAGATATATAAAGAAAGACCTACCAGTATAAAGATATATAAAGAAAGACCTACCAGTATAAAGATATATAAAGAAAGACCTACCAGTATAAAGATATATAAAGAAAGACCTACCAGTATAAAGATATATAAAGAAAGACCTACCAGTATAAAGATATATAAAGAAAGACCTACCAGTATAAAGATATATAAAGAAAGGCAGGTGGAAAAAGAGATGCAATTAAAGAAATGTGTTATTCTCCCAAATGACATTCAACGTCCGAATAGAAAGTTAAACACCAATCGAAGACCTCACGACCGTAGGGTCTTTCCTCGCTACTCGGACCAAGATAAATGGTCAGTCCCACGCGCACTAATTCAATTTACTCCGTTCTCCTCCTCTGCACTACTTCGCACCGCGGCGGGAGAAGGGCGGGTGAGGTGAAACGCCCGGTGACCTGGAATCTTGACCTGCACATCGATGTCCGTCAAAAACGAGTCATCCAAGGGCTCGAGTCGAGAATATTGGGTTGAGCCGGGTTCAGTTCTAGAAATGTGGGTCAAAGTTCAAGTAAAGACATATATAGCAATGACATACTTCACGGAGCCACTTGTAATATGTTTATTTATCTATACTCTATACTCTATACTCTATACTCTATACTCTATACTCTATACTCTATACTCTATACTCTATACTCTATACTCTATACTCTATACTCTATACTCTATACTCTATACTCTATACTGATGTGTTAACAAGATCCCAAGGTCAAGGTTACATGTCTATATTTGGAAGTCTAATGATATTTGATGTCAATATTGGATGGTTTTGTTCGACTACTTTAAGATGAAATTATTTCGCCTCAAGGGTTCTGTTGCAATATTAACTCATTTTAACGTTAAAATAGACACCCTCTTTCTAAGTTGTTGTTTTTTTTTTATGTAATCCTAAAATATTTATACACACAAACTTTCTGCATAGACATTTTTTCTTTCCACGGTGTAGATTCTAATTAATACTTTTTCTTATAAGAGTTTTTAATTATTTTAGCGTTGTCTTGTTGTTGTTTTTTGTGTTTTTTTCGGGGGACGGTTCAGGAAACCCATTCCAATGTCACATGTTTGAAACTTATATGGCTTAGATATTAAGACACTTAGTCTTATATAGGTAAAATTCATAGCTGTTTGTCTTTTACATATTTATATAATAATTATTAAACATAATGAACTAAATAATAATAATAATATAATAATTCTATTTGTATTGCGCTGCCTACAAACTTAATGTAAGCTCAGAGCGCATTTAACAAAAATAAAGCAAGAACACGAATATAGTTCTGTAGGCTAAAAATGAATATAAAGCTAACTAATAATCTAAAAGCTTTACAAACATAGGACAAAGCACTTAAATGTAACATTACTGGTTTTAAAGTAAAACAGTAATGGTCAGATGTTTAACGTAGGTAAATATTAACATTATATGTTTTCAAGTTAAGTTCTTTTTTAAAAGGGACGATATAACTTATTTGCCTGAGTTGGATAGGAAATAGATTCTATATGATTCGGGCAAGACATTGAGAAGGCTCTCAGGCCAACGGTCTTCAGAGAGACACAGGGCACCTCCAGAAGCGAATGGTCGGGAGAACGAAGTGCTCTTTGTGAAATATATGGTTTGATTAGTTCCTTGAGATAGGACCACATCTCATTATCTAATTATTATGTAGGCACTGATGGCAAAGTATCGTTACTTTGTATTCAATTCTGGCTCATACACCATTTCTCTTGGCAATGTCGAGCATTACAACCAAATTATTTTAGTAATTACAAAATGACTGTTGTTGCTTTTTATTCTTCCTTTTATATTGATCCCAGTTCTGAACTAATTCGATTAATTTAACACGTTTTTCATTTCTTACATTCATTTTGTTTCATTTTAAATATGTATCAATATAAACACTTTACTAGTGCGCACACACACGCATCGACGGTTATAAATAGTTGTTTTTTTCCATCAGACTGTGTAACACAGTGCACCAAGCCTCCATTATGGCCCATTCTCTGTGCCATCAGACTTTAAAACACAGTGAACCAAGCCTCCATTATGGCCTACTCTCTGTGCCATCAGACTGTGTAACACAGTGAACGAAGCCTCCATTATGGCCCTGTTTCTGTGCCATCAGACTGTGTAACACAGTGCACCAAGCCTCCATTATGGCCCTGTCTCTGTGCCATCAGACTGTGTAACACAGTGCACCAAGCCTCCATTATGGCCTACTCTCTGTGCCATCAGACTGTGTAACACAGTGAACCAAGCCTCCATTATGGCCTACTCTCTGTGCCATCAGACTGTGTAACACAGTAAACCAAGCCTCCATTATGGCCCTGTCTCTGTGCCATCAGACTGTGTAACACAGTGCACCAAGCCTCCATTATGGCCTACTCTCTGTGCCATCAGACTGTGTAACACAGTGCACCAAGCCTCCATTATGGCCCACTCTCTGTGCCATCAGACTGTGTAACACAGTGAACCAAGCCTCCATTATGGCCCTGTCTCTGTGCCATCAGACTGTGTAACACAGTGCACCAAGCCTCCATTATGGCCCTGTCTCTGTGCCATCAGACTGTGTAACACAGTGCACCAAGCCTCCATTATGGCCCTGTCTCTGTGCCATCAGACTGTGTAACACAGTGAACCAAGCCTCCATTATGGCCCTGTCTCTGTGCCATCAGACTGTGTAAAAAAGTGCACCAAGCCTCCATTATGGCCCACTTTCTGTGCCAGCTTTTAAATCTTCACTGAAAAATTGGACCAAAGACCTTGAATAAAACTCCGTCGTCTGTTTCTGATTTCCATAGTTATAAATTGTTAATGCACAGACTGTGATCCCAGAGAATTCGTCGTCAAGTCACACACAATTGTGGACTGACTCCTCGCCTCACACACAATTGTGGACTGACTCCTCGCCTCACACACAATTGTAGACTGACTCCTCGCCTCACACACAATTGTGGACTGACTCCTCGCCTCACACACAATTGTGGACTGACTCCTCGCCTCACACACAATTGTGGACTGACTCCTCGCCTCACACACAATTGTGGACTGACTCCTCGCCTCACACACAATTGTGGACTGACTCCTCGCCTCACACACAATTTTGGACTGACTCCTCGCCTCACACACAATTGTGGACTGACTCCTCGCCTCACACACAATTGTGGACTGACTCCTCGCCTCACACACAATTGTGGACTGACTCCTCGCCTCACACACAATTGTGGACTGACTCCTCGCCTCACACACAATTTTGGACTGACTCCTCGCCTCACACACAATTGTGGACTGACTCCTCGCCTCACACACAATTGTGGACTGACTCCTCGCCTCACACACAAATGTGGACTGACTCCTCGCCTCACACACAATTGTGTACTGACTCCTCGCCTCACACACAATTGTGTACTGACTCCTCGCCTCACACACAATTGTGGACTGACTCCTCGCCTCACACACAATTGTGGACTGACTCCTCGCCTCACACACAATTGTGGACTGACTCCTCGCCTCACACACAATTGTGGACTGACTCCTCGCCTCACACACACTTGTGGACTGACACATCGCCTCACACACAATTGTGGACTGACTCCTCGCCTCACACACAATTGAGGACTGACTCCTCGCCTCACACACAATTGTGGACTGACTCCTCGCCTCACACACAATTGTGGACTGACTCCTCGCCTCACACACAATTGTGGACTGACTCCTCGCCTCACACACAATTGTGGACTGACTCCTCGCCTCACACACAATTGTGGACTGACTCCTCGCCTCACACACAATTGTGGACTGACTCCTCGCCTCACACACAATTGTGGACTGACTCCTCGCCTCACACACAATTGTGGACTGACTCCTCGCCTCACACACAATTGTGGACTGACTCCTCGCCTCACACACACTTGTGGACTGAAACCTCGCCTCACACACAATTGTGGACTGACTCCTCGCCTCACACACAATTGTGGACTGACTCCTCGCCTCACACACAATTGTGGACTGACTCCTCGCCTCACACACAATTGTGGACTGACTCCTCGCCTCACACACAATTGTGGACTGACTCCTCGCCTCACACACAATTGTGGACTGACTCCTCGCCTCACACACAATTGTGGACTGACTCCTCGTCTCACACACAATTGTGGACTGACTCCTCGCCTCACACACAATTGTGATCTGACTCCTCGCCTCACACACAATTGTGGACTGACTCCTCGACTCACACACAATTATGGACTGACTCCTCGCCTCACACACAATTGTGGACTGACTCCTCGCCTCACACACAATTGTGGACTGACTCCTCGCCTCACACACAATTGTGGACTGACTCCTCGCCTCACACACAATTGTGGACTGACTCCTCGCCTCACACACAATTGTGGACTGACTCCTCGCCTCACACACAATTGTGGACTGACTCCTCGCCTCACACACAATTGTGGACTGACTCCTCGCCTCACACACAATTGTGGACTGACTCCTCGCCTCACACACAATTGTGGACTGACTCCTCGCCTCACACACAATTGTGGACTGACTCCTCGCCTCACACACAATTGTGGACTGACTCCTCGCCTCACACACAATTGTGGACTGACTCCTCGCCTCACACACAATTGTGGACTGACTCCTCGCCTCACACACAATTGTGGACTGACTCCTCGCCTCACACACAATTGTGGACTGACTCCTCGCCTCACACACAATTGTGGACTGACTCCTCGCCTCACACACAATTGTGGACTGACTCCTCGCCTCACACACAATTGTGGACTGACTCCTCGCCTCACACACAATTGTGGACTGACTCCTCGCCTCACACACAATTGTGGACTGACTCGTCGCCTCACACACAATTGTGGACTGACTCCTCGCCTCACACACAATTGTGGACTGACTCCTCGCCTCACACACAATTGTGGACTGACTCCTCGCCTAACGGAGTCTCTACAGTATAATAAATAAGAAAAGAAGAAGAACGAAAAACTAAATAATAAGATCAAATAATGTGAATTATGCATCAGATAGTACTCTTGAAGACTGGTACATTTAATCTGCAGTGGATACATTTAATCTGCAGTTCTGCAGGTGCCAGGTCTGGAGCAGACATCGGCGGCCATGACTCTCCATTCTTTTCTGTTGTTTTTTTTTTGGAGGAAGTTATTATTGCTTATGTTGTTGTTCGTGGCCCATTCGCTCAGGCTTTCTACATATGTCAGCCTTTGTCTTCCTCTGTCTCTCTTACCAGATATTTTCGCGCACAAAGCCAGTCTTTCAATACCATTTTTCCTATAGATGTGTCCTAGGAATTTCATCTGTCTATTCCTAATGGTGTTAATGAGTTCTCTTAAGGTACATGCTGTTTTCAACACCTCTGCATTAGATTTCTTTTCAGTCCATGATATTCACATCATCCTTCTTTATGGATACAGTTAATCTGAAGTGGATACATTTAATCGTCAGTGGATACATTTAATCGGCAGTGGATACATCTAATCGGCAGTGGATACATTTAATCGGCAGTGGATACATTTGATCGATCTGAAGAGAAACATGACATGAAGATTAGAAATTTGCTGTGAAAACAATTTAAAATGCAAAGGCATTAAGAAAAAGACGAAAGAGAGAGAAAAAGGAAGAAAAATATAGAGAAATAAAGAGCGAGAAAGAAAGAGAGAGAGAGAGAGAGAGAGAGAGAGAGAGAGGACAGAGATACTATTTAAAAACAGCGCAAATTATAAGGAAGAAAAGTAGTTGTAATAAAAAAAAGTCTGTTGGATTACAATCGCTGTTTTGAACAAAAATTACACAAAAAGGAATTGCAAAAAGTCAACATTGACCAAAATAACTTTTTTTTCTAAATTTATTTGCTTTTAATACTCTACTTTCATGTTAAAAACTCCGTCTTTAAAAGATAGCATTGATTATAAAGTTAAACAAGCCGACCTCCTGATATGCAAACCCGTTGCATTCTTACCCCCCTCCCCCCACCCCCTACAAACATGAAGAAAACCTACTTCTATGTATTTTCCCCAATCAGACGGTGCGACTTGTTATTCTAATGGAAAACACAATATTCTCACTCAGACGGTACGACTTGTTATTCTAATGGAAAACACCATATTCTCACCAGACGGTACGACTTGTTATTCTAATGGAAAACACAATATTCTCACTCAGACGGTACGACTTGTTATTCTAATGGAAAACACAATATTCTCACTCAGACGGTACGACTTGTTATTCTAATGGAAAACACAATATTCTCACTGAAGAAGCCATTACTACAATGAGACCTCGGATGCGCAGCAGGGGCTGTCCTCCATGCGTTAGCCCACTAGTGTGCTCTTGATGCACTCGTACTGGTGGTTTGCACATTTTGCCAGCAATGAGGCCCATGAGTTCAGAAGTGCTGCCGCTAGACTAATACAGTATCCTTTATTCGAGAACAGTGGCATCCGAGCATGGAAAGGGTTAACACAACAGGCTAAAGCAACATATGTTCCGCAAACTACGAATCGGAGCAAGCGAAATGTGCCCCTACGAAGCAGCTCCCGAAAATGCGGAGCATGTCCTTCAGACCTGCCCTCTGTATCTTTCTACCCGGTCAGCCATTTGGCCCCTGGGGGCTACCTTGAACGACAAACTGTTCGGTGGACTAAAGCAACTGACAGCCACGGCGCAGTTCATTACAACTATCGGGCTTGTTGTCTGAATCCTCCCAATCATAACATTTGAGAACGAAGAAGAAGAAAGAAGAAAAAAATTTGTGTCTGTTGCAATGCTCATATAAATATAATGACAAAAACACTTTCCTTATCCCTTACGCGAGAACAAATGCATATAAGTACTCTTTCTTCCCGTGTGGCATCCGGAGAATGGTTTGCCTGAACAAAATAGGAAAACTTAATATCATTTAAAACACTCATAGAAATTTAGGACTAGACTCAAACCTTGGAAGAGCGTAGGACGTAATAATCTTCTTTATAGAAGAAGCGTCTGTAATATATAAGATACGATGCTTTGATTGTGCATTAGATATTGGAATTTTTGAATGTAATTAATACGTAACACGTAATACGTGTTATTGCCCATAATTATTTAATTTTTTATTATTATGGCATCGTGGTAGTCTATGGGCAGCTAAACATTTATCTTCAGTTTTATTATAATATATTATTATCCAGCCAAGTTCACAACTTTAGTTTGATCACAACTCATAAACTTGTAATGACGAAGTAACAATATTTGTTTAACTTATTTCAAATTTATTTTCAAAACATAAAAAACAGATATATGTATTCTTCTAAGAATCAAAATGTAGGAATTGTAGGCACATATGATATACTTTAATTAAACAATTTTACAATGGATATATTAAATCATTTCCATCCACTGATCTATAAAAAGAATGGATTGCGCCTTCTTAATAAATTGATTAGAGAAAAGTGAAGAAAAGCACTGATCTATAGTAGAAAGGAAAAACTAAAATTTTCCACTGCACTTACCGATATAAACAAAATTGTGTCTAAAACTTACTGTGCCACTAATCTATAAATAGATCGGAACGGAATCTATGTTGCAGCCATTTTACACAATATGCATATGAATTGTTGCTGTCAAGCTTCTGACTTCTTATTAATAATATAAAACTAGCAATAATTATAAGGAAAAAAAAGAAAATAAATACCAAACAATAAAAAAAAGTTAATAATAAAACAAAGTAGACGGAAAAACCCGATCCCGAACACACACTAAATTCGAAAGCATTTCAAAGGGACATCATTTGGAAACGGCGCACGTTATATAACCTGAACATACGGTGATTAGTAATAGGTCTAAGTTTATTTAAAATAATAAATTAACGAATTAAGCAATATTGTTGATAAAATAAAAATTTATTTTGAAGATGTTTCCAATTTATACATTTAACTTTTAACCCGATTAGTCAAACGTCTTAGGAGAATATAGAGCAGAAACAAACATCTAAATAAATAAACAAACTCACGGTTATTATATATATTGATAAGTGACAATGGCAACAAAATGGCGGAAATTTCCTCAAGGATGTTACTTCCGAGCCGAATCCATTCTTTTTAGGGATCAGTGGTTCCATCTCACTTGGGGCTAATAGCAGAAGTCTAACAAAAACCTAATCTTTTTTTTATACAAGATTTCCCAACATATATTGGGTGCACTGACCTATACAACTTTAATAAGGGATACTAAATAATTATTAATGTAATAAAATGCAAATGTCTTAATATAATAATGAAATCAATTAACTCATTAACATAATAATTATTTTGGGAAAGGCAATATCTACAACAGTCCGAATGGAAGTGTTGCTATTAATCAAGTAACGTAATACGTTATAGATTTTAGACGCTTTAGTCCAAGGTTGTGGGTCGTATAAGGAATTGGATACAACTAGACGGCCCAAGTATTATAACAAACATATTTACATTAGTATTAAAATAAATGGCAAAGCTTTCTTTAGAAGCTTCTCGGTTAGGGAGAGCACAGTAAAAGGCCTGGTGGACTGTGTTGTGACCCGCGGGACGCCTTTTGCACGTCCCCTGCACCATGTAATATGTTTATATTAAAGATAAATATATCGATGTATTTTCCACAATCCTAGTTATAATGTAAAATGAATGCGAGACGTTAACTAAAACAGTGATGTGTGATTAGTTAGGCTATGAGTACGAGAGCGACAGAGAGAGAGATATAAAGAGATAGAGAAAAAGACAAAGATAAAGATAGGAGAGAGACAGAGAGAGAAAGAGAGAGAGAAAAAGAGAGAGAGAGGGAATAAGAGAGGGAAAGAGAGAGAGAGAGAAAGAGAGAGAGAAAGAGTG
>OX421499.1:10045223-10052723 GCA_949126835.1 Anisus vortex
GTCTATTTGGTAGTTATTAGACGCACAAGATTAATAATTTTGAAATAATATTGTCCCTTGTGCCTTGAATGACGTAAGATCGTACAAAACGCCATTATCCTAGTTTGGAATTAAAACAAAAGGCGAATGCATGCACTGATTGAATACAATTTAGTTTTTGCGGGACGTTGCATTATGTTTTATTCTTATTTATTTTGACTTTACTGCATGTATTCCATAATAGTATTTACAGTTTCCATATCGTTCATTTGAATTTCTGTGCAAGTAAAGTTAATTCGTTAATTGTTTCGGTGTGATTAGTTAGATATATCGATAGCGGCCAGTTGTCTTCATTGTCTCTGCATTTGACAGTATGCCAGTTTTTACTAGCATTTATTACAATTTTGTTTAAATGTTTGATGAATTGTCTCTGAGATACCAGAAAGATGTCCAGGGCTGATGAACAAGGAACGTCGTGTACGATAAGGCCACGGGGATGGTATTGCCAACACAACGCTCAAACCTGTTTAGTTTTCCCTTCATCCAACGTCAGCAGCACCAAGCAGAATTAAGGACAAAATAATTACGGCGATTGTACATGGAGTCCATGAAATATTCGAAATATTCTAGAGCTACAACTTTGATCTTTATGATATCGTAGAATTGTTCCCTATTTATTGTACAGCCCTCAAAGAATTAAAAATGGAAGGAGAGACTGCTGAAGAAAATAACAACAGTCGCAAGGAAAGAAAGACACAAAAATATAACAGAACCAGGTAAGACAGTCGTTATAAAGTAGAAATAGGTAAGGAAATTGGAAATTTGAAATTGGAAATTGGAAATTGGAAATTGGAAATTGGAAATTGGAAATTGGAAATCGGAAATTGGAATTGGAAATTGGAAATTGGAAATTGGAAATTGGAAATTACCGTGAAGGATCGGGAGACGTTTGGAGAAAGATAAACGTAAAGCAGAAGTCAAAGATACTGCTTGACACAGACAACATTAGTGACAGATAAAGGCCATAATATCTACCATGAGAATTCATACAAATATACTTAACAAGAAATATATCGTAAAGACTTCAGTCAGCCAGAATACAATAGCTGACTAGTAATGAACTATTTCTTGTTTGATAAGTTGGGTGATAGTAATCGTGAATGTCTATTTTTATTTGTATATTTCTGTGCTTGAGTACACATAGTTCTTTTATATTGTTTAAAATATGCTGAAAGACGGAAATTCTGTAATCAAGACATATTGCCATTTGTTTGGATCAATAAATAAAGCTTACCTATATAAGTTGGTGTTAAAACGTTGACAGACATTGTTAGATACAAGGCTAGACATAGCTTAATTATTACATTACTATTTAGACACAGATAGGTTACAATTAGAAATATAAATTCATTAACCGATAACATGTGCTGGAGTAAAATGAAATAGAAATAGAGAGAGAGAGAGAGAGAGAGAGAGAGAGATAGGGAATAAAATAGACGAGGAATGGGATTATAAAATAAATAGAGATTTAGAGAGAGAAAGAGCAGTATAGAGAAGACAGAAGTGAGACAGAGTGAAATGAGAAAAATGAGATACTGAGAGTGGGAGAGTAAGAGAGATTATATTAAAAGAGTGTAAAAGAGAAAAGAGCGAGAAACGCTAAAGAGTGCTCAACCCTCACTTCACACTGTCATTCGTCCAGCATTTCACCACGTGACCTGCCATCAGAGGAACGAGTGGACAAGAAAGAGAGAGAGAGAGAGAGTCGACTCGTGGTAACCAAGCCAACAGACGACGCCATCAGAATGTGAGAAACTTGTAGAAAGAGGGGAAAACACTTCCGTTCCACCACTCGACCAAAATCTCAACGTGCGGGTGTCAGAGAAATAAAAAAAATTGTTCTTTTCTTTCTTGGATGTTCTTTAAGTGTTTCAATACAATGCGGACCGAGAAGTCTTAGGGTAGGTCCTTACACGTATTGTGGATGTTATATATAAATGTCTATGTGTGTTTTTAATATAAGATAAAAATAATTTTATTGATCAGAACCAATGGAAATTTGACTTGATTCTTCCGACCAATCATTCATTTTTGTTACCTATGTTATCTTATTAGTTACATCTATTCTGATTTCATAAACTGATTCTGGCATTTGACAATCTCATCTATAACAATATAATTGTATTTTTTGTTGAAGGACGCTTGTCTTTTAAGGAAAAAAAACTTATTTGTTTTTTAGATTATGTAAAAGTCTGTCTGTCTGTCTGTCGGTGTATCTGTCTGTACCGAACGGGAAGACCCAAATTAAAATGATACGCCGAAATATCATGCTTACTTAAAATAAAAATAAAAATATTGTTTCCCAGGTCTGTAGGGTGTCCCTGATAGATACCTGACTTTAGTTGGGGCTAAGTAAAGGCTACTGTGCATTGTGCTGGCCACACAATCAACTAGTATGTCGTGGCCACAGAAACTGGTGAACACTGCCTCACCTGCCCTATGAAAGGCACTTTTTGAAGTAGATCCTTCCTAAAATCAAAAGACAAACCAGGATTAGGACGAAACTTAAACTTCTGTACAAAAGGAGCGTCTGTAATATACAAAGTATATTTAAGTATATTTTTAAAATATATTCCTTCAAGGTAGGAAATAATACATTATTGATAACTTGCCACATAAACAATGTTTCTATAAATGATCTAAAATGTCATGTGCACCAAGGAAAATACGAAAATACAACGGACAAAATTAATTAGGGGGTGGGGGAAGGTAGAATGTGTTCTCAAAGGCATCGACTCTATGTGCCAATTTTAAACCCAATGGGATAATAGTAAGTTAGTAAATTAGCTTTCAGTGATAATGCTTGCCATATAGACCTAAGGGGCCATCCATAAATTACGTCACACGATTAGGGGGGGGGGAGGGGGGTCACACATTTGTGACGATGTGTGACGAGGGGGGGAGGGGGGGGTCTAAGATATCCGACGTCACATAAAAATGGACATTTACTCGCAACTTTCAGGAATATAAAATTTTAGTTTAATTATCATTTATGCTGCTAACTTTTTTGATTTTATATAAATAGAAGCATGACATTTATGCACACATAAAAACTGTAATAAAAAAAAAAAAAAAAAAAAGCTCCTCGACGTAAAAGTGAGTAGTGAGTAGCTTCCCTTTCATTTTGCTTTCACTGAGAGTGTTGAACAGCCAACTTTGGGTTTTCCCGACTTTTTTTCTGTGTATTACTGCGCACTCTGTTGTTTTACTTTATTTGCATAGTTGGTTTATACTGTACTATTTTGTTCTCTATTGTTGATCTCTCTATTATTATTTTAATTTCTATATGTTTTGTATGGACACAATGTGTCCACGGGTCAACTAGTTACTATTAATAAGCATTGTAAATTAAAATTATGATCGCATTGTTTCTTGGCTATTTTCAAATGATATTGACATCGCGAACGCGTCTGAATGCTAAAAAGAAATTTAATGCTCTGATTGAAAGTAATCCAGAACCATTCGCATCTCTGAACGTCAGAGCCAAGCCTGGTAGGCCAAGACTTGAGGAAGATCACACATCGTTACTGGAAACTATTGGGGATATTGCTATGCACGGATCAGCATCAAACGAAAGAATGCAAAGTGATGTGTACAGAAGCATAAAAACATTAGATGAACTCACTGAACACTTAAAGATGGACGAATTTACAATCAGTAGAAGTGGACTCTACCTTCGTCTTTTACCAAAGTGGCCATCTCTTAAAGGCCAGCGTCATGTCTCAACAGTCCAAGTAAAGCTCATTAGAGCACAGAATGATCTTAACATGCTAAACATAGAGACGGTTTGTTTTCTACGGCAACAATAAGAGTATTGGAAGAGTTGGCATCCATGCTAGGGTCAAACGAAGTGTGCTTTGTGAGTCAAGACGATAAAGCTCGAGTGCTAATCGGGTTGACTACTGCAAACAAGCAAAGTCCTTGCTGATGCACATCGAATACAGAGTCAGCTTGGCTGACCATGCCTGGGTTTTGGCTGCAGTATACAAGCTAATTCCGGTGGTGTATGCTGGAATCCAAATTCAGTCCAATGGTTTAGGAAACCGAGAAGCTATTGGTTATTCAGGACCGACTTACATTGCAATCCGATCTGGAAAACAATCTTCATCAACAGCATTCAGTCATGGACTCGATTTCAAGAAATTATCTCAAGAAATTTAATGTCATTACACGGAGTGGTATTGATCGCATGTTGAAACCAATTTTAGTGGCGACAGTTGATGGTGGCTCAGACGAAAACCCAAGATACTGAAAAGTAATTAAGGTTGCAGTCCACCACTTTCTTCAGTACGATTTTGATGCTGTATTCATCGCTACCAATGCTACAGGGAGAAGTTCGTTTAATAGGGTCGAAAGGAAAATGGCGTCACTCAGTAAGGAACTTACTGGGTTGATATTAGGCCTACCACATGGCCACTATAGTAGTCACTTGAATGATAGAGGTGTTACCATAGATGCTGATTTAGAAAAAAAGAATTTTCAGTTTGCAGGCAACACTCTTGCTGAACTTTGGTCACAGTTGGTAGTCGATAATTTTTCAACAGTAGCAGAATTCATTGACCCAACAGTCTCAGAAATCGATTAAGATCAAAAATGGTTTGACGTTCATGTACGAACAAGCCAATACTTAACTCAAATTGTAAAATGCACCGACAAAAAGTGCTGTTCTAAACCAAGAAGCTCATATTTCAGTGTAGTAACAGAGAGATTTTTTCCACCTCCCTTACCAGTTGTTCAATCAGGCGAAGGTCTGAACTTTCCAGAACAGACAACAGATGGAGCGTTGCATAAGTTTCCATCTCTGTTTGCAGCTCAAAGTCTGAAAGTGGATGATATCCTTCCTCGGTCATCAAATCCTCACCGTTCGATTCCATACGATTTTTTACTGTCCGTCAATACAATCTGTGATTAGCGATGGGATTAGCAAAAAAGGTCATATGTACTTCGCTTCGTTAGACATGCTGCGCAGCCATTAAATAAACACACAAGCAGGAATCAATTATTCCTCCTAAACCTATCAGGCCACAAAGAGTTGCTACACGTAGACAACGTGAATTAATGGTTATTATCGCAAATGAAGAAAATGGAGAGAGTGCTGAATGGATCTTCTTATACATTACAGACGCTCCTTCTATAAAGAAGATTATTGATAGATGAAGCAGAGCTTGATTTGAATGGAATATCCATTTCAGCTGATGAAGAGACCAATACTTTCCCTATTTATTCCATGAAGGAGCATTTTTCATCACCATGGGAGAATACATGATAAACATACATTTTGTGTCGGTGTTTTAATATAAACTTAATTTTGTATTTGTTCTGATTCTACTAAAGCATTTATTTTTGTGCACATGATATTGTTATAATCACACTTTTGATTTTTCTTTTTGTGTAATACAAAATTCATTAATTACAAAACGATGACAAAAAAAATATAATTTGGAACCTGTAAATCTGCATTTTAGAAAAATATCTTTTAGGAGGGGGGGGGGGTGCAGATTTTGTGATGTCATATTTGAGGGGGTCTGACTTTTTGTGACAATGTGTGACAAGGGGGGAGGGGGGGGGGGGTAAAAAAATCAGCGAAAATCGTGTGACGTAATTTATGGACGGCCCCTAACAAAACATAAAATTTGCGAGTTTAATCAAAAGAATTTTATAATTAAAAAAAAAACAACGGATTGTCAGTTATATGTTATTCATAAAAATGATCTATCTCAATCATATGTCATGATATGCTATACATATGACCTACTTTTCCTTCCCAAAAGCTGACAAAATAGAAACACATTTTTTTTCTCCGTTGCTTTCCATGGGCTTATTTCTTTTTCCAATATATTAGCCTGCTTAGATCTTTTGGAGGGAGAGGGGGGGGTCAGCTAAAGATCAGCCTAAATAGAATCACTTATTGCAGTGGATTCAGTTGATGTCCTTTACATAAAGAGTTCATTTTTTGAAAAACAACATCTTAGTGGCTGATAAGGCAACTCTTTTGACAGACATAGATGAAATAAAATAGAAAGAGAATAGCCAGTGAATTACAACAAAGAATCACGCACTCAACATTACATGCAAAGTTACATTTAAATTTATTTTGTGTCCATCTGAGCATGCAAAATGTAAAAAGCTTTAAGAGAAGCGCTATATAAATAATCTTCATCATCATCTATCTATCTGTTCTTATCCGTCTGTCTATCTATCTATATTTTATCTATTTGTCCATCTGTCTGTGTATCTATCTAGCTATAGATTCTCTATGTATCGATCTATATATCTGTCTTTCTGTTTGCATATTAAAACAAATTCTAAGATTCTTTCTGTCTGCCTGTGTGACTATCTATCTACTCATATATCTATCTATCTATTTGTCTATCGATCTATCTTTCTATCAATTCATCTTACTATCTATCTACTCATATATCTATCAATCTATTTGTCTATCGATCTATCTTTCTATCAATTCATCTTACTATCTATCTACTCATATATCTATCAATCTATTTGTCTATCGATCTATCTTTCTATCAATTCATCTTACTATCTATCTACTCATATATCTATTTAACTATATGTCTATCTATCTCTCTATCAATTCATCTGACTATCATCTACTCATATATCTATTTAGCTATTTGTCGATCGATCTATCTCTCTATCAAGCTCTGATAAGTGACCTGACATTAGTTGGTTAAATGTAAAGGTGGTTTTGACATTGTGATGGCCACACAATCACCTACTAACTTGCGACCACAGAATCTGGTGAACGCTGTTTTGCATGCCCTCTGAGTCGAATCGTTTTGACCGGGATACTTTATTTTACTTACTTTTGATCAATATGAAAACTTAGAAACAGTTGAAGGATTCATGCAAATACACAGTGTAATAATGTGAGACATTCAACAGTCAGCGTGCGAAAGATAAAATAAGCTTGCATAATTATAATAAAAGAAACGCATTTATTAGACCCTGAAAAACGTATCAATACACTGATTTATACAAAAGGGCAAACACACACAGACACAATCAAGCAAAAACATCACAGCACATCTACACCCACACACACACTCACATGCACACACAAACACACTCACAAACTCACACACACACTCTCTCTCACACACACACACACCGGTTAGAGAGACTTTAGAGACAACAAGACACGGAGACACAACCAATCAATAAATACCTTGACTTGATGCTGCGAGAACTTTTACCTGACAAATGTTCTACTGGAAGGATGTTTCGGTTCTCAACGGTGAGTAGTGTATAGGTTGTTGTGGATGTTTTAATTGCTCACATTGTGCCTATGTTTAGTGTATGGAATGAGCTAAGCTATGTTCATGCATGTGATGTATTGAATTCCGAATGGATATGACGTGTTGTTGTTGTGTCAGATGATGGTGTGGTAGGGAGTGGTGTGTTGTTGTGTGGCTAGCGCAGATCAATATTGTAACATTACAT